>VXBQ01009004.1:32633-43557 GCA_013400175.1 Phainopepla nitens | reverse complement strand
CTTCCCTCCGCTTTTTCTTTTCCAAACTTCCCTCTTCAGGATTGTGACATCTGTCTTGGTAGCCTGGCTATTTTCAGGGTTGTTCTGTGCAGGACCCAGAGTTGGGCTCTGATCCTTGTGGACCCCTTCCCACTCAGGATATTTAAGATTCTGTGTGATTTTATTNAAGGCACTTTAAAGATGATCCAGTGCTACCCCCTGCCATGGGCAGGAACACCTTCCACTATCCCACATCACTCCAGGCCCCATCCAGCCTGGCCTTGGACACATCCAGGGATAGGGCAGCCACAGCTTCTGCAGGCAGGGTTGAATATTGGTTTATTTTTCTTTTTTGAAGGGTAGTTACCAGCCCCAGGAACAGCAGAGGAGATGTGGGACAGGAGGGCAGGCAGGGAGATGGATTTCCACGTTCCTTATGTGGTGCAGGGTCACAGATGTGCATTTTAACTCTGGACTGATGAGCAGTGTGGAGGTTGTGACAGGCAAAGGCTTTCACTTTTTGCTCCTCAGACCTGTGTCAAGGGACCATCTTGGCTGAGATTCAGAGTGGGGATGTTTTCCAAGGGCTAATTTAACATAGATGAGCTCTGTCAGTGCTGGGAGCTATTCTGGGCAGCAATACCAACAAGGCAGGTGTGTGCCCCACTGGGATGAAATACTTCTGCTGCTGGGCCAGCCTTTCCTTGAAAAGACAAGGTGACCCAAAGGAAAAAGGTGATGAGTCCTGAAATCTCCCTCTCCAAAAGATCTAAGTGGATTTTTATACTGAATTCAGTGTAGTTGTCTAAAGGACAGCTCTACGTTTAACATGCCAGGGAAGAATTATCCTTGTTGTCTTGGATACATGATTCGAAATAATTTCCAGCCTGCCAGGATTTCATAGAGGTTCAGCAAATGAGAACATGCTCGAGAAATACCACTCAGCCTTGGGAGTGTAAAAATAAACTGGAGTCTTGGGGCGAAGGGGTTTTTGTTCTCTTCTGGCTGGGCCGTGAGCTCCCAGCGTGCCTTTTATCCCACACGTCCTGGAGTGCTGTGCCTTGGAAAGCTGCAGCTGGCCCAGGGAGGGAGAAACCCTGGTACAAAGCACCCTGCTGGGAGCAGCAAAGGCATATTCCTCATGGGAGCACCAGGGAAAGAGCTGGAGAGGGCTCCAGCAGACCCTTCTTCCTTAGGTGCAGCAGGATATCAGCCAGGCAGAGAACAGAATAAACAGCCGTTCCAAATATCTGTATTCCATCTTGTTTGGATTCTCCAGAACAGACTGGGGGCAGGAGAGAAAAAATCACCTTTCAAAGTGAAGACATCACCTTTCCTCACAGTAAACTTCTCACTGCACCAAGCAGCAGTTTGGGCTCTGAGATATCCCTGTGTTGGGTCTGGGAAGATGCTGCTCTGGGACACACAGCTAAACACACCCCAAAACACAACTGGGACACCTCAGGCACTGGGTGAGCCCCTCTGGCTGTGGCAGGCCTGTGGGATGAAGGGGCACAGCTGGGATTTCTCCTCCCCTGTCACATCAGAGCTGAAGGAGTTGCTGCATCTGCAGAAGTGCTGGGAGCAGTTGTGGTTACTGGAGTGGAGCACTGGCTGTGGTCCCCGTTAAACAGCCCAAAATCCCAGTGGCTGAGTGCTCAGCTCTTCCAAGTGCTGGGGTCTGACAGGGAGCTTTTCTCCTCAGTGTTTGGTCAAACAATTGTAAACAAGTGCTTTAAGCAGTCTTCAGAAAAATTTCTTCTCTTTGTTAATAAGGTTGCTGTGCTTGATGACTCATGTCCTCTTCTGGTGACTGTCATCAGGAGAGCTCAGCATCCATGGAAAACCCTGGGAGCACAGAACTGGGGACTTTGACCCAGTATTTGCTCTCCAGAGAGAACCACCAACACATGCTTCCTCCAGGAAAAGACTTTTGAAGGGGACAAGGTGTGAACTCAGAATTTGTAATGTTGGCTACTCCCCAGTTCAGCCACTGGTGTGGCTCTGGATGTGCCATGGATCTCCTGGCTCCTGTTGCACCATTCCAGGAGTGTCCAGCAGACAGAGCTATCTGTTAAGGTGCTTCCAAAGAGGATTTCTGCTCCCATGGCTCTGCTGAGACAGCAGCTCCTGCAGCCACGTGGCTTCTTGTGCCTCCAGCTGGGCTTGCAGGGGGCTCATCCCAATCCCTCCAGCTCTTCTGTCACACATTCAAGAGGAACCTCATCCCTGTCACCCAGCTGGGAGCAGGGAGAGCATCACCTGGCTGGGATCACCTCCCAGTGTGTTCCTCCTGCCCAAGATGGAAGCGTGGTGGTTGCTGGGTGAGAAATCACCAAAAGCTAATGACAGCCTTCCTGCTTTGTCAAAGTCACGTTGAAGAGAGCTTGGAGCTTTTCCATCTGGACACCTGAGCCCTGTTTTCCCCCAGGCTGGGCTGGCACAGCTTTGCTGCTGACTGCCTGGAAGGTGGGAGTTCTCCTTGCCTCCCTTGCGAGCTCCTGTGGAGCTCATGACTCAGTGCTGAGGCACAGGACTCATTTGCAATGCTCTGGGGAACATGGAGTGGAATTTGGAGTTAGTTTTCTTGGGTTCATGGAGTCATTAAGGCTGGAAAAGACCTCCAAGCTCAACCATCAGCCCAGCATTACAGGAATACCCACTGTGCCCTGCCCTGGGGTGAGGGCTCTGCCTCTCTGCTCTGCTCCTGGGGCAGGTGAGCCCCCTTGGGCAGTGCAGAGTGGGAAGGAAAGGGAAAGGAAAACGAGGCATGAAAATGCTGGGATTAGGCTGGGGTGGGCATGGAGATGTATAACTTCAGGTGGGCTGCAGGAGAGGTGAAGCCAGTGCTCTGTAAAGGCTGCCTGGGAGCACCATATATCCCCAAATACGAATTTTTATCTCGTGTTTTGGGCCAGCAAGGTCGGAGGAAGGCTCTGGTTGAGCTCTGCAGGACAGGGCAGCCGTAAATCCTGCGGATGCAGTGCCTTGTGCAGGGCTGTTGCCATCTGCTGGGCAGCTGCTGTGCCTCCTCTTGGAAGCAGCCAGGAAAACACGTTCTGCACAGCCACAAGAGGGGAATTTGGCTTTCCCTGGAAGCCTTCACGTGCCCAGGCATGTCCCCTCTGGCTATTTGTCTAGCAGGGAGTTGAACAGCGAAGGAGGAGTGGATCTGAGGAGGAAAATGGGAGTTGGGCAGGTCCCAAGTTATGTGTATTTTGGGAGTACAAGCTACTCCTGGCTCTCCCAGCCTGCCTGCCTACAGGTGCAGCTGGGAGAATTCCAACTCAGAATATTCTGTGACATTCTGTGCAACTTTAAGCAGAAGCTTTAAGGCCAGCACATCAACTCTGTGAAACTTCAACTCTTTAAAGCCAGGATTTCTTTCCATGTTGAGCAATTGAATCAAAAGCTTCTTTGAGGGCAAAAATCAGAGCGAGGCCATTGAAATCCACGTTTCTGGGTTTCTCCAGCTGCTCAGAGCTTCTGCCAAGGGGACCAGGAACCTGCAGGGCCCCAGCTGTGTGCTGTTAACACAGAAGCTGTTGTGGGAGCACGTGGGGACCGGAGCTCGGCTGCACAGGAGCTGCTCCCAGAGGCGTCGCTGTCATTCCTCGTGCCTTTTGTTTTGCAGGGAGCCCACGTGGGTGGTTGTAGGAGGCTGCTGCAGGCTCCTTCTTTCCCCTCCTGGTAGCCCTGTGGACCTTCTGAGCCCTCCTTTCCTAGCACAGAGCTCCCAGGAAGATACTTGCCTTCGTGAAGGCAGAGCTGGGCCTGGTGAGCACAGAGCATTTGGGAAGGCCCTGCTTTGCAATCTGTGCCATTTTAGGTGGGGTTTTTCCCTCACCTGTCTCTCCACACTGCTGTTACCACGGGGTGCATGTCTGACAGAGGCCAGCCAGGCTGAAAAGATGGGGTTGAGCTTTGTAACCTTCTCTGAGCTGTCCAAGAGGCTCAAAGCACCAGGACAGACCTGGGTTCAGCTGTTCCCTGGCTGCAAGATGTGAAGGTCTGGTGACTGATATGGAGACATGGAGGTGAGAGCTCGGGTTTTCTGTACCAGTGACATTCCCATCCTCTGGAATGGCCTCAGTAGGCCTCTGGTCACAGGGTTGACCCGAAAGCACCATGAATAAAATGGTCACAAACCCCTGTCCGGGGGCTGGCTGCTGGAATTGGTGATAATTTTGTCCTGAACAGCTGGGGGACTTGAAATCTTGCAGGTGGCTGGAACTTCAGGCCTGTGGAATATGACAGATGCAGTTTAGTGTCTGTTCACCTGTCCTTGGGGAAGCACATGGAGTCCTGAGCAGTGTTCCCATTGACCCCAAAGCCTTTCTGCTCCCCTGCACCGAGAGATGCAGGGCCATGAGCAAGTGAACAATCCCTTATTATCCTTGTATTCACTGAACCCTGGAATGGTTTCTGTTGGCAGGAGCCTTAAAGCCCATCCAGTCCCACCCCTGCCATGAGCAGGGACACCTTCCACTGTCCCAGGCTGCTCCAAGCCCCAATGTCCAGCCTAGCCTTGGGCACTGCCAGGGATCCAGGGGCAGCCACAGCTGCTCTGGGCACCCTGTGCCAGGGCCTCACCACCCTCACAGGGAACAATTCCTGCCCAATATCCCATCTATCCCTGCCCTCTGGCAGTGGAAGCCATTCCCTGTGTCCTGTCCCTCCATCCCTTGTCCCCAGTCCCTTTCCAGCTCTCCTGGAGCCCCTTCAGGCCCTGCAAGGGGCTCTGAGGTGTCCCTGGAGCCTTCTCTTCTCCAGGTGAGCACCCCCAGCTCTCCCAGCCTGGCTCCAGAGCAGAGGGGCTCCAGCTCTCCCAAATCAGTCCATAGTGATAATTTGATATCTTAAAGCCTGAAAATACCAAGGCAAATAATTTGCTGTGTGGACTGTGAACTGTGTAGAGGGAAGGACGGCAGTGTAAATCAGAGAGGGATTGTCAGGGATGTTCCTGAAGGCAACAACCCCTTTCCAAGTGCAGGGCTACGGTGAGAAATTTCTCAGCTGGTCATAAAAGATCCGAGTTGAAGTGTTTGCCCTGTAGGAAATAGGCTGGAAGGAGTTTGGAAAACAAAGTGCTTGGAGCCTTATCTTGAACCACAAGCAGATTGTGTGAGACTGGGAACGTGGGAACTGGGCTGTGGGACACCAGGAAGGACCGGGAGGTGAAGGGGGCAGCAGTGGAAGCAGAGCTGTCTCAGTAAGAGTTTGAGAAGTAAAGCGGGCAGGGATTGGGGTTGCCTGATCAGTTTTAGTGTCTGATTTTGGGCTCTCCTGAGAGTTCACCCAGTTGTTCTCTGAGGTCCCGAGGCACAAGCAGAGGAGCAGAAGGGCTGTGAGCTGCTCTGTGGAGGAGCAGATCTGGGCAGAGCTCAGGTTAAAGCATAACTCCTTCTGCCGTGCTCCGAGCAGGAATCTGGGCTGGCCTGGGCTCGGCTCGGGAGGTCAGCTGCTTATCAAGGTACAGGACACTTGCTGCTGAGCTGTGGGTTCTGCTCACAGCTCTGCACGGCAGGAAGGATGTGGCCCAGAGGACAGCAAGGATAACCTAGAGAAAAGGGGAAAACGTGCTTTGGGAAGGTAATAGAAGGAAATCAGCGTGTTTATGCTGGGTAGGCAGGGCTGAGGGAGCTTGGAATACGCGAGGTTTCTGCAGAGAGGAAACACAAAACCGGACAAAACCCTCAAAACTTGTGGGTGCGAGCACTGCCGAGGCCTCCGTATGCCGTGGGGAAGGGAAAATCCCATGGATCAGCTCTCCCACAGTGCTGGCTCTGCCGGGCTCCGGTTGGCAGGGAGCAGCTGCTTGGCTGAGAGCTCGGGCAGGGTGGCTTTGGGGTGTTTGTAAACCTTCTTTGGGGTCAATATTGCCGTCGCCTGCCGGAGATCACCCTCTGAGTCACCAGAAGTGCTTCTGACCTGCCCCTGGTGAGCAATCCAAGCTTTATTCATCCCTCTATCTGTGGCTATAAGGAAGGAATTTGTCGTTTAACGCTTAATTATTCACCAGAAACACCAGGAAGGCCGAGATAAACCTCACACAGGTCACCTTCGGATTGAACCTTTTTTCTTCGGGGATGGGTTCCTGGGAAGCGTGAGCAGCTGGAGCGGGGCTCCCGAGACGCGCTTTTATTTTGGAATCCAGGGGAGCGGGAGGAGGCTGCGGTCACACGGCAGGGAAGTGTGCCGGAGCTCCTGCTCCTTATCGGCAGCTCGGGAACAAAAGGCGCTCTGTTGGGACCCAGCAGCTCCCTCCTTAAGCCTCCCGGCTCCCCTGGACTTTGCTTCCCTCCTGCCTCGCAGAAGCAGCTCCCGGAGCTGGCTCTGGCTCTGGACAGGAGGCCATGTCTCCACAGGTGGGTTTTTGCGAGCTGACGCAAAATGAGGAGGGATTGGATTTCCAGAGGGACCGTGCTCAGCCCTGGAGGTGCCAGGGAGGGGAAGGTTGGGAATCCACCTGACTTTTTTCATAGGAATGGTTTAGATTAAAAGAGGAGAGATTTAGGTGTGATATTGGGAAGTAATTGTTCCCTGGGAGGGTGGGCAGGCCCTGGCACAGGGTGCCCAGAGCAGCTGGGGCTGCCCCTGGATCCCTGGCAGTGCCCAAGGCCAGGCTGGATGGGGCTTGGAGCAGCCTGGGACAGTGGAAGGTGTCCCTGCCCATGGCAGGAGGGTTGGAACTGGGTAGAACTTTAATGTCCCTTCTAACCCAAACCATTCCATGATTCTGTGATTCCATGGGCTGTTGTTTAACTTCCCCCTCCTCCCTGCCTGGGTTTCCCTGGGGGAGTTGGACGGGCAAGGACAGTGCCTGCTGGTTTTTGAGGCACTGGGGACAGCGTGCCAGGTGTGGTGTTTTGTGAGTTGGTTTGGGGTTTGTTTTTTGGGTGGGTGAGTGTTTTCAATTTGCCCCAACACGTGTGGCGTGTTTCTCTTGCCCAGCCTTGAGGGGGGTGATGGAGTGTAACAACCCCAACTGCAGGGGCTGAGCTGTGAAAGCTGCCTTCACCCAGGGCAGAGCACAGGCTCCCTGGCTTCCCTGAAAAGCTGGTATTGCCCACAAGTGTGAGAAGAGAGCAATATTGGGACCCCGAGGTGGCAGTCCCCACAGTGGCATTCCAGAGGCTGAGCTGCCCAGGGGTGTTCCAGGGCTTCGGGGTGGGCTCCATTAATGCAGGACTATAAACACAACTGTGTCCCTTCTCCCTGGCTCCCAGCCTGGCACTGTCACTGCTGGCTAGGCCACAGAGTGTCCTTGGAGGGGGATTTTTGTAGCTGATCCGTCTCCTGTCCATCCTGTGCGCAATCAGGGCTGGATTCTCCAGAAACAGGCTCACACTGCTGGGAAAACAGAGTTGTTTTTCCTTTTCCTTGTCACCTCCCCTCCTGACCTTCCGAGTGTTTGTGTCCAAGGACAGCAGAGCTTTGGGATGCCAGGACAGCTCCAGGGACAGCTCTGCCTGGAAGGAACCTCCTTTGAGCCAGACTTTGCCCTCCTTTCCAAGGCAACGCCTTGGCAGAGCTTGTGCTGAACCTTCTCTCCCTGTCAGATCAAAACTGAGCCTGGCCCTGCCTGGACCTTCCAGGTGATTCCCAAGAGTCCGTCTCCTCACAATGCAGCAGCTTTTTCTAAGTCCACATGGTTTTATAGCACTTTACAACATCTAATTAAGTAATCTTTACTCCCATATGTCGTCAGATGCCTGGAATGGATGAGCTGCTGCTGGAGAAGGCTCCTAAAGGCACCTCACCACCTCACCTGTCTCAGCAGGGCACATTACATCATCCCAGTGCTGATTTCACCATTTGTTTCCTTTTAGAGGCAGGAGTGCTCACCTGGGCTCTCAGATCCCTGGAGTTTCCCTAAGCAGGCAGAGATGCCTCTGGGTGGCCCATGTCCTGTCAGCCAGGTGTGGCTCTGGGGAAATACCTGCTGGAGGAGCTGGATTAGGGATTGGGAATCTCTGTCAGACCCTGATTCTGTTCCAGCTCAGAACTCTGTGTATGCCTGAGCCCCAGTTTTAATGTCTGAGGTTTGCCTGAAGCACCTCAGGGTGTGTTTTATATGATAAAATCTTAAAATGCAGTGATTTTGGTGACACCAACCCCACTCTGAATGTGGCACAGATGTTCCTGGCAAGTCCCCTGGGGTGGTTGTAGCCCAGCCTGGCTGTCCTGAGCCCATGGATGTTTTTAAGTGTATTTGGCTTTTTTTAAGCTGGAAAAAAAATGTTTATTTTCTGCTCACAGGAAGGCAAAGCTGATTGAAGGAGAGCTGTGGAAGGGAGTTGGAAGGGTCAGTGCACAAACCACCTGCTCATGAGGCCATAAATAAGAACTTTCTGTACCCACACACTTGCCCAGGGACAGAGATTTAGCTCTGTCAGGCATTTGGCAATACCCAATCCTCCTTGGTTTAGCTATCTCCTCCTGGCATCTCTTCTTGAGGTTTAGTTACTGATTCTGTGCTGAAATGTGCAGCAAAGTTCTCCACGCTCATGCTCAGGAGAAGGACTTTGTTTACAGTTTCAGCTGCTTCTTAACTCATTGTCCACACAGGTTTAATTTTAACAGGGCTCTCTTGCTTTTGAAACCCCATCTAGGGTGGTATCACAAAGGAAAAATTGAGTTTTTAGATAATAAATTGATGCATATCTTTGTTGTGGCTGAAGGACAGTGGTTGATGTGCTGTGCTGGTGGGATCTCCTGCCCCAAAAGGGTTGCTCCCAAATCCAGCCTGTCCATGCACGTTGTTCCCAGCAATAAGGTGTTTTGGAACAATTTGATAGAGAAATCATAGAATCATGGAATGGTTTGGGCTGGAAGGGACCTTAAAGGTCCTCTTGTTCCAACATCTGACTCAGGGCACTGTTCAGCTCCTGGTTTGCTTCATGTTGAGAGGGTCAGCAGTAACCACAGCAGGGCTTTTAATCAAGTTACTTGTGACTTGGAGTGTTTGGAGGTTTTTTGGCTTCTTTCAATAGTTGTCTTTACTCTGTGCTTATTATAATTCTTCAATTTGCTCATTATAATAATTCAACATATGCTTAAATATAAGCTTTTCCAGTGAGAAGGAGAGGGGGTTGATATTTAAAAAGCAGCCTTTATTTTGTAGTATGCAAGCAAAATTCTTCCCAGTTTGGCATGAAATCTTTTACAAACAGGCAAAAGGGAGGGGAATGTGCAGCTGGGGGTGGCTGCTGGCACCTCTTGGGCTCTCTCTGTCGGTGACCAAGCCAAGGCAGGTCAAGCCTCTGCTTCCCCTTGTCTCTCCTGCTGGAGCATTAATGGTGTTTCTAGAAAGTGCAGCATAAATCCAGTAAAGCCCTTAAGCAAGTCCCAGCTCTGGGTGTGTATGGGGTTTAGCTGGACTTATGCTTTTTTAAGTGGGTGGGGGCTTTAGAGGCTTTTGTTTCTCTCTGCAAGACTGGCACAAGCTCTGCCCTGGTGGAGTTCACTGGAGCAGCCCCTGACTTCAGGCTCCAGCTCTGTGCAGGGAAAGAGTGTGGTGTGGAACTTTGGGGTGGAAGCTGAGCCAGGCTTCCAAGAGGAGCTCCTGGCTGTCTCCATCCTGCTGAGTGTGGTGGGCACAGGGGCTGGGAGAGCAAAGCAGGGCTGGACTGAGTCACTTGGCTGCTCCCAGTGTCCATGTGGAGTGGGAATTGCTGTTATCAGCTCCCTCTCCATCCTTTTGAGGTTTTCTATCCCTTTTTGCCCCTGGAAGTGTCCAAGGCCAGGCTGGATGGGGCTTGGAGCAACCTGAGATGGTGGAATAGGCAGGGAGTGGAATGAGATGTCCCTTAAAGTCCCTTCCAACCCAAACCCCTCCATGATTTTATGAATACAGTACTCTGAGAAACATCATTTTCTCCAAAATCCTTGGGAAAGCCCGGAAAGCTGTTCTGTGCACCCTGGCAGAGGAGAAGGGTTTTGCTTCAGTCGTGCCTGCATTCACACTGCTGCTGTTTTGCTGTGCTGCAGGGGCAGCTGAGCACGTGGGATCCTGCCAGGTGAACTTCAGGGGCAGCAGATGGCTTCCCATGAGCAGCTCTTCACCTGGAGGCCGGGCAGGAGGGCTCCCACCCCTCTGCCCAGCCCCTCCCGTGACAGGGGATCAGCTGGAGCTCAGCACCAGCACTGGCAGATCCCAAAATGCCTTGATTTGCTCTGAGGCGTGCTGGGGAAATCCCCAAATCTTAGGAAAGGGGCTGGCACTGTGAGGAGCAACGAGAGCTTTGGCTTTTGGGGGGGTTCTCCAGACATCAGGCTCAGAAGGGCTTGTCCTTGGCCGTGTGTAGGAGCAAACAGGCAGGACTGAAGCTGAACACCTGCCTGGGGTGCAGAACTGGGAGGAAAAGGCAGTTCTCCTTGCTCATACACAGTCTCTTACAGCCCAAAGCCTGCTGCTTTCCCAGAGCCTGCTCAGTGATGGGTTTGAGATGCTGAAGTGTGGAGATTTGAGTCCCTGCAAATCAGAATCTGTAATGAAGATTTAGGAAGTTTATTTGCTGTTGAGGGATGGAAGGTTTTACCAGACAGGGTAAAAAAAAAAGGTGCTCCAAGGGCTAATTGGGTGTTTTGAATGGTGGTTTTTGCAGAGAATTCAGATTAATAATGTCCTCTTGGAAAGCAGCAGTGATGGGAGCTGCTGAGTCAGCAGAGGGTAATCCCTCTTGCCCTGGCCAAATCCATCCTGGCTCACAACAAAACCTCCCTCCAACTCTTCTTTAGTCCCTATTTTTGTGATCTGCCTCCCAAGCCCTGCAAAGGCTGGGGGGCACCCCGTGGTGCCCGCAGAGCAGCACCTGGGCCTGGGGTGATTCCAGAGGTTGGATTCCTGCGCTCAGAAACGCAACACAGCCAAAATTCCCTGCCTCATCCATGTTTTGTCCTGCTCTGCCACCAACCACGCAGCTGTAGGATCTTATTGTTT
>VXBQ01009004.1:4987-32619 GCA_013400175.1 Phainopepla nitens | reverse complement strand
TTTTTTTTTTTTTTTTTTTCTTTTTTTTCTTTTTTTTTTTTTTTTTTTTTTTTTGGTAACCAGGCAAATGAGGTGACTGACAGTGCCTACATGGGCTCGGAGAGCACCTACAGCGAGTGCGAGACGTTCACGGATGAGGACACCAGCACCCTGGTCCAGCACGAGATGCACGACGAGGTGGAGACCGACAGCGCCATCGACTCCACCGTGCACTCGGAGTTCACGGATCCCATCGAGGAGCCAGAGCATGGGTGAGTGGGAACAGCCAGGAGCAAAACCCCCAGCGTGGGGCAGGCAGCGAGGGCGGGGGGAGACACAGCCTGAGGGTTTCACATCGAGTGGGCCGAGTTTGTCTTGCTGGAACTCGGTTTGTTCTTTGTGTTTGTAACGACGTGCGAGACCAAAATAGCTCTTCTGGAGGAATAATGAGAATAATTAGGCTGGTTTGTGTAGGCTGGTTTGGAGCCCGGCCTGGCAATCTCTTTGAGTTAATCGTTGCTTGCCTTGGGAGATCTTCTGTACCCTCATTAGCATCTTTAACCTCTAAAATAACTTCTCAGGTGATCCAAACACCTGAAAGACTTGCAGTTTTTAATCTATCACTTAAGCCAGAAACACAACATATAATTTTCCAGTCAGGAGGGGAACTCGTTCTATTTTTGTTTTCCCTGAAAACATGCATGTACCCTTTGATGTGCAACCACCTCCTGTAATAACTGGTTTGAAACCTCTGCCTGGAGCACAGAAATGTGAGCCAAGATCTCCTTCCCCCGGTCTGAGCTGCTGCTAGCGAAACTGCTCCTAGGCCCACCCCATTTTTGGAGGAAAAGTGGGGTTTGGGGTGAAACTGGGATGCTGGCAGGCAGGAGGGCAGGGAAGAACTCCTTTAGGATCAGATTCACAGAATGGTTTGGGTTGAAAGGGACCTTAAAGCTCATCTCATTCCACCCTCTGCCATGGGCAGGAACACCTTCCACTAGACCAGGTCCTCCAAGCCCCATCCTGAACACATCCAGGATTGGGGCAGCCACAGCTTTCCTGGAGAGTCTGTGCCAGTGCCAGGTTAGTGCCCCAAGAACACCAATCTGCACCAAAACCTCTGGAATCATCTTTGCTTAAGGTCTGTAACACACAGGATGAGTTTTGCCCCAAAACACAAGGCCCAGGGTGTGTGTGCTTACAGCTCCCACTGCTTTTTTGGGAGCACCAGGCTTCCCTCCCACCCCAAAATCCCATCTTGGGATATCAGAGAGGCAGCAGGCAGTGCTGGGCCCTGGGGCTGAAAGGGTGCTGTGGATTAGAGCAGAAATGGGATTATCCAGCTCGGCTCTTCTTGCCCAGCTCAGTGACAGTTAAATTGGGAGATAATCAGCTGTGAGCTCCCTGTCACCAGCACAGGGTCCCTGCAGGGCCATGGCAGCCTGCGTGCACTCCCAGCCCTGGGGAAGGCAGCCTGCTTCGGATTCACCTGCCTGTAGGTACAGAACTGCTTGGGAGATGGGCTTTGGGAGATCTGCTTGTTCCTGCTGCTTGCCCAGTCTGGGGTCAGCAGCACAGGAAGGACAGGCTTGTTGGAAAGAGTCCAGAGGAGCCCATGGAGATGCCCCAGGGCTGGAGCCCCTCTGCTCTGGGACAGGCTGGGAGAGCTGGGGGTGCTCCCCTGGAGAAGAGAAGGCTCCAGGGACACCTCAGAGCCCCTTGCAGGGCCTGAAGGGGCTCCAGGAGAGCTGGAGAGGGACTGGGGACAAGGGATGGAGGGACAGGACACAGGGAATGGCTTCCCACTGCCAGAGGGCAGGGATGGATGGGATTTTGGGCAGGAATTGTTCCCTGGGAGGGTGGGCAGGCCCTGGCACAGGGTGCCCAGAGCAGCTGTGGCTGCCCCTGGATCCCTGGCAGTGCCCAAGGCCAGGTTGGACATTGGGGCTTGGAGCAGCCTGGGACAGTGGAAGGTGTCCCTGCTCATGGCAGGGGTGGGACTGGATGGGCTTTAAGGTTCTTTCCAACCCAAACCATTCTGGGATTCCCTGCTACCCCAGGTGTGGGCTTGGGAAGGTCAAATGTCCTTCGGGTGCTCTGTCCAAGCCCTGTGGGGCCTGTTCCCAGATTGTTAAATGTGTGCAAATTCCAGGGAGCCAAAAACTTAATTTAGTTTCTAGTTTTGAAAGGTTTGAAATAGGAACCTCTGGGAGTGCTGAGGGCTGGTTTTGGTGCCATCACACCCCACACAGGAGGATACCTGTGGTGCTCAGGGACAGTCAGGGAGTCCAGTCCCCCCAGTGCAGCTGCTGGGCTGAATCAGAGCTTCAACATCACCTCTCAGGAGCTCTCAGAGCTCAGCATACCTGAAATGGTTTGAGCTTAAAGGTTGTTTAGGCTGTGTGTAGTAATGATTAATTGCACTCTAGATCCTGAAACTGCCTGAGCCTCAAGATGGGAATAGGAAATAAAATATACTGCCCGAAGCATCCAGGTTGAGAGTTTCCAGGTGCCTGATCAGATCTGCTTCTGTACAGTGCTTATCAAACCACAGCCCCAAATTTAGAGTTCTGGGCTGGGGTTTTGCTTCTGAATTAACAATTCCACCCCCTGGCTTCTATTCCTGGAGAGATTTCTGCTGCTTTTGGTGAGGGTCTGACTCACCACAGGGATGGATGGGTTCTGGTGGATCCTGCTGTGGAATATTGGTGCTTCTCAAGGAGGATGTGCAGATGCCCACAAGCTGGGCTGGATTTATTTGTGGTTAAATAGAGATCTGGAGGGTTGACATGTTTTTATTAGCGGGATAAGGGCAAATCCTTCAGATGGAGCAGGTTTTTGTCATAAATGGCTTATCTGTAATCTTTTTTTCTTTCTGCTTTAGTCCAGCAATCTGCTCATACCCCATTTCCCTCTCCTAGCAAGTGTGTGGAGATAAGGGCATAGCCAGTACCAATTTCTGTAATAAGGCAATATTATTATGATTTTTAGAATTTTGGGGAGCAGAGTGTTGTTAAACCCCCCAAAATACAGACCTGTGGCTCACAGCCCCATGGCCGCTTTCACAGCCTGGTTGTTGCAAATCCCTCCTGCCTTTTCCCCAGCTTAATTTGAAAACTTCCATAGTCCTGGGCAGGAAATGGGGCTTGGCTTGGTGGCTGTGGCTGCCCCTGGATCCCTGGAAGTGTCCAAGGCCAGGCTGGACAGGGCTTGGAGCAGCCTGGGACAGTGGAAGGTGTCCCTCCCATGGCAGGAGGGGATGGGATGGGATGAGCTTTGAGGTCCTTCCAGCCCAACCCATTCCAGGATTCTGTCTCCATTCTGTCACAGAGACTGTGACTCTGTGCTGAGCTGTGTCCCCTCAGGAGCAAGGACATCCCAGGAGCTGTGCTGGGTGTGTTCAGGGTTTGCACCACGCTGCAGCCTTCTGGATCTTGTGTCAAAACCACATGGAGCCGCATCCCACGCTCCAGCATTGGAGTTTTCCCAGCAGGAGCAGGGAAGGGGCTCCTCTGTCTTGCTGGGGGTCTGAACCCCTCCCTCCCCAACACCAATCCCCCAGAGTTATGGGGTTAAAGCCCTGGCCCTTGAGAGGATTAAGCAGCAATAAAAAGGTGTGAGCCAGGCATGGGCTGCCATGGAACTCACAGCATTTAGGATGTGGCTGGGACATGCCAGCTCTTCCTCTGCCTTGCCAATTACAGAAATTGGTATTTTAGTGAAGCAAGGGCTTGTCACCAACCCCAGGCACTGTCCTGCAAGTCTTGAGTGCCCCCAAATCCTGTGTTGCAGCTGCTAATGGAAAAACTTGGTTTATTGGGGAAAAAAAATCACCATAAACTTCCCAGTGGTGCCTGGGCTGTTTCTGTCCTGTCCTGCTCTGGCAAAACGGGGCACATCACTCACTGGGTGGGGTGGGTTGACCCTGGCTGGACAGCAGGAGCCCACCAAAGCTGCTCCATCCCTGCCCTCCACAGACAGACAGGAAAAGAGAATATAACAAAGTGTTCATGAGTTGAGATAAGGGCAGGGAGAAATCACTCACCAAATACCATCACGGGCAAAGCAGACTTGAATTGGGCATATTAATTGAGTTTATTACTGACAAAATCAGAACAGAATAATGAGAAGTAAAATCAGACCTTATCAACACCTTCACCCCCCATCATCCCTCCTTCCCAGTTCCCCCTCCTTGCCCCCAGTGGCACAGGGAGATGGGAGTGGGGGTTGTGGTCACTGTGCTTCCCCTGGCCCAGCGTGGGGTCCCTTGCACAGGAGACAGCTCCCCATAAACCTTTCCAACCTGAGGCCATGCCATGGGCAGGGGTTCTCCAGGAGCTGCTGCCCTGTGGGGTCAGTCCTTCAGGCAAGACCTGGCTCCCCCACTGCTGGAACTCTAGTCACTAAGAATTTTAGTGAATTTTTAGGGCTTTAGTGACTAGAATTCTAGTTAACAAACACTAACCTCCAGAAGAACAGTACATTTAACCTAAAGCCTTAGAGAAAACTTCCAAAATTGAACTATAAAATTGAGATTATGAATATATAATTTAAATAAAAGGTATATAATATCACATAGTGAAAAATTTAAAATTTAAAGTTTTAAAATATAATTATATATATATATATAAAACAAAATGGAGGTTTTAAAGCAAAAGTTTGTTCTTCTTCACCTTCTTCTTTATGGATCTAAATAATATCATATAATATCATATATCATATAAATCATATAATTAAATAGAAAAATCCACATTACAGGCCCCAAATAGTTAATTATTAGGTTAAAAATAAAAACTATTTAAATAACATTTCTTAATTAGATAATTTACCCTTAAAAAGCCTCATAAAAAAACTAGAGGGCCATTTTTAATTTGTTAACTTAAAATGCTATAAAACTCACAATTTATAGGACTATAACATAAATAAAAACTAATAAATATCTAAATCCAAATAAAAAATACCATCTCACACATTTAATCCTAACCTTAAAAAAAAAAAATATTGACTTCAACACCCCAGGGGGTCACAGATCTGCCCAGGACCCTGCTGCAGCCTGGGCTCGTCTCTCCGTGGATCTGCAGGTCGCTGCTCCAGCATATTCCCACGGGCTCACAGCCCCTCTCGGGCACCCCCTGCTCCAGCCTGGGCTCCTCCAGGGGCTGCAGGGGCATCTCTGCCCCTCCCTGCCCTCCATGGCTGCTGGGACACTGCTGGGACACTGCTGGGACACGTCACCCCGGCAATCTCAGGGCAATCTCAGCGCCGGTGCCCAGAGCAGCTCCTGCCCCTCTCCTGCCCTGCCCTGCAGAGCTGTTCCTCTCCAGTGTTCTCACCTCACCCTTCCCTGCACTCAGTTCAGCTGCCCCGTCGCTTTTTTTTGTGTTTTCCCTCTCAGATCTGTTATCCCAGAGGTGCCACCTCCGTTGCTGGCGGGCCCAACCTCAGCCAGCAGCGGGTCCATCTTGCGGCCACCAGGGCCGGGCTCTGCTGGACGTGGGGGAAGCTTCCAGCACACAATCCACCACTCCCCTACTCCTGTCCACACAAACACGATACTCCTGGAAGGAGGATGCCCTGGATGCAGTGGAGAGGCCGCTGTGGCAGCCCCCTCTAACATCTCCCTGTCTGTTCCCGCAGATCCCATCCCCACGAGCTGGCCCTGGGCTCCGAGCTCAGCCACTCCATCGTCACCGTCATCAGCGGGGAGGAGCATTTCGAGGATTACGGGGAGGGGAACGAGGCGGACCTGTTCCCGGACCCTTTGTGCAATGGGGAAGGCAGCTTCGGCAGCTCCTCCTTCCTCTCTCCCAGGTAATGCCCGGCCCTGCTGCTGCTTCACCGGGGGCACTCGCTCGGTGCCTTCACCCTGCTCGGTGGGACACGGGTTTCCTTGGGATTTGCCCGACAGGGAGCCTGGCAAACTCCTTAAACAACGGGATAATCGACTTGGAAGTGGAAGAGGAATTCCCCCCCTCACTGTTGCCTTTCCCTGGTCAGTGCTTGTCCTGCTGGTGCCCAGCAGGAGGTGGAAGAGCTGTCTGCATTTCCAGCCTCACATTCCCACTCCTCTAAGGGATGTGGCTCCTCACAGAACCTTCCAGGAGAGAAAACCACCTGCAGCTTTGCCCCGATCCTGCAGGATGACTTCTTTTTTTTTTTCTCTTTTATTATTTTGGGCTTTGATGCAATGTTTGGTTGGATTTGCACGAACTGCAGCAGCATTCCTTCTCTAGGGATATGTAGAGTAGGAAGCAGGCTGTAGCATTTCCTCCTTGCTTTAGGGTCTGAAACCAGGAAAAAGTCCATTTTCCAGCCCAAGCAGGGTGGGCTGAGGAGCTGGTAACGTGGTACAAACCCCATCAATACTTACTTTCTAAAGAAAATAAGTAAAAGCTGGAATATCATCCAGTTCTGCAGCCCACAAAGTGTCTGGGATGACAGGTATGACACAGGGAATGTGTTTCCCCGTTGGAAGCACATCTCTGCACAGGGCAGGAGTGATCCCTGCCAGCCACACACCCATGCTAAAGACAAAAATACACTTCTTTCCCTCTGGAATGACACATTTGTGCCTTTCTGCAGCCATATAAACTTCTCAAAACTTCTTTTTTTTCCTGTCTTCCTGTTTTCTCCCAGCTTCCCAAACCCCTGCACAGAGTTTGGACAATTCTGTTTACACAGGGCTGCCAGGGAAGAGCAGGTCAGGGCTCATTTCTTTTTGGCTGGTGCAGCAGCAATGTTGGAGGTGTTAATTGCAAACAGGAGAGTTACTGTGAAGAATTCCCAAGCTTTTCCTTTAGGAAAGCAGTGCTGCAGCACGGGGATACCCTGCAGTGGGAAGGGCACAGTCTCTGATCCGTGCTTGTCCTTGGCTTGCTCTGTGCAGGAATGTAGGGCTGGCTGTGCTGCTGCTGTGGCACAGGAAGGACTCTCTGATTAAAACCCAGCCTTGGTGTTCGTTTTTCCTTGAGATGAGCTGCCAGCCTCATCCAGAAGGCTCCTGGCAAGAGAATACCCAGCTAAAGGAGCTTTTCAATCACTTAAACTTTTTCTTTAACATCAGGCCAGAGCTCTCAGCTTGCCCACGCTCCCAGTGTTCCAATCTTGCTCTGCCAGGGCACCATCTCTGCTCTGCTCTGTGTCTGGATCTGATCCAACCTTATCCCATCTTCCCCGTGCTGGGAGGGGCTCGCTGGGCACATGGCCACACAGGTTGTGGTGGTTTGTGCTGGAGACTCTCTGCTGGGGCTTGCTGGGGAGGCAGGCTGCAGATAAACCCTGCAAAGCCTCTGGAGTCAGGAATGTGGGGCTGTTGGAGCTGAAGGATTTCCTCATGCCTCTCAGGTCTAGCCTCCCCTTGGATTATTGCTGTCTGTGTGAAGTCCTTCCCTAAACATCCCCTGAGTCTGTGCAGCTCTTCTGATTTTGGATAGGAAGGGACAGGACAAGGGGGAAGGGCAGTGCCAGAGGGCAGGGTTAGATGGGATATTGGGAAGGAATTGTTCCCTGGGAGGGTGGGCAGGCCCTGGCACAGGGTGCCCAGAGCAGCTGTGGCTGCCCCTGGATCCCTGGAAGTGTCCAAATCCAGGTTGGATGGGCTTGGAGCAGCCTGGGACAGTGGGAGCTGTCCCTGCCCATGGCAGGGGTGGGATGGGATGAGCTGAAATGTCCTTTCCCACCCAAACCATTCCATCCCAGTGTGTTTGAACACACCTGAAGGGACCACGGGCTGGTTCAGGCTGAATGGGTTTTTTGGCTGTATTTTGAATACAAAGAACAGCATCACTTGTAAAGGGCCACATCACCACAGACCCTTTTCATGCTACAGGAGTCTCTAAATGGGAATAATTTCTAGAAATTCTTCTGATACAACTCCAGAAGATGAACACAAACCCCAAGAGCCTTCAGGGGACCCTGTGGGGTACAGTGCTTCCCTGCCCAGTCCTTGTGTGTTTGTTTGTGATCCCTCCTTGCATATCCAAGCAGTAGGAAAAGCCTCTTTGCAGTTCTCACTGGGAAATAAAGGGAAAAGCTCCTTGTGCCCATCCCAGCCACCAGGAAGCACCGAGGACCTGTGGAAGACAAGCGTTGCTCCAGGAGATGGAAAGAGGCACAGGAAGGCTCTGAATTGTACAACCACAGAATCTGCTGAGCTGGAAGGGACCCATCAGGATCCTGGAGTGGGTGGGGACACCCCAGGGCTGAGCTCTCACCCACTCCTCGGGCAGGGGGCCAGGGCAGCCGGAGGCCAGGAGGATCTGCACACACCCCAGGAGCTGCCAGGCTGGCCTGGGGCTTCTCCTCCACACTTCTCATTTTGATTAATGCTGGTTAAATCTGGGTTCCCACCTGGCCCAGGCTGCACCACCTGGGAAGGTAATGCACCCAAGAGCATCCAGAAAAGGGACATCCCTTTCCCCAGATGCCACACAGCTGCTGTCACCTCTTCCCTGCACAAACCCTGAGCCACTGACCTCTCTGCTGCTGAGAAAAGTTTATCCCAGGGCCAGACCTGCCCTGAGGGGTAGGGGGAATGGTTTTCAATTGATGGGGTTTTTTTCCAGGAATGGGAAGAGATTGTAATTTGGCATTTGCTAGTGTCCAGCCTGTCTGAGAGGGCTGGGAAATACTGTACAGACAGCACAGACTCCAGGCCTGACCCTGGGGTGGGGGCTGAGCCAGGGGGCCCTCGGGGTGTCCCAGCTCTGCACGTGCCCCAGGCCAGGAGCTGCTGGGGTGTTTCTGTATCCTGGGATTCACTGCCCCTTCTGGATGCCTGTTGGGTTTCTCTTGCTTGTGTTTGCTCACACCTTACCTGTCTCTCTTACTGAACTGCTTGGGTTTTTCACTATTTAACCTCTCTTTGATTCACGTCCGTGGCTTCCAGAAGGACGTTTTCCTACAGGAAGGATTTGTGGAGTCTGGCCCCAAATTAACACAAAACATTTGCTGTTCAGAATATCCTCTGTCCTGTCCAAATGTCTCCCAGCTTCCCAAGCTGTGAAAGTCCTACAGACCCCCATGCCCCTTCCCAAATGGCATTTCCTGCAGGAGCACAGCACTGTTGCTTGGCTCCTCTGGGCTTTGCTTTGGAGGAGAGAGGGGTTAAACTGCACCTGCCCATTTCATCTTGGCTTAAAAGCTGTTTGCAGTGAAAATCTGACTCTGTGCATTGCTGGGGCAGGTCTGCAGCAGCACAGCTGCTCTACTTTTAAAGCATCCCATTGGAAAACAGGACACTGAGCAAAGGATCATAGAATCCCACAATATCCTGAGTGGGAGTAGACCCACCAGGATCACCCAGCCCAGCTCCTGGCCCTTCACAGCCACCCAACAATCCCACCCTGGGCCTGAGCACTGTCCAAACACTCCTGGAGCTCTGGCAGCCTCGAGGCCATGCCCATTCCCTGGGGAGCTTGGGCAGTGCCCAGCACCCTCTGGGGGAAGAATCTTTTCCTAAAATCCAGCCTAAACCCCCCTTAGATTCAGCCCTGGCTCACGGCACCCAGTCCTGCAGCATGCAAGTTCATTCTGCACTCACTGAGGCAAAGCAGGAGCCTCCTGAGACAAATTGCCTGGAAAATCCTGTCGGAAAATAAACTTTGCAGTGGTGTAGGTTTGTGGGAAGCACTTACCTCACCTGCCCTGGGCTCTTGGGGATTGAGATTGGCTCAGGGGTTTGGAAATGTGGGCCAAGCTCAGCTGCTGGGAGTCTCTGGGAGGAGGGTGACGGAAGTGTTGCTAATTATCATCTATATAAATTCTGTTTATAAATACAATTATCAATTAGCTACATATTGTTCTAAACTATTCTAAATTAGAATTCATCTATATATTATTATAAGTAACCCCATATTTACTTTAATTTGGCTTCAAAAACCGTGGTGGGAGGCGACCCAACCTGCCCTGACATTTTGATTCAAATTTCATACCTCCCACCAAAAAATTCCCATACCTTGGGGGACCCTGAGCTTGTGGAAGCCACGGCTGCAGCTGCTCCCTGTGCGTTCTGTGCTGTTGACATGACCCTTGTGATCTCTCTAGCACCAATCCGCTCGCTGCGAAACTGCACAGCATTCTCGCAGATGAAGCTTTTGAGTTTTACTGTAGCCAGTGCCACAAACAAATCAACCGCCTCGAGGATCTTTCTGCTCGCCTGAATGATCTTGAAATGAATAGGTAACGGGGCTCGTGTGCCATCCCAGCCTGGGGAGTGATGTTCTGCCTGGGAAGGCTCTCCTTGTCTGGCGCAGCTTTTCCCTCGCTCCGCGCCGGCGGGGAGCGAGTGGGGAAGGGGATGAGCTTCACCCGGCCACGGGAGCTCTGCAGGTGCTCAAGGTGGTGGTGGCCTCGTGGAGGGTGAGCAGGAGGTGCCTTTAAAGCAGGCAGACAAGGAGAGCATTCCCTGCCCTTTGCATGCCCGTGCATGGTGGGTTCCATGGGAGCCGCGAGCTGGCCGTGTACAGTATTTCTGTAACCAAGGAAAGACTGGGAATGGTGTGGAAGGGCAGCCTGGAAGGGCAGGGACAGCCCATCCTCCTGCTGCAGGAACAACCTGTAGGCATCAGCCTGCTCCACAGGGCTTGGGAGCAGTAAAATATTGTCTCGCCCAGCTTTAGCCACAGCCTGCCCACCCCGGTGTCACCGTGGGCTGGGGAGATGTGACAGACACCAGGAACATCAGGAGATTTTGAATGGCCTTTTGGATGTCTCCCAGGCAGCAGCTGGATGTGCTGTCTGACAGCTGGGGAGGGATTTCTGCCTGTTGATTTGTGCATTCAGAGCTGGTTGCAGCCCTCTGGGTGGAAGGATGGTGGCATTGGTGATAAGTCTTTCTTCTCATGGCTGTTGTGGCTATTCATACCTGGCTTTTGGTCATGTTTTTGGTCTCTGTCTGTCCTTTGCAGGGATAGTGTGATCTGTGAGCTCTTCTGGTCTATGGGAAGAGGGCTGGAAAACAAATAGGAGCTTGAATTTAATTCTTTTTAATGAAAAATAAATGTCTCTCCATTGATTTTTCTTGGTTAAATAGTTGACTTTGCTGTTGGAGGCCTTGAGGGTCAGTGATTCTCAGATTATGCAGGTATTGAGGAGAACAGTGGTTTTCCCTGGAGCCCCCACTGCATTTCAGTTTTTCTCCACCACATCTACCTGCAAAGCTGAACTAAGACCTCAGAGCCTCCGATGATGGGTGGGATTTTCTGTGGAGCTTCTCTGTCTCGTGGTCATGGTGGAAATTCCATAGGCTTTGATTTGCCCTGTGAGCAGGTGCAATTCCTCCATTTGTGTTCAGGGTTTCCCAAGTACAAATTTGCTGGGAATATGTTCCAAGGGCCTTTATGGAAGGGGCAGTGCCCTCTCTTTGTGTGGTGTGGATAGGAGGTGTCCTGTGCAGTGTGTGGGACATGCAGGACCTGCTGCTCCTCCCTGCATCACCTCTGATGTGAGGTCCTGGAGCAGGGGACAAGTCCCAGGGCAGCAGGAACTGGACCAAAATCTGGGACAAGCCTGAAGACACCTCCTCCAGGGGATTCTGGCAGCTGGGGTGAAGCCCAAAGCACCCCAGAACAGCTTCACTTGTAAAAACTGCGGGCACATAGTGTTTTATCCTTGGAATAAACTGGGGAGCTTGCTCCCATCATTGGGGTGCTGCTTCCCGAGCCCACAGCGTAGGAAAGCAGGGAGGAATCCTCCAGGAGCTTGGGATGAAGTGGTTTGTGCCTCTGTTTTGTTCCAGTGCCCTTGCTGGTGTCTCAGCCTTTGGACACTGCAGGTGCTGTCGCTTCCCCAGGAGCTTTTTCCAGAGGAAAATATTTTTCCCCCCAGTGCTGGAGCCATTCCTTAAAATTCCTGGCAAGCACCAGGGCCTGACCTCCTCCCCTTGGGCGCTGAGCAGCCTTGAAGCCCAGCCAGCAGCAGCTCTTGTACTCCCTGGAAATCTGGGATTTGAGGATGCACTTTGACCCAAGGGCTGGTCACCCTGACAACACCCCCTGCCAGGTTTGGGGCTTGCTTTACAAAGCAAATTGTCCTAAGCTATTTTGAATCCCTCCTTCGAAGAACCCATGTTGCAGCTCCAGGCAGGAGTGGACTTCCAGATGATTTTATTTGTTATTTTTTTCCTAAAACTGAGCTAAGCACCAGGGAATGCATTGCTGCTTCTTGGATTGGAGCTGTTCCTGCTGCCATCACCAAGTGAGGATTTGGTGTGGCCTGGTGGCATCTTGTGACACCAGCATGGGTGGAAGATGAGGAGTGAGATCCAAGCCCTGCCCACTTCCCCAGCACCAGTCACGACCAGAAGACTGGAAGGAGCCTCTCAGCAAGGAGCTGGCAGTGGAAAAGGCTGGTTTTTCTCAGCAGGGAGAGCCTGCAGCCTGTCCCCTGCGAGTGGGACACAGTGACACAGCCCTTGGCTGCTCGTGCTGTGGTGACACTGATCCCTGACCGCTGTGGAATGGTGGCAGCTGGCTCAGACATGGATCCAAGGAGTGATCTCTGTCGGTTATCCGTGAGGAGGAGAGAGAGCTCGTCCCCCTCCCCAGCCACTGCAGCAGTGCTGTGCTCAAAATCCAGACAGGGACACCACCAGCAGCTCCTAAAGCCTCTGAGCCAGGAGCAGGCAGCACTTCCCTGGTGATCCGGAGCCCAGCAGTGGAAGGACAGAGGGATGGATTGATGCAGTGGGATCATGGCTGGGGAAGGACAGAGGGATGGATTGATGCAGTGGGATCATGGCTGGGGAAGGACAGAGGGATGGATTGATGCAGTGGGATCATGGCTGGGGAAGGACAGAGGGATGGATTGATGCAGTGGGATCATGGCTGGGGAAGGACAGAGGGATGGATTGATGCAGTGGGATCATGGCTGGGGAAGGACAGAGGGATGGATTGATGCAGTGGGATCATGGCTGGGGAAGGACAGAGGGATGGATTGATGCAGTGGGATCATGGCTGGGGAAGGACAGAGGGATGGATTGATGCAGTGGGATCATGGCTGGGGAAGGACAGAGGGATGGATTGATGCAGTGGGATCATGGCTGGGGAAGGACAGAGGGATGGATTGATGCAGTGGGATCATGGCTGGGGAAGGACAGAGGGATGGATTGATGCAGTGGGATCATGGCTGGGGAAGGACAGGGATGGATGTGCTCTTGGTCCCCAGTCTATGGGAGCTCTGGGGGTGGCAGGGGAAGCTGGGGATGCCGTGGGGTGCAGGACATGTGGCTCAGTCTGCCATCAGCACCGGGCTGGAGCCCCCCCAGCCTCCCTGCTATTCTTAGCTCTTTCCTTGGGGATCGGTTTTCAGGCAGGGATCAGCGGGAGAGCGGAGCGAGGCAGGGGGCAGCGAGCTCTTCTCCTCTGTGTGCTTTGTTATTCCTTTTGTTAAACGCAGGAGGGGCCCCTCTCCTGCCCTTCCCAGGGGTTTGGGGGTGCATGCCAAGGGCGCTCCCTGCCACAGCAAAGGATGTGCCCCGGAGTCCATGCAGTTTCCTGTTTCCCTGGTTCTCCACTGTCAGCTTTTCTAACTCTTTCCTGTTTTTTCTTCATTTTGCAGCCCAAATAAAAGACTCTCCAGCAAGAAGGTGGCAAGGTAAGCTCATGCTCCTGTTGCTGTTTGCTTGATCCGTGCGAGCTGTCGGCTCTGCGGAAGGAAAACTCAGAATAAGCTTGGAGAGTTGTATTTCTGGATATATTCCATAGTGCTGGGGGAAATTTGGTTTAATTCTGGTATCTTTTTTCTGTTATGGGGGTTTCTCGCTCCCAGCTGGAGGCTTCTGGGAACCTGATTCCTTCCAGGAAAATACGAAGGGGCTTTTCCTCACACTCTGTCCTGCCATTGCCATAGCAGGGGAGGACACATGGAGGAGGGAAGGAGTCTTTAGAAGGACATATCCTTCTGGGATGTCCCTTGCCAGTATCACCATGTGTGTAGAGTTTTACAGGACCAGACCAGTCAGTACTCCCGCCTGGAGGGATTCTCCAGCATCCCAAAAATTCCAGCTGCCATAGACAGTTCTTGGTCCTGTTTTCCTTCACTCCATGTCACCCTCAGCACCTGGCTTTGTGGGAGCAGCTCCCCCTGCTCAGTCAGAGGCTCTGGGGCACCTGGGTGGGCTGCAGGTAACTCTGGTTGAATGGTTTAACCCTGGTTTAGCCCTGGTTTAAGCCCAGGATTAATGCTGTGCTGCACGACCACCTTGTGTGATGTCAGTCACCTTTTCTGTGCGGGCATTGTGATTCCTGACTGCACAGGGATTTTGGATATATTGGATATATCTGGGCAGTTTGCTGTGGATCTCTGGAGCAGAGGGTCCTTCCCTCCCCTCTCGATATCACCTGGTGCTCATCTTTCCTCTCCAAGCTCCCCCATCCCTCCTGTTCCTGTGGCATCATGATTTTAAGGATAAACTGACTCTTTACCTCCACTGTTCTGCCTCTGCCATGCTCAAGAGGGAGATTTCCCACTGCACTTGTTGGATTTGTCCTTGCTGGTTTCCCAGCAGGACAGGGACACTGTGGAGCTGTGGAGGAGCAGGAAGCTCAGTTTGGAAATGTTCTTGTTCCTGACACTCACTCTGCTCCCTGTGCTGACCCAAGCAGCTTCCCTGCACCTCTTCCTCCCACTGTGCTCTCACACCTTTCCCTTCTCCATTTTTCCTGCACTCAGCAATCTCCCCTGGCACAGTTCCTCCTCCTGGAAAGGAAGCAGATCCTTGATATTACATTTCCTACTTCCACTCATCTTGCTTTCTAGAGCTTTGTTAAAAACACTGGCAGGAAGGAGGGCTGAGGGGAGCAGCCTGTCCCCAGGTTTCCTGTTTTAGGACTCGTTTTTGTCCCATGCCTGGCACAGATAATTTTGAGAGCATTTGAGTTAAACTTTTGGGAACGGAGATACCCTGTCTTATGGGGGATTGAGCCCTCCTGGCCCTTTGCTTTTCTGAGGCAGGGATGTGTGGGCTTGGGTAAATATTAGTTAATTCAAGAGTCGTCAGGTTTGGTCTGTGATAAGGAGGGAGATAACAGGGCTTTGCCGAGCCAGATCCTTAAGCTCAGCCCAAAGCAAATCCTTTGTTGCAGATACTGTAATTAGTGAATAATCCCAAAACATTTGCTTTTAGAAAATGGATTTTATTTTGGTAAGGGCTCTTTCCTCATTTCTGTTATCCGGGTTCTGCTTGTGCCAAGAAGTCTCAGCTGCTTAAGCCCTGTTGTGCTTGGCACGATTTAAATGACAAATGTGCCTGAGACTTAAAAAATCTAAATATAAACTGAGGGTGAGGATACAAAATCAGGCTGTGGTCTCTTGGTAAGTGCCAGTTGTACTTAGTGAGTCCTGGCATGACCACACGGTGTAATGGGAGAAATTGGAGAGGCAATGGTACAAATTCCTAGGAGAAACTGAAGTTTTAAAGAGACCTCCGTGGTTTTGTCATCCATGCCCTGCTCAAAGCAAGAGGACAGAGCATTCTCCTCCTGCCTGAGGTGCCAGGGCTGGAACACACCTCCCTCTCCAGAGCAGATCCTCAGCCATGCCGAGGGTGACGCCCCAAGCAGCCCCTCCCCAGGGTGTCCTGTCACAAAGCTGGGGACACCGCTGTCACGAGGCCTCGTTAATGATTAGCTCACCCTGGGCTGGGGATTCACAGCAGCCTCAGGAGGGTTTGGCCCCCTCCCTCCCCTTACTTCCCAGCCTTATCAGCACCGGGAGTACTCTGGCCTTTGCTGGATAATCCACGGCCTTGGCACCGTGCTAGAGAAAGAAAGTGGCGAGAGGGAGCTCTTATCTCTTCCCATTCCAAAGAGCAAGAGCAACGATCCCGGTGTGCAGACCGTCGGCCGCGCGGGCGCTGCGAGGGGCCGGATTTCCCGGGAGAGCTGGGTGGTGAGGGGCAGGCTGCCGTGCTGGGGCACCCAGCGTTCCGAGGAGCAGCGCTGGTCGGCCCCTAGGCCGGGCCGAGGAGGGCGGGAGGTGGCGGCGGGCCGGCGCTGTCCCGGCGTGGCCATGGTCCCGGTGCTGGCGCTGATGCCGGTGCTGCTGTGGGTCGGGGTGGTTTGTCTCCGTTTCAGGCAGCTGCACCAGACCAGCTCCTTGGCCGTGGGGGTGATGGAGGAATCCTACCGGGAGAACCTGGAGTGCACGGACGAGGACATCACGGACAAGGTGAGGGCCTCCTTTCCCTCCTTCCCTCCTGCCTGTGCTGTCAGAATCTGGCTGATTTGGGGCCGGTGCCGCTGAGTTTTTCTGAGATGCTGAGAGGAAAGGATTAGAGGATAAGGTGGGAGCTACACCCTGCAGGATTCAGTGCCTTGCAGTGCTCCAGTGTTCCCAGGCAGGATCAGGCTGAAGCTCCTCTCTGAAGCCCTCCCCGTGGAGGGGATGGAGGAGGAGAGCTCTCCAGGTGCTGTGCAGGGTGGGGAGGTGACACTGGATCCTTCTCCAGGGGGCAGTGGCTTCCCCCAGAGTGCTGGGAGGAGGAATGGGCTGTTCACAGACAGCATTTTCACTTCTCCTTCACACAAGAAGATATTCTCAGGTTCTGCTTTTCTGAGGCAACCCACCCAATATGAAACAGAAACTTCCTCTCCTTGGCACACTCTGCTCGTGCTATCAGGGTAGAGTTGATTTTGTGCTGGTGCTGATGAGTTTTCCTGGGGTGTTATGAGAAAAGAATTGTGGGATAAGATGGGAGTACAGGAAAGATTTTGTTTGAGTATCCTAAGTTAAAAAACAGGGAGAAGAAGCTATGGGAATGAAACTAAGATTGTGTAACTGTCTACTGAAGTCCTGAAACTCCTTGGAAATGGCTTTTTAGCTCTGGAATATGAATGTCCTGAAGAGCTGTATGTGAAAGAGAAATGCATATGTGTGTGTGGCTGCACTTGGAAATAATTATAATGCAGGGAAGACCTGTAAAAAATAAATAAAAATCAACATTTTTCCAAGGCTGGAAGTTGAATAAAATAGTTGGGTTCCTTAAGGCGTTTGACTTGGGAAACCTTTGATGGAAAGGGCACTGCTGGGAAAGGCCTTGTATGTCTGCAAGGCCTCTTTAATACTCCCATGTCTCCTGCCCTTCTCCCAGAGCCAGGGTTTGACTTTTCCAGACATGCTCCTCATTTCTTCTCCCCCAGGATTGTTTTGGATGGAATTTGAATTTGAATATTTGAATGAATAAAATGCAAATACAGCTGGAATAAACCCTGTACAGGTACAAGGAGAGAATTGTCACCTCTGGTCCTTCCCCACCAGCTGGCATTGATCCCTCCATCTGTAAATCCAGGGTTTCCATCCTCTTCCAGGCCATGGGGAGTTACCCAGCCTCAAGGCTGCACATGGAGCTCTGGAGATCACAGGGATCTTTCACTCTAGAGTCCCTTTTAGGATGTCATCAGGAAGGGGTTGAGGAAAGGAAAGAGTGAGGTACCCCAAACTGGTACACGAGAGCCATCAAAACCTGGGAAACCAGGGCGGAAAAGGATGTTTTAAAGGGATGCTTTAAATCAAGGCACAACTGCCCAGTTCCAGTGGGAACCCTCCATGTTTAGGTGTGTTGTGGGGGCTGCTCTGGGTCTGAGGATGCCCAGAGGCTGAGCTGTGTCCCTGCCGGCAGGTGGTGTTCCTGGAGAAGCGGGTGACAGAGCTGGAGAAGGACACGGCTGCCAACGGGGAGCAGCACAGCCGCCTCCGGCAGGAGAACCTGCAGCTGGTGCACAGGTAGGAGCCTCACCTGGGCAGCCTTTCCCCCTCCACTGCTGCAGCTCCCTTCCCAGGTCCAAACCACAGCTCTCACCAGGAATATTGACTCCATCCCAGCTGAGAACAGGACACAGTGACCTGCAGATTTTATATTTATGTGCTTCGGTTCTCTGGAGCGCCAGGACTTGGCTGTTGGTGATTTTTATGTATGGCTTTTAACTGCTGAGTCAGGGAGGGTCAGGCTGGAGGTTCTTCTCCCAGAGAGTGCTGGGCACTGCCCAGGCTCCCCAGGGAATGCTCACAGCCCTGAGGCTGCCAGAGCTCCAGGAGTGTTTGGACACTGCTCCCAGGGATGCCAGGGTGGGATTGTTGGGGTGGCTGTGCAGGGCTGGGAGTTGGAATCCATGATCTTGTAGCTCCCTTACCACTCAGGATGGTTTTTTGCTGTTGTTGTTGTTGTTTGTTTGTTTTTTTAAATGTGTTTCCCCACTCCATGTGTCCCTCCCAAAAGGTCTCTGGAACTCTGGGTCTGGGCTTTATATATAGCCCAGATCCATATATGTGTGTGTGTGTGTGTGTGTGTGTGTGTGTGTGTGTGTGTGTTTATATTTGTATGTTTGTGTTGATACTTATATTTCCTATCTTTTCCTGCCCCTTCCTAAAGGTTTCTGGAACTCTGGGTCTGGGCTTTTCATTTATATATATATATGTATGTATGTATTTATATTTGTATATTTGTGTTTATATTTACTATCTTTTCCTGCCCCATATCTCCCTTCCAAATGGTCTCTGGAGCTCCAAGGCTTGCCAGCCTGGCCAGGGTGCAGCCCTTTGGATCCCACATGATGTAATCCCTGTGTGTGCTAATCTGCCAGGCTCCTCTCTCCTGGCATATCTTTACCCTGGGCAGATAAACCCAGCACAGTTTATCTATAGGGCTGTAATTCTGTTAAGTAACAGTCATGTCAGGGAACTGAGCCGCTCCAACAAAGGTTTCCCTAAGCCCTGATAAACTCAGGAGCAAGGGAAATGTTTTCACTTCAGCAGCTTGGCCTGGAAGTGTCAGCTGGCTCGGGGTGAGCTCGGTGCTGGGGAGGAGTGGGATCAGCTGGGAAAAGCCTTCCCCTGAGCAAAGCTATTGTATAAATTCCAGCTCCCAACCCCATCCCTGGAAATGCTCTTGGCCAGGTTGGACAGGGCTTGGAGCAACCTGGGACAGTGGGAGGTGTCCCTGCCCATGGCAGGGAGTGGGATGGGATGAGCTTGAAGGTCCCTCCCCGCCCAAACCATTCCATGATTCTGTGATCTGCAGTTCTGCTGACACAGGGAAGGGTGACCTGCACATCCCTTATTTTTTGTTGGGATCACAAGAGAGTGGAAAAGAAGAAGGATTGAGGCTGTTGCCTTTTCTCTGAGCAACGAGACCACTTCATGCTGGAAACAGCTGAAGGGGGATTTCTCTGCCATGGCTACTGCAGGTGGAGCCACAACTCTGGGATTTATGTTTAGATTAGATGTTCTTTTCCAACCTCAGTGACTCTGAGATTCCCTTTAAGAGATGTGTATGTGTGTGGCTGCACTTAGAAATAATTCTAATGCATAGAAGACATTTAAAAATAATTAAAAATGAACTTATTTCTCAGTCTGGAATTGAATAACATGCTTGTGTTCCTTAAGGCACCTGACTTGGGAAACCTTTGATGGAAAAGCTGCTGCTTCTCCCCCTGCGTCTGCTGGGATGCAGTGAAGCTGTTTGAGCTGATGATTGGTGGCCCAAACCTTCTTTTCTGTTCTGTTTTACCATCTGCTTCTCCCAGCTCACCTGAGGGGTGGGAAGAGAGCCTGGTCCCTCCCTTGGGATGGCAGCCTGCTCCAGAGGGCCCAAGGAAAGTTGAATCCCCTCTTTCTCCTCTCTGCAGAGCAAACGCGCTCGAGGAGCAGCTGAAGGAGCAGGAGCTGAGGGCTGACCAGACCCTGCTGGAGGAGATCAAGAAGCAGAGGGAGCTGCTCAGCAAAATGGAGAGGGAGAAGAGCATTGAGATCGAGAATCTGCAGGCCAGGTGGGGCTGGGGGGGGCAGCTCTCCTGGAGCCACCCCAGAACCTGTGCACAGGCAGCCCTGGGGGGACAGAGGGAGGCAGGCAGGGAGTTTAATTGGTTCAGTTGGTGACCAAAGTCACCACAAACCCTGAGTTTTGGTTATTTCCGCCTTTGGCCCACAGGCCTAATCTTGGATTCTTTATCTGAGCTGCTCTGATGCATTTTAAGTTTAGCTCCCATCCTTTATCCAGGTGCCTGCCCTGCAGCGTGGGGATGAAGAGGGGATTTATTAATTCTTCTTCCCATAAATGACCCCTTGGAGTATTTTTAATGCCCAGATGTTTTCTCCCTTAATGGAAACAGGCAAATACCTGGGAAAGAAGAATCCTCCAAAAAGGCAGAGTGTCCCAGCCAGGGTGCTTTGTGTTGCCCGTTGGATTCCAAAGGAAGAAGTGGGGTGGGAGAGGTGTCAGTTATTTGACAGGGTTTTTCCAGCTTTCCCAGAATGTTTTGTTGTTGTCCATCCCTTGTAGTCCATGGAAGATGAAGACAGTGGGGTTTTACCTGGGAATGCAGAGCCAAAGCCCTTTCTGACCCTCTGTTCCATTGTCTCTGCTGCTGAGACTTGTCCAGGGACTGAAAAAACCCTTGGAGCAGGGCCTGGCACTGGACCTGATGGATGTCAGGATTGTGTGGATGCCCCTCTCTTTCCTCTGGCAGCAGAAATATCTCAGGGTTTGCCTTGAACAGATGAATCCCTGCTGGCTTGTCATTGGTTTAATATTCCTGGGGATGTTTTCTCCCCCACGTGGGATGCTGGGAGGAGTCTCACACCCGTTCCTTTTGCAGGCTGCAGCAGCTGGATGACGAGAACAGCGAGCTGAGGTCCTGTGTCCCCTGTCTGAGAGCCAACATCGAGAGGCTTGAGGAGGTGAGGCACCAGGTTTTGGGATGAAATTCTGGCTTTGGGGTGAATTCCATGAGCATGAGATCCATTTAATGTAACAAACCAGTTGCTTCCACTTCCCAGCCGCTGGAGACCCTGCTTTGGACAGCACTATCCCACACAGTTATCCCTGCAGTTTCCCACTGTTCAGCCTGGAAGCTGGGAATAAACCCCTGATAAATCTCTCAGTGGCAGTGGCTGCTCAGGAGGGGACTCGTGCCCTCTTGTGGAAGCTCATCCCCATCCCTGTCCCCATCCCTGTGGCCAGTCCAGTGCAGGGGAGGACGAGGAGCAGGGATGCTCCATCTCCATGTCCTGGGATTTGTCAGTTGAGTTTTCAAAGATCCATGTCACCTCCTCTCACTGTCACCCTGCTCAGGATCCAAGGCTGTGCAGGGCTGGGGGCTTCCCTTCCTCCTTGGGATGGGCAAGAGCCTCATCTTTAGGGGCAGTGTGGGTTACAGCTGGGACACCTGGAACAGGGGCTGCATTTTGTCTCTGCCAAGCTTGGGGCACAATTAAGCTTAAAACTGAACTGAAATCAAACCTCCTCCCCCAGCTGAAGGGCCTAAGGCATTTTATCCATGTTTAATCCCATGGGAGAGCACTGCAGCTCCATCCCTCCTGATGTGGTCTTCATCTGCCAGGACCTTGTGAGCACAGCTGAAGCTGGGGGCAGGAAAACCCCAGAGGCTCTGAGGATAAATTCCCTGCCATGGTGTGTTTCAGCCATGGGAAGTTGGTTTTGATCCATGCAGAGCAGTTCTCCTCTCCTCCGCAGTGAGTGAGATGAAGGAGGAGCAAGAGGTGCAGTCACTGCCCCTCCCTGCCCAGGAGAAGCCTGGCTGATGAGCTGCTCTCCTGTCCAGTGCCCAAAAATCAGGATTTTGTTGTCAGTGCTGCCTTTCCTGGTGGTGTGGTGCCTTTGACACTGCTCCATGGAGCAGGACCCCCCCGAGGCAGCATCTGGAGCTCCCCCATGGAGCTGCTCCTCAGCCCTGTGTGCCATGGGCCATCCATCTCCAGCACTGCAGGGAGTCTTGGGGCATTGAGGACTTTTAAAAGCCAAAACCTTTCCCATGAGCCTGGGAAAGGGGTGAACTGGTCACAGGCAGAAGGTGCTGCTCTAGGGGCTGTTGGCATCTTCACCTGCATCCCAAACATTCAGCCAAGGCTCTCGGAGGAGAAGGGAACAGAGCTGGGCTGTGTGTTCTGCATCCCAGCTTGAACTGGTCTATTCCTTCTTGGATCAGCCCTCAATTAAAACCTTTCATATCTGAAACCAAGAGGGAGGTAAGGATCTCAGCTTCAGGACTTTTCTGAAATCCAGACATAAGGAGCCTTATGATTTAATGTCTCTCCTTGGCCTGGAGCCCCCGTGCTGGCCCCATCCCACGCCAGCATCACGCTTCCCAGAAAACAGCACAGGCGTGGATATTCATGTGGATTCACTCTGGAGCCAGCCCTCACTGCCTCGCTGAGTGCTGCCAAAGCCCCAGGCTGGCGCCCTGAGCAGATGAGATCCCAGCAGGCAGAGCCTCCCCGTGCCTCAGGAGAGGAGCATTCCCTGCAGAGCCTCTCACTGGGGCTGCTCGTGTCCTTGCAGGAGAAGCAGAAGCTGCTGGATGAGATCGAGGACCTCACTGTGCAGCTCACAGAGGAGCAGGAGAAAAAGAGGAAGATGGGGGACAAGCTGAGTCAGGAGAGGCACCAGTTCCAGAAGGAGAAGGAGTCAACGCAGGAGGTGAGCGGAGTCTGGGCCTGCCACAGCCCTGTCCCCAAAGTGTGGGAATCTGGCCTTGGCAGCCTCTCCAGAAATGGGTGACTGGAGCAGTGAGAGCTGCCTTCAGCAGCTGAGCTGCAGCACCTCAGTCACTTCTGAAATTCATCCAGCATTGTCCCTGCAAGGGGGCTGTGCCACCCTGGCCCCTTCCCTTGCTGCCTGGAAGGAGCAGTGGCAGAGGCACATGGAGCCAGCAGGCAGGAGCAGGGGGAGGGTGAGGCTGGGGGTGAGAGCTGAGTGCTTGAGAGCAGGATCACAGCCTCCCAGTCCTCCCATCATCTGTGCCTGGTGATCCCAGCTGGGGGCACAAGCAGGGCTGGCTGTGGTGGCAGGAAAGGAGCTTTGGGCCCAAAGTGGCATTAGTTGTCACTGTGGTGTCACTGAGGGCTCTGGGGTGAGAAGGGGACCCAGTGCTGCAGCAGGAGGGAGCTGGCTGGGAAGGGACCCATACTGCTGGAGGGTCTGTGCTGCTGCAGACCCAAACCCAGCATCTTTGGCCCTCCAACAAGGTCCTTCCAGGGCTGTGCTCGTGTATTTCAGTAGCTTCCCATCTCCTGCTGGCTGGAGGTGTGAGGGAGGAAGAGGAAACCAAGTGCCCCCCAGAAAGGAATTCAATCATGGAATGGTTTGGGTTGGGGGGGACCTCAAAGCCCATCCAATTCCACCCCCTGCCATGAGCAGGGACACCTTCCACTGTCCCAGATTGCTCCAAGCTCCATCCAGCCTGGCCTTGGGCACTTCCAGAGATCCAGGGGCAGCCACAGCTCTGCTGCAGCAATCCATGGAGGTGCTCCCTCAGCAGCCACATGCAGAGGGTGCTGCGGGATCTCCGTGGCCTGTGGCTCTCAGCTGTGCCCCTGCCTTGCTCTGCAGCTCATCGAGGACCTCAGGAAGCAGCTGGAGCACCTGCAGCTCTTCAAGCTGGAGGCGGAGCAGCGCAGGGGCCGGAGCAGCAGCATGGGGCTGCAGGAGTACAACAGCAGGACACGGGAGACAGAGCTGGAGCAGGAGATCAAGCAGCTCAAGCAGGTAAGGAGGGCTGTGCTGGCAGGGAAACAATTCCCTGGCACCAGGGGAGGACCAGCAGGCTCCAGGGGCTCTCTCCTAAGGGATGGAGTGGATCCAGGAGCCCAGTGCTGTCTTGCTCTCCTGTCCTGGGAGAGGGAGGTTGGCGCTTTCTCAGGGCCAGCAGGAGCCCTTCACTCTGCTGTGTCCCCTGGATATTCCCAGTGTATCTCATGCTTCCAGAGGTTCTCCATGCTCTGCTGAGATGGAGGCAGCAGTTTTTGTGCTGTTCCCAGCACTGTGTGAGCTGTGTTCGGATGGAAGCCTCTGTCTGCTGTTGCCAGGCTGGATCAGCTCTGAGCACCAGGTGCTCCAGCAGGGTGTGGTTTGTGTGTGTGAACAGGATAACAGGAACCTGAAGGAGCAGAACGATGAACTGAACGGGCAGATCATCAACCTGAGCATCCAGGGAGCCAAGAACCTGTTCTCAGCCTCCTTCTCCGAGTCCCTGGCAGCGGAGATCAGCTCTGTCTCCAGAGATGAGGTACGTGCTGTGAGGAGCTGCTGGCTCAGACTGCACCTTCCTGGGTGCCTCCACCTGGGATTGCCTGGGAGGAGTTGATGTGCCCTGTCTGTGGCCCAGCCCATGCCCAAAATTCCCCTGAAAGCTGGCAAGAGCAAAGAAATCGCCACACAATTATCTGTAGAGCTCTCAGGACTTACCCTGCCTCCCAGCCCTCCCTCCTGGGAACAGGGAAGCTGCTCCCTGCCCATTTGCTGATTCTGGCAGCTCTGCTTTGCCTGCCCTGGGACAGCCTTCCCCTTCCAGGACAGAGCAGCCACCACAGGCTGTGTCCATCTGTCTGGAGCTGTCTTTAAACCCCTGGGAGCCAGGATATTCCCCCTGGAGATCCCAGCTCCTCCAGCACATGTTCTCCCTGAACACCAACCACGGGTAGCTGAGCCTGCACAAGCACTGAAATGAATTCTTTTAACATCTCAGGAAGTGGGCAAACACACCCAGATATTTTTGGGGATCCAATGGAGATGTGATGCTGCTCCCTGCTCTCTCCAGGGCCCCATTGGGCTGAGAGCTTGAGGAAGGACAAGAGTGGGCAGAACCAGTTTTCCCTGGCCACCTAAACAGGGTCAGGAATATCCCATTCCACGGTGAAGAACCACTGGAGACACCCAGGGATGCCCAGAGCCACGGGAAGCCCTCAGCAGTGTCAGGCAGTGACCTCTCCCTCCCTTTCCTCCCTCTGCTGCAGCTCATGGAAGCAATCCAGAAGCAAGAGGAGATCAACTTCCGCCTGCAGGATTACATCGACAGGATCATCGTGGCCATCATGGAGACCAACCCCTCCATCCTGGAGGTCAAGTAACGGCGGCCAGGAGCGCTCGTCGGGTGGATTTGGTGCTCTGAGAGGATGAAGAGGGACTCCAAACGTCTTTGCACTTGATGAAGGCACAAGGAAGCCTCAGGTCGGGGAGTGACTGAGCCACGGACCAGGGAAAGGAAAACCAGCAGCCAGGCTTTGTTGTCTGACTCCGTTATTTGGAAGCCCTTCTGGCTGTGGAGGGGTGAAAGGGAACCTGGCAGAGGAGCTCAGGAAAGGGACACTGCAGAAGTGCCTGTGGTGCTGGGGACTGTCCCCACGGGCACGGGGCCCCTCCCAGGGAGGATGGAGATGGAAGTGACAGCACTGACTTTGCCCTGCTGCCCCGCCCAGCCCGAGCATCTGCTGTGCCAAAGTGTCCCTGACACACTCACTGGGCAGAGCTGGGAACCAGGGAAGCACTTCCCGGACTCGCACAGGGTTGGGGTTTGGTTTTGGTTTGGGGTTTTGTTGTTGTTTTTTTTTTTTTATTAACTTAATGCAAATATCTTCATCCAGCTGGCTCAACCCATCCTTGCCCCGTGCTCCTGCTGGGGCCGGCTGCGTGCAGAGCCCTCGGTGGCTGCAGGGGAAGCCGGGGGTGTTTGGGACAGGGCATGAGCTCACTTGGTCACCTGCCTCTGGTCACCTGCCTCCTTATTTATTTTTGCCGTCTGTGGCTCAGTACTGTCGGCACGTCTCGGCATCCCGGCTCTGCTGCCTCCTCCTCTCTTCTCCTTCTGCCGGGCTCTGCCGCTGAGGTGGCTCCGGGGGGAGCTGTCCCTCGTCCCCAGCTGGGGACAGACACGCGGCTCTGTCTGGCACCGGGGCAAGGCTGCAGCTCCTCAGCTCGCGCTGGAGGCCGGTCCTGGCCGCCTCTGCTGTCCCACCGTGGGACACGCAGCACTTTGGGAGCTGCAGCAGAGAGGCCTGAGCTTCCCCCTCGCCTCCCAAAGTCCCTGGCCTGGGGACAGTGGCCTGTGCCATTCCCAGCCGGAGCAGGGCTCTGCTGGTGATAGCTGCAGTCCTGGAGGGAGAGCCTGCTCTGGCTGCCTTTCCCCTCTGTTTCCTGGGCTGGGGCAGGGGCTGGAGGAGCCGTGCTCATTCCTCATCCCTGGCACTGGCCCGGGCTGGAATTTCTGTGCTCATTCCTCATCCCTGGCACTGGCCCGGGCTGGAATCTCTGTGCTGACAGGGAGAGGAGCTGGAGAACACCGCGGCAGCTCCCTGGGAAACAAAAGCCATGCTTACATCAGGCAGCTCTGGGCTTGCTGGCACAAGGGGCCGGGGCACAGCTGACCCCGGGAGTGGCCACTCTCCCCCCTGCTCCTCTGGGCTCCTGGGAGGAGACAGCCAGCGGAATCCCAGGGATTGGCTTCAGCCAGCGGTTCCTCTTCCTGCTAGTCAGGTTTCGGGAATGCCAGAACAGCCTGGGAGCAGAAGCCACAGCAATCCCGGGGGGTGCCTGCTCCTCCCCGCCAAGCCCCTTCCAGCCCTCGGGGTGACCCTGCCCGAGGAGACGTGGCCACTGTCACCGCCTTATCCCGGGGGACCCGGCCGAGCCGCGGCCACGGCACCTCTGGGTGCTCGTCCCCAGAGGGGCAGCAGGGTCGGGGTGAGCCCCAAACCTGGGGCAGCTCCTGCACCCCAGCCCTCCCCGGCACCCACCCCTCCCTGCCTCTCTCCCTGCCCCGAGGCCGTGGGAAGAAGCCACGTAATGTACATTTCCAGAGAAGCTTTGGGTGTAAATCAGTGTATACTTGGAGAGGGAAAATTTTTCTATCTTGTAGAGTAGGTATTTTTATAGAATGAAGGTTGATCCATTTTTTTAATACTTCAAAAGAAGAGAGAAATGTATCTGTGTATACACAAAAGCATATATATATATATGTATAAATATATAAATATTGGAGATCTGCCTTTCTTGACTTGGGATCCCAGATCCCCAGGTCTCAAACAATCGTTTGTTTTTTCCTGTCGCTCTCACAGAGGTACTGTAACTGTAAATAAGCACTGGGAAAAAAAAAGTTTTAAGCAAACAAAAAGCACTGACTTGCACATTCACCATGCTTTAAAGTCCCTATGGAGAGAGAAAAACAAAAACAAAACAAAAACTGTACATCCTGAAGATGTTCCTCTTTCCCGACCGGTATGTGAAGGAAGTCCCCCCAAAAAGAGGCAAAAACGGTATTGTCTTAACTGATGTATCAATTCTTGTCGGATTAAAAGCTGTTACTACTCCTGCCCAGAGACTTTTTTTCCACAGAGGTGGATTGGAGCATCCCAAATATCCAAGTGCTGGATCTCCAGTGGGGCTGGATGGAGTGGAAATGCTCTTGCACCAAGGAGTGCCCTGATTTTGGGAGGGTGAGGATCAGGGAGGCTGGAGCTGGCTGGACTGCCCTGATTTTGGGAGGATGAGGGAGGCTGGAGCTGGCTGGAATGCCCTGATTTTGGGAGGGTGAAGATGAGGATGAGGGAGGCTGGACCTCACTGATTCCAGAGGGATCAAGGTCAGAGGGAGCCAAGATCTCCCCAGCCAGCCGAGCTGTGTGGGTGGGAATGGGGGAATTCCCCCTTCACCTTCCTGGAGGATCCAGGTGGGGTGAGGGACCCTGGGAGCTGATCCTGCTGCCCAGGGACCGGGCAGGCTGGGACAGGGGCTCTGGGTCTGCTCCAGGCAGGAACACGGAGCTTTCCCTTCCCTCTACGTCGGGAGAACCCCCTCGGAGCACTCGGCTCTTCTGAACTGCTCCAAAAATCCCTTAAACGCCCTCACCTCCCTGCTAAGCTGCTCC
>VXBQ01009003.1:158642-170041 GCA_013400175.1 Phainopepla nitens | reverse complement strand
GGCGGAGAACGGGCGTTACCGGGGAGCCGCGGGGCCCCAGCGCACCCGCGGCCCCGGTCGTGTCCCGCCCCCTCGTCCGCTCCTCCTGCAGACCGGAGATTGCTGGGTCGGCCCACAGGGCGCTAGGTCCTGGAAAACCAGTCCTGGAAGCTGGCAAGCCCATCAGGGAACAGGAGTAGGTGGCAGAGTGTCAGTGTGACACCTTTTCTACAGCGGCTCCTTCTCTTGCCAGTGAAAGGGTGACGTCCCTGCTGCCCCGCAGTTCCTCGGCAGGAAAGGGAGCCCGGCCTGCTGTCCCACGCTGCAGGCACGGGGGAAGGAAGCAGCACATGGCCCTGCTCCAACTTGCCTACAGGACAATCGGCAAAAGTCCGAGTGCCGCCCACACCCACCCCCGTCACCACACAATGCCAACAGCACACAGGCTGGCACCAGGAGCTCTCCAAAACAGGACTGCACCACGCAAGAGCCCACAAACAAGACATTCACAAGCAGCTAGAAAGAGTATTTTATTTTAGCAAAGCTAAAGAAATGCTGGCTGCCACACAGAAAGCGAGCAGAACAGCACAGTCAGTGCCACTGCCAAAAGACTTTCATGGATAGCTATAACCATCTCTGCCTAGTGAGTGTCCTTCCTCCATCACCAGAGGCTTTTTCAGTTTGGAAAATATTCATGTCAAGCCTGCACTTGCAGGTAAACCTGAGGAAGAAGAGCAGTCACTGCACTTCCATTTTCTCTGGCTTGAGTGATGCAATGAAATTCTTGTACTCCTCAGGATAGAAATTCTTGTACACATTGATCTTTCTCTTAATCTGCTTGGGAGTATCCTGGTAGTAATTCTTCTCATCCCGAGCCATTTCCTGCCACAAAGGAGAAGGTAAGCCAGGGGGGCAGCCCCAAGAGCAAACACCAAACCAGCCCCCCCACACCAGTGTGATCACTGCCTGACTCAGACAGCTGGCCACGGTTCAAAGCAGTTTTCTCCCCTAAAGAACCAGCTGACTGCAAAACAGGATCCAGGACAGAGAGGATTAGAGGTTCTCATGCTGCTGATGGGGAGGTGCAGCAGTGAAGCACCCCGGGTGCTCCCTGCTCTGAACATACCTTGTAGTTCTCCCCGTGGTTCTGGATCATGTATCTCACATAGTCAATGAGGTCCCGTGACAGCGTGTTCCCCTTCTTCTCAGGGAGGCTGGCCTCCAATTCCATCTCTAGGCAGGGGGCAGAGGTAGCATGAGGGAGGGGAGGGAAGCAACACCACCTCAGCAGTCCCCAGCCTCCCCCCAAGGCTGACTGCAGCCACACAGCTTGGCTGCTGCTGCTTGCAGGGAGGTTTCTGTCGCCGTTGAGGTAGGCAGCAGTAATGGTTCTACGCCTCAGAAGGCAAAATGAAGCACTTCACTGAGAAAAGCTTGTCTTTTTATAAATGACTTCATGGACTAAAATGGTATTGGTTTAGCAAGTGATACCCCTCAGCCCATTGGTGCAAGAAGGAGAACATCTTGAAAATATCTTAGGATAAATAACAGGTATCTCACACGTGGCATGTTCCACAAGCAGCAGGGGCAGGGATTGTTTTCATTCTTTCTCTGCACTTTCTCACAACCTCTCCAGGACAGCCTGTGAAAGCTGTGAGCCTTTCTCAACGACCAGGCTGTCAGCAGCCACACGATTCCCAGCATGATGGTGCAGGAAAATGGCCAAGACAACAGCCCTGTGCTGGGGCTGCACCCAGGCCTGCCTTGCAGCTCTTCTCCAGCTCACTCACGAGGAGCAGACCCTTTCAGCCCAGGCTGCAGAGTGTGACTGCTCAGAGCTGCTCAGCCCACCACTGAAACACACCAGGTACTGCCTCCACAGCTCCCGGCCACCCTGCACACCTCGCTGAGACAAGAGCTGCAGGGACACACACCGTGGAGAAAACGTGCTCCTCCACAAGGCTGGATGAGAAACAACAGCCTTCCCAACAGCACAGGATGACAAAATAACCCACAGGGGCTTAGGAGAGCCCCAAATAGAGCACTGACCATTCACCACGTAGGGCTTCCTCACCAGCTTCTTTCCTGGCTGCTCTGCTTCGCCTTCTGCTTCCATCCCCTGAATTATAGCAGAGAAAAGACAAATGAAGAAAAACCCATTTGGGAGAGTGCCATGTCCCCACACATTGTTCCCAAAACTCCAAGCTGCTTCTACATGGTTGCAAGAGGCAGGAAATCCCAGCTGGCTTCAGCAGAGCCTTATTCGTGCCATTAAACTGGCTGGTGGGCGAGTGAGAAACGCTGTGTTAATGGAGACAAATGGCAAACAAGGTCATTCGTGCTTCTTCCTTGAGTTTCTTGGGGCCACCTTCCACCTGAAAAGGTTGCCCTCTTATGCAGATGGGCCGGGCTGGCACTGCTGTACACAAAGAGCTTTTCTTTGTTACCAGGAGCAACTTGGCTGCAGCGTTGCCAACCCCACCTGTCTCTGGCAAGTCCCAGGAGACGAACTGACGTGTTTTATATTTGTTCTAAAGCCCATTATGTCTCCGGAGCGCTGTAGCTCGTTCCCACGCCACGATCTTGGTGAGATAAGCGTGTAGATCAAGATCAGAAACGTGTCCACCGCCAGGAACTTATCCAGAGCCACCCGCCCCGTGCTGCCAGGGTCCCTCCCCCCACAGAGGAGCGACCCCGGCCAAACCCTTCCTTACCAGCAGCTTCCGCGGGATGGGCACAGCCTTGTTGGGATCCTCGGCCAGGCCCATCTCGGCCAGGTTCTGCGCCACCGACTTGTGCGGGTCCCAGGCATGGCGGATGTGCGAGCTGCGCAGGGACAAGGGACATCAGGGCCGTGCCGCCCACGCCGCGGCCGTGCGCGGCCCCTCCCCACCCACACGTGCGGCGCCCCCCGCGCTCACCAGGCGATGCGGGGCGCGGCGCGGCGGCGGGCGCTGCGGTAGAGCCGCTTGCGGTCGAGGTTGTAGGAGTATTTGTGCCGCCGGCTCTTCCCCTTGGCCTTCGGCATGGCGGACACGCGCGCGCCCCGGGGCACCACGGGAACTGTAGTTCCCAGGCGGCAGGGCCGCGCGATGCGTGCGCGCGTCGGACTGCAACGCCCGGCATGCACCGCCTCGGAGGCGGGGGGCTACGGCAGCCGGGAAGGGCCGCCGTTGTCACCTTGGCCATGGCGGCCGGGCCGCCCCCGCCGCTGGAGCCGTACCCGCTGCCCACGTTCCCCGAGGAGGGGTTCACGGAGAAGTTCCTGCGCAAGACCCGCGAGAACCCCCTGGTGCCCCTCGGTGAGGGTGGGGCGAGGGGCGCGGGCCGGGGCGGTGGCGGCCGGTGAGGGGCCGCTCCCTCAGCCCCGGGCCGGCTGCCCCCCGGGAGGCGCGGCTCGGGTTTGGGAGGGCGCTGGAACCGGCCCGCCGCGCTCAGGCCCGGGGGAAGCCGCGCCTCACAGGCCCCGTCCTTCCCCGCAGGCTGCCTGTGCACCGTCAGCATCCTGGCCTACGGAATAATCTGCTTCAAGAAGGGCAACACGCGGCGCTCCCAGCTGATGATGCGGGCCCGTGTGCTGGCCCAGGGCTTCACCTTCGCCGCCATGCTGGGGGGCATGGTGGCCACGGCCATCAAATCCCGACAGTGACATCGGACAGGAGCGAAGCTGCGGCCACGGCCGGCAGGGTGGGTCCTGGGTGGGGATGGAATTTTCTGAGAGACTGGTGTGATGTCTCAGTGGAGCCAGTTCTGGAGCACTGAAAAGGGGTGAATACACTCTGTGATTAACATGTAATTCGGGCTGTGGTAGTTTTCTTTGTTTGTTTGTTTCTCTAAGAGCTCACTCTCCTGCAGCACTGAGGTTGCTTGTCACTAAGGCTCACCTCGCCCCCGACAGACTTCTTGTCCCTGCTTGATGCTGCCACAGGCTGATAAAATTGTGTCTTCTCGGTCATGGTTGTAGTCAGGCACTGACCAGCATTTGAGAAATGAGCTGCCCAGGAGGAAGGAACCGCTGCTTATGGCTTGGTCCTGGCAGGACAGAGTCCCTAGGCAGCAGGGGAGGCAGTTTGGGAGGTTGTGTGACCTGTTCAATTGAAACTGATGAGTAATAAAGTGAATTGCAGCAAGATTCTCACTGACACTGGATTGCAGAGCACTGAGAAGCCACAGCAGTAACCAGTGCAGGGAGAAAAGGGAGCAGGCATGGCTGTCTTGAAGCTGTGGTGATGCAAGAAGAAACAAGACATGAAACTCCCTGTGAAAACAAGCAGGGAATTTCGTTTCATTTCTGAAATGGGGTCTGGCTGTGTTCTCTTGAGCTGTTCTTCCAGGGGAGTCAGCAGCACCTGCTTCCCCAAGGGCCCTGTGCTGCCTGTGTCCTGACAAACACGGTCCCACTGCTGGCTTTGGATCACACCAGGGGCTTTGGTGATCCAGGAGGCTTCACTCTCCCAGGCCCAGGGCTGGGAGGAGGTGGGGGCACAGTCTCTGTTCATTGCTCTGGGGCTGCAGCAGCTTGTACCTGCAGGGGGAAGGGAAACACCTCACCAAGCAGCCTGGGCTGGTTCCAGGTGTTGTTCTGTGAGTTGGTGCCTGTGCCCTGAGTCCTCATAAGGATGGGCTGAGGGGTGAACCCTCTGTCTGCAAGCTCGTGGATTGTCCTGTGCAGGGAATTGTGCTGAGGCTCTTGCTCACCAGAGCTGGCCTGTGAGACGTGAGGGTGGGCAAGAAGGCAGTGCCAGTGCTGAGCAGGGTGAGCTGCACCTCAGCACTGGGGAGCCCAGGGCCCGTTTTCCCTGGCTGGCTGCCTGCACAGGATCTCTTTCCCAGAGGAAACTGCTTTTGGCTGCCTCACTGGCACTTCCAGCCCAGCCAGCTTGGGGCAGGGGTGTGAGGAGCAGATCCATGAGCACAGTCCCTTGGCAGTTGGAGAAGGGTGCAGTGGACAGGGGAGCAGCTCAGCCTCTTTGGACAAGCCAGAGCTTGCAGCTCCTTGGGGACAGAGCCAAGCCCCGGGTCCTGCTGCCACTGCTTTGGCCCCATCTGATCACAAACCCTCTGGGCCTTCCCCTCCCTCCTGTTCTTTCCTCTAGGACGTTTCTCCTCCAGCCCCACCCTTTCCACAGGAGGCTTCCTGGCTGTGGGTTCTCCCCAACGCAGCGTGCATCCCTAGCGCAGAAAGACGACAGTGCCCTGGAGGATTGGAGGTGTGGGTTTATTGGAACAGGTAATTTGGACAGTCACAGATACCGAAGCCGAGGGGATGTAGAACAGCTGTGGGCACGGCTCCCCGAGAGCTGCCCCGGCCTGACACGGAGCACACGGCAGCTGGGGGACCCAGGGGCCCAGCTGCCTGCAGGGCCTGGAGGGACAGAGCACAGGGGGGGCACATGGCCCCCCACAAGCAGCCAGGGGTGCTTCCTGCTGCTCTGCAGTGAGGGCTGAGGCAGGCAGCAGAGTCCCCAGGGGTCCTGCAGCACAGCAGAGCTGCCTACGCATGCTGGAGCTCAGGGGGGCGGGCAGGGGGCACAGTCCCTGCACACAACACCCAGTGCTTCCCTGCACACCCATTTACCTTCCCAGCCCACTGGGGAGATCGTGCCCCAGAGCCATGGGTGCCCAGGCACACCCCACAGCTGCTGCAGCAGGACTGGTGACATTCTGGCCCTGGAGTCACAGCTGCAGGGCAGGAGAGCTCTGCACACTTCATTTCCAGCTGAGCAGGGCTCTGCAGAGGGGCTCAAGTGAATGTTTTGTGGGCTCTGCTCTACGTCCCCCCAAGCTGCTGCAAGCCCTTCCCAAGCCCTCGAAAGGCCAGACCCAGCTCAAGGCTGTTCCTCTCCTGCTACCCAGGAGTTGTGCAGGTTCCCAGGACTGGTGCCATCCCTGCCAAGCAGAGGAGAGAAGGTTTGAGCAGGGAGCAGGACTGAGGCATCTCCCTACGCTGCCTTAGGTGGGCAAATCCAGGGGGACAGAGCAACTGGAGACAGATGTGCAGGTTGTTCTCAGGGACAGTACAAGCCCCAGCACCAGAACTCTGCCCAACCCTGCTCTGGGTTAGGAAGCTGGGGGGCCTTGAGCTGTCCCACAGCAGCTGGACCTTCCTACCTCCTTCCCTGCAACTACACAGCCTCCATCTCCCATTCTGGTAGCAAGGGAAGGAGCAGAGCAAAGCCAAGGGTCCCCCAAAGCCTGGCATCCCACATTCCCAATTGTTGGTGTTCATGGGGGAAGGACAGGAAACATTCTCCACACTCCCCACATAGTCCCCTCCCAGTGACCTGCACCACTGTGCTGCCAGCACTGCAGCACAGATGGGACATGGACACTGGATCCCACCAAGTTTTTGGGGCACAGCCAGGCTGGGCAGAGTTCTGACGGGCTTGGGGCAGCCACTGGCAGTCCAACCTGGGCACCTGGACTCACATTCCTCAGTCCTTGCCAGTCTGGCAGTGCCATGCTGCAGCCATGCTCCCCGCAGGACATTGAAGTGTGGGGCCAAGCTAGGGCTGCTTCTGCACCCTCCCAACCCTGCTCCAGCTCTGCTCTAAATCCCATGGGAAAGGCAGACAGCAGCCTGGGATCCCACTGGGACCCCTGCCTCAGGGCTAGGACTGAGGCCTGGACATGGGGCTGCCAGGACAGCTGCAGGCAGGTTTATTCCCAGCACAGGGTTGAGGTGGAGAACACAGGATGGGATATTCCCTGCTCATTTAACCAGGCCCTCAGACACAACCTCCTGAAGAGCCTGGGCTGGGGCTTCCCCACTAACTCAGCTCTGCCACCCAGTGCCCCTTCCCGGAGAAATGCCACAGTGATTTATAAATAAGTGTAAAAAGAGACCAATGCACCTTTTAAGCAAAGGAAAACCATGGGGAGAGTTATACAACCAGTGACTCGAGCACAGCCGAGGCGCAGATCAGGGAGCAGGCAGTGGGAGGCCCCTCCTGGGCCGGCCCCTGAAGCCACGCCCGCGGTGCTGCTCCCGGCCGTGCGAGGCACAGCTAACGGGCCAGGGGCGTCTGTTTCAGGGAGATGAGCACCGAGCGCATCCGCGACACATCCTTGCTCTGCTTGCTGCTCTTGGGGTTGAAATCACACAGCTGGGCCACCTTCTCCCACTCAGAGCCTGGGCTCTCCTCCTTGGACTCCTTCAGGAATGCTTCCTCCGAGGCCCTGCAAAGACATTGGGGGTTGTCACTGGCAGATCCCTTTCCAAGGAGACTCTTCTTTCTGTCTGACAAACCCTTGTGTCTCTGCTTCCTGTCCCTTTACTCCAGCTGACGAGCTCAGTGTCCTCTGGGACCCAGAGACACGCGATGCTCAAGCCTGCCTTCGGCTGCACTCACCCAAAACATCATTCATCCAGGGGTGGAGCAGTATCTGCCTCCTCCCAAGGCTTCACCCCGCAGAGCCATCCCCAAAAAGGCGTGAGAGCCCACAGCTTTGCGTCTTCAACCAGCTCCCACAGAGGCATTTCCAGGAGCTCCTCTCATTCCTAAAACTCCACCATTTGGAGACACTCAGCTGCATCATCCTCCCTCTGGTACCTGACCTGGTACCTCGCAGCATCCCCCCGTCCCTTGGCTGGGGAGGCAGTGCTGGGGCCGGCACCCCCAGGGCCCGTGGGGCAGGATATGGTCTGTAAGAGGCACGTACACGTAGCCAATGATATCGGCGTCCGGCTGCTGGTAAAAGGCTTTGTCAGCGATCCTAGCCCCGGGCCCAGAGAGAGAGAGAGCGGAGCGGAGCGACAGGCAGGCAGAGGGTTAGAAAGAGACAACAGAAGGGGTTAGTCCTCCCAAAGAGTGACCCACATACTGCAGCACATCAGGAGAACCTGGAGCCCAACCCTGCCCCCCTGCCAGCCCCGTGCAGGGGCAGGAGGCACCAAGATCCCAGGGAGATCCCAGTGTGGTTCCAGCCAGAGCGGCTGTGCACAGCCATCGGAGCCACTCCAGGACCTGGGGTCTCTCCCCGTGCTTGGCAAGGCTCTGTCCCTGCAGGGCTGGTATACAGCTGACCCTCAAACATCCCAGGAAGGCAGACAGTCCCCTTGGCCATGCTGACCCCGACATACCTGTTGTTTGCTCGGTTCTTCTCCATCTGCTCGTTCTGACGCAGGTTCCACTCCTCCAGGTCCTTCTTGGCCTTCTCACGCCACTCCTGCTCAGTCACCTTCGATGCCGCATCTAGGCCCGAGTGACACAGAGCCCATCAGCCACACGGCACCTGCTGGGTGTGCTGGGCAGCCCCTCGGCAGGCAGCACTGCTGCAGCCCCTCACACCTGTCCCAGTCCCCACCAATACTGGCCAAAAGGCACCACTGCCCCAAGGACAGCAGATCTTGGGCAGGGGCCCGAGACATCTCCCTGAGCTGCGGCAGGATCACCAAGAGGTGAGGGACCCCGAGGGCCCTGACTGCCCTGTCACAGGGTACCACGAGCACAGGGGGCTACATCTGTGTAGCCTGAGTCCTTGGGTCTCACCCAGCTCCTCCAGGCGCTTCTTCTGCTCCTCCCTCCACTTGCGGATGCTCTCGGGCTCCTGGGTCAGCCGGTCGGCCTTGGCTATGGCTGCATAGGCATCCGTGGGGCCGTTGGACTCCTGCAGGACACCAGCACCTCACCTCAGCGCCAGGCTTCGCCCGGCCCAGCCACCTCCAAGGGCTGCACGCTCCCAGCACTGACAAGCCAAGACAGGAGGTGGGAAAGGTGACAGCCTGGGACATGTGGGACAGTGCTCCCCCCGTGCTGCTCAAGCTGCTGTCCCAGCCTCAGGGCCTGTCACCTCAAGCCTTCCCAGCGTTTTCCTCCTTGACCTGCTGCTCACTGCCACCGCAGCCCTTGTATCCCCCAGGCAGCCCCGCTGCACGGGGCAGACACTGCCCTTGGAACTGGTCCCCAGGGATTCCCTGGTCCCCACTGGGGCCAGGCAGCTCCAGGCCTGAGCTGCTTCCCTCAGGTCTGAGCTGAGGGCCCTGCCAGGCCCAGCACCTCCTCTAACACCTCCCACTGGCCAGATGCCCAGTCTGACACCAAGCTCAGCAATGGGATTACAGCTTTCTTCCAAGATCCTCAATCTAATTAAGTCTGTCCCACTCCTGATGCGATTATCATCCTGTAAACCAGGCATGGGCAGTGCATGTGCCCCACTGCTGGGCACCAAGTGGGGTGAAGGGCTGGTCAGACGCTGGCACTGCTGACAGCAGAGCTGGGCTTCAGGCTCCCAAAAGGATCTGAGATGAGGTGGGTCCCCCCAAAATGCCCCTGGCCACGGGGCAAGTGGTTTTCATGGGAGATCCAAGTCCCATGGCAGCCCAATCCTGGCTCTGGCCTCTGTCATGAGAAGCTCCTGCCTGCCCAGAGGCCTCCAGAAGCTACCCAGGCTAGAGAGAGGGGGCTTCTGTGGGGAATGGATGATTTGTCACCTGCTCATAGGGCCCAGGCACTCCTTCATGGCACAAGCCACCTGCAAACAGATGTGGGGCAGGTCATGGCAGGGGGGACACATCTTCTCTTCAAAGAGAATAGAGCAGCCAGGACTCCCACAGGAGACCCAGACCCTTCCAGGAGCACCGTGGCTGCTCTGCAGCAGGACAGCGAACTCCAGTCAATGCTAGGGGCAGAGCAGCAGAATGCTGGCCCCACAACCCCCCAATCCCCCTTAGCAGCCCTGGGCCAGCAAAAGGCTGAGCTCTCACCTGAAAGACATCTCCATTGACAGTGGCTCCTCCATTCTGGAAACCTGCTCGAGAAAAAGGAAGAGAGAAGGAAAAACACAACTATGGCAGCTGCAGGTGATCCCAGCAAGGCTGGTGCTCATGAAACTACATCAGCTCAGTTGCTGGGAGTTTGTCTGTGCCTTTTTCAGCCCAGCACACCCATGCACACACCCCCACAGTGTCCTGTCCTTGGTGGGACTCAGCGAGCAGCTCTCACTCTCCCACACAAACTTCTGCAGGCATTTATGTCTTTATGGTGTTTTCACTGGTGTTTAACCTTATCTGAGGATTAGGGAAACTGCTCCAGCACAAGACTAACAAAGGCTGCTGCTCTGACTGTAGAAACACAACTTGACCAACCCCAACCTGCAGGGGCTGCCGATGGACAGAGCTGATCCGAGAGCTGCTGGCCAAGTGCCAAGGCAACTCTCCAGGGACACGGCCCATGAAACACTCCTTGTGCTCCACCAGGACAGGAGGCCACGCCTGCAAGCCAAGGTCCCTGGGAGCCCACCTGGGATGAGCTGCAAGGTCAGGGTCGAGGCATCCATCTGCCCCCACAGCCCCAGAGAGCTGCACACCTGGGTCACAAAGCCAGCCCAGGCAGGGGGCTTTGTGCTGCCAGGAGAGAAGAGGCTTTGAAGGAGCCACATTCCAGCTCCTGAGCTTTCCCCAGTGACCACCGGGCTTCTCCTGGACAGCCAGCTGAGGGACAGACACAGTGCAGCTCAGGCCAGCACTGTCCCCAAAGTGCTCACCCTCACGACTACACCCAGCTCCAGCCTGTCTGACTGCATTTATCACTGTGGCTGTCACCACCTCTCCAGGCCCAGATCTGCCTCCACGGCCCTGTGTGCAGAGCTCTGAAACCACTGCCCCACACTCAGCATGAGGAGACCCTGTGGGGCTGGGTTAGGGGAAGGAGCCAGAGCCCTGTGGCAACAATGCCCCTGTGTCCATAAGGGATGCCAGAGCCCCTGCAGACCGGAGGCAAGAGATCAAAATTCTGCCTGCAGGGCCTGGGACCACAACGTTCCTAATGGCAATGTCTTCCATTTTGCATCCCAAAGGGCTCTCCTGTCTGTGGGGACAGTGACAAGGCTGTCATTGCTCCTCAGTGCCGCCTGGATGCCTTTTACACTGCCATAGCTGGGAGCAATGAAACATGGAGTCGGGAGCCCATCCAACCCGGGAAACCCAGCCTGAGCACAAGGGGGAGAAATCGCCCCACGGCTGGCACACTACAGCTCACTATTAACAGCTCACTATTCACCCCACATCCCCGAGGTTCGAGAAGCCCTTTGGGCACAAGCACAGGCCCAGACAACCCTTGCTAGGATGCCAGCCCGGCCCACAGGGTCAGCCCGCCACCGGCCCATGAGGGGCAGCGCAGACCCCAGCACCCGCCGGGGATGCTGTGCACCCCCCGGGGACCCCAGCCCCGCGTGGATGCGGCCCGGAGGACCCTTCCCTGCCCCCGGGGCAGAAGAGGGCACAGCCCTCCGTTACCCCATGAGGCCGGGAGCGCAGCCGGGCGGCCNNNCGGGCGGCCCCGCGGGCGTGCTCACCCTGTTCCGGCGGGGCCGCCTGCCCGCCCGGGGCGGCGGCCGCCTCGCCGTCGGTCGGCCCGAAGCCCTCATCGTTCTCGATGCCCGCGATCTCGCTCTCCTGTTGGGCCAGAAAGGCAGCGGCC
>VXBQ01009003.1:141933-156990 GCA_013400175.1 Phainopepla nitens | reverse complement strand
CCCTGGCCGGGGGGAGTGAGGCTTCCGTGCCCCTGTTACTTCGTCGGGGCGGTGTTCTGACATCGCTAATTGGGGAGGCGAGAGGTGGCCGCTGAGTAAACTCCGTGCAGGAAAAACTCCCCGGTAAGTCCCGGCCATTTTAATTAGACTGAAGATTTTCCTTGTCGTAGCTGCAGAGCCTTTCCCGGCAGCGAGGCAGAGTTGTGCAGTGGGTTTGTGTGGCACACGGTTCCTCCCCTCGCGATTGGGTAACGCCGCTGGAGCCTGTAATGATCTAATCTGGGCTGCACGACACAGGCAGGGTCGCTTAACCTTTGGTTTGCGAGGCCTGGGGCTGTGTAGCGGAGGAGTGATCATAAACACAATCTGAAGACGTGGTTTACCGGGGAGAAAACAGTGCTGAGCAGCTGAAATACTTGGGGTTACTCAGTGATGAGTAATTAAATGTGCTGAGCAATGAGGAATTACCTTCAGGTGGCTTGGGTTTGTTTCTGAGCTGTAGGACATCACGGGGCATCCCTTGGATTGCAGTTCTTTTGCAAATACCATGACGACTTTTAAAAGTGTTTTGCCTGCTTTTGTTGCTTTACATTTCTTTTTTTTTTTTTTTTAAGTCTGTGCATTGGAAGTTTGCTGAGGTGTAAGTGTAGATTTAGAGGGACTCCAGAGGCATCTGGCCCTGCCTTCCCCTTCAGGTGAGACAGTGCAGGTGTTGGTCCTTGCACACGCTGACTGCCCAAGCCTTCACCTGATTCACAGCCCCCCGACTGTAACTGACGTGCTGAGGGGTTTTCCCATCACTGCACCTAGGAGGAAACTTGCTGCACAGCTGTCCCCTCTGAGCCTGCTGCAAACTGAGCTCTTTGGGCATTAAACCAAATGCAGACAGAGAGCAGAATGTTAACCACTGCTGTCCCTGTGCTGCCTGGTGAGTAGGTGAGGGTTTAGCACACGTAAATGTGCAAAAGGTGCCATTCTCTTGCTGTGAGGTGTTGAAATGTCCTGGTTCTTGCTCACCTGCTCAGTCTGGATGGGTAGGACCAGCTGCTCTCACCATTGCCCCTGCTGCTGTTTTCAGACCTCCGTGGGCAGCTGTGAAATGAAATGATCCTGTTTCCCAGTGCTGCCTGGTGGTGTCATGGACAGGGGGCTGCCAGGGAGCCAGAAGGAGAGATTCATGCTTCAGTCCAGCCTCCTGTCAAGCCCTGGTTTGAGGCACAGGGAAACACCCCTCAGGCTGTAAAGGGGAGGAGGTTTTTCAGTTGGAGCACTGCTGTGCACAGCCAGATGTAAAGCTGTGATCCAGAAGGCTTGGATGCCAGCCAGGATCCTCACTCCTCTGGGCTGTGTTGGATCAGCTTTCTCCAGGGCTAATGGCAGACCCCACTGGTGATTCCTTCTCCTCTGACACCTCACTCCTGGCTGAGAAGGGCTCAGGTGGGACTCCTGCTGCTTCCTCAGAAGTAAATCAGTTCACCTGAGATTTTTTTTTTTTCCCAGACTCCAATAGGAAGAATGTGGTGTTTGGAGAGATTAGCTAAGTCTCATTAAAATAATTTGTACATTGCTAGAAGTCAGCTTGGAAAGCCTTCAGGGATCCCTGCTGACTTTGCAGGAAACACTCCAGTGTTTTCAAGGATATTCTCACTTTGTGATGTGCCACCAGAAGCAGGCTGCACAGCATTCCATGGTGATGGAGCACTGCACTTCCACAGAAGGTTGCATCCCACTGCAGCGTGAGTGGGGCAGGAGAGCAGAGCAGGAAGGAAGGCAGGGTGACAAAGATGAGCTGAGGAGTAGTAGAAGGCCCTCAGTTAGGAGGGGAGCACTGAGCAAGGACTGCAGTTCTAGCAAGCAGCTGTTTGGGGTGCAGGTGCTGTTGCCCTGAACTGTTCCTCCTGCTTCTGCTGGAGAGTGCAGCCTTCCAGGCAGAGGGGAACGTGCTGGCCTGGCCTGGCCCGAGCTGCTGGGCACAGTTCTGGGCTAGTGCCTGCTCTGCATTAATTCCTCTGATGTTTGTGTGGTGGGTTCTGTAGTGCTCCTACAAACAGCTTTGCTGGCAGAATGCTGAAACCAGCAGCTTCCTTCTTGTGGGCAGGGCTGGGACAGGGCAGCTACCTGCACCGTGCTGGGGCAGGTCAGTAAAGGGAAAAAAAAAAAGAAAAAAAGGAAAAAAATAAAACCAAACAAACAAAAAAAACCCCACAAACTAGTAGAGAGAACTGGGATAAACTTGGAATCAAAGCAACAAAGCCTCTTGCATGCTTTCAGCCTCCCATTTACTGCTGGAGAACTGGCTAATAATGTCAGGGAATAAAAGCATCTAAATTTTTCATCTGTCAAGACCTCGCTGTCCTGACATTTGGAGAGAGAAGTTTGATGTGAACAGTTTAGGAAAGCTGTGGAGATATGATTCATTTGGGAGGTGGAAGAAACAGCAGGGCAGCTTTTGTAGGATCTGGTTATTGATCTGTGCCCATTACACTTGGGCTGATGTCTGATATTGTAATATGCTGATGTAAGGTAATGGAGTGTGATTTGCAAAAGAGTTGGCACTCGTGAAATCATCTCTGACTTCAGCTGGGGAAAACAGAAAGCTCAAGGCTGGCTATGGCTCTGATTTAGGGGAAGGAGGAAACATGAAACCCCAGGCAGCTTTCCCACTCAGTGTATCCACCAACACCCTCAGAAAGGCGTTTGCTGTAATACGCAATGAGAACTCTTGGTTAAGGCTTTTTTTCCAGTTAGAACTCAGATTTCTTTACCCTTGGAAAGCACTCCTGTGGAATTTGGCGGTGGGTTGGGAAGTGAGAGCAGTGCCAGTGGGTCCTGTGGGTTTGCACCTCTTGTGTTTCAACATCGCAGTGGATCCGCAGAGGCGAGGTTTCCTAAGTCTGGTTTACAACCTTTGTCCACTCAGGGGTATTCCTTCTGCTCTTGAAGCATGAAACTGTACTTTCCACTCCTTCAGTGTTGAGAAGACTCTGAGCAGTCTCAAAGGTGAGAGATACAATTAATTACCTCCAGCAGCAGCTTTGTTATGCTTTGCAATAACACTGTTGCTTTGTTTGGTGGTTGAGAAGGCACTATTGAACTTTCCCGGCACTTGTGGAATTTAATATTTTGTTTTTGAAACATTAGCCACTGCGTTGAGCCTGGGCTTGTTTGAAGGTTTGAGATGCTGGTTTAATGGGACTAATTTTAACTATTTACTGTGTCTGTAAGAGAGATGCTCTTAAAGGCAGCTGAATGGAGACCCAGTGAGCAGGGTCTGAGCAGCAGGGTGTGAAGATGCTGGTTGTTCTCTCAGCCCTGCTGGTGCTCAGAACGCGCTCCTTCGCCACGTGCCTGAGCTTGTGGCTGAACAAAGCTCCCCAGGGATGCGGCGAGTGGGGCGGTGGAAAGGATGTGGTGTTTCAAGTTTCTGATCTGTTTCCATGGCCTGGTGAAGCACTGGGGTGTGGCCAGGATCAGTGTGGGCCAGCAGCGTGGCCATTCTGAGCCCTGCCGTGTCCCCAGAACATCGTGGAGCTGAGGTGTGCCCAGTGGAGCAGAGCAGCAGCCAGCAAGGTGTGGAGGATTAAAAGCTGCCTTTGGCAGGCAGTTTTTTCCTGCAGTGTTTAGTTGTGAAGCCTCATTGATCAGACGAGTGGCGGGAGCTGTGCTGCGCCGAGTGGCTTTGTCACTTCTGGGTTGAGTTGAGAGCTGCTGAACTAAGATGTTAAGGGGAAAAAAAAAAGAAAATAAAAGGAAATTCACCCCTGGAGAGCTCGTGTAGAAGACTCAGAAGTGACTGGAGCTGCCTGGTNGCTGCTGAACTAAGATGTTAAGGGAAAAAAAAAAGAAAATAAAAGGAAATTCACCCCTGGAGAGCTCGTGTAGAAGACTCAGAAGTGACTGGAGCTGCCTGGTGACTGTGGGGACAGTGAACCACTGTGGTGGTCAAGAAGAGTGAAGTTGGCTGGCTCTGGTGTCTCTGTGGAACTCGAAGTCTTGCAAAAGCTGCAGTGGTTCAGCGCTCATTAAATGCTTGTTGAAAGGCTTTAGGCTGACCTAAAACTGCAGAAGAATTTTGCATTGTTTAAAAAGGAGGGAATGCTTAGTGATGTTCTGAGAGCTCACAGATAATCCAGGCATTTAGAGACAAAGGTGTAAACGAGTTTCTGAATCTTGTAAACTTTGTAAACACCAGCAGAATTTCCAGGGTGTTGAGGAATGGTGAGCAGAAGACTTCCAAGGCTCTGGAATAGACACATTGTGACTCCACTGCAAAATCAATTAATTGAGTAGATTGCAGGTGCCTTTAATGGTGTCCTTCTCAAAAGACAATGAAGCAGTAAGGAGGCCTGCTGTAGAAGATCAGGTTAAAAAAATAAAAGTCAGAATGCAAAATAAATTGAATAAAAAAAATAAAATCAGAATACAAACCCTGAATTCTAGCTTTAAAGAAAAATAGCTAAACTAAAACATAAGTTGATGAAACTGAGTGATAATTAAAGGTATTCTAGCAGCAACAGCTGAGTTCACTGGGCTTTATTTCTTCTATGAAATCCAGTTCTGCAGTGTTCCCTTGCAAGGCTTGCTGCAGACTTACTTTTTAATAAATATTTATACACCACTGAACAGTGACTTGAAGTGCTTTTTTTCTGAGCTTCTGCAGTCACAGTGCTTTAAACAGTCTGATTGATTCTGTGCAGCAGAATGAAACAATGGTTTCTGCCCAGCAGATTGGAGAGAAGGTGGTGATCTGGGGACTTTGTGAGAAAGAAGCCAAGAAATGCTCAAAAGTTTGAACTGAGCCCAGAGATTGAATAGGGCATTTGTCCACAGTGTTTGTTACTCGGGTGGAAATGGCATGTGGAATGCATGAATGGGGGCAGGGAGGGGAATAGATGCACCATCCTTCTCCAGTAAAAAAAAAAAAAAACAATTCAGTGCATTCTTAAATGGCCAGCCTGTCAGGAGTGCATCAGGAGCTTTTCAAGGAAGCAAGGAAAACATGCTCAGACCTTGAAGCAAGGGCAGTGGGGAGAGCTGTTTCTGTGGCACAGTGACAGGGATGTTCCCTTCAGCAAACCTTTGTCTCTGTTCAGGGGGTATTGATGTGGCTTCCTGTAATAACAGACACTTCTTTGATCTCCTGTGCAGAAATTCTGACTGGCACAGGGTTAAAATGCACCCAGTGGCTTTGAGGTTTGCCACTGTGCTTGGACTGCTTTCTCTTTTGGGCCCCGTGCTGGACTGGGTTTTTTCCTGCTTTTTTTTACTACACTGTTTACTATACTTTTTTAACTTCCCCTGTGATGCTGGGAACATCACCTTCAGTAGTGCCTGGCTCATTTTGGTTTTAGTTTCTGTTTATGCTGGCAGTGAGTGGAGTAACAGTCACCTGGAGTTTTCAGAAATGCCTTGTCTGTATTTTGAGTGGAGTAACAGTCACCTGGAGTTTTCAGAAATGCCTTGTCTGTATTTTGAGCTGGAGGTGACATTTGAGGGCGTTGGCCTGGCACATCTTTTCAGAGTGAGGCCTGTGGGCAGTGTTGTGTTAAACCCTTGACTGTGCTGAGTGCTGTTGTGGTGACAGACCTTGGGCACACTGAGAGTTGGCTGGTGCTGGAAGAGTGCAAGGGCCTGTTTGAGGCCTCCTGTGTGTTCATGGATTTGGGCTGGCTCAGGTCACTCTGCTCTCAAACTCGGAGCAGGGCACTTAAAAAATGAGCAGTGTGATAATGTCTTGTGGTAACTCCCATCATGTGCTCGTGTGTTGTTTAGAGCAGTCAAAATGCAACACTTCCTGGCACTCATCTGCTTTTATCCTCCTTCTTTAGGACTTGACTGGCATAGAGTCCATGGACCAATGTCGCCACACACTGGAGCAGCACAACTGGAACATAGAGGTACCACTGAGAGTGAGATCTGTAGCAGTTCCCAAGTACCTGGATTAAATGCAGCTCTCTGTGGGAGGGGGGCCCTACCAGTGAGATTGCTCTGGGCACCCCTGCATTTACCCCAGTGGCTCTTTAGAGATGTATCTCCACACGCCTGGAGAGCTGCTTGCAGCCGAGCACAGCAGAGCCTCTGTGGCTGTGAACAATCCCCTGACTGGCCCAGAGTGTGGCCTCCCGTGGAGCCTGTGTGCTGGTGCCATGGAGAAGGCTTTCCACATGGCCAGGAGCACTGGTGCTCGCTGTTTGTCAGAACTGTGCTTATCCAGTGCCCCGGGGCTGTGGACAAGTAACACCCCCTGTCAGTGTCCAAAGCATAAAATGCATAAAATGCCTGAAACCTGCCTTTGCTCTTTCTTCTGTCAAAGGCAGCTGTGCAGGACCGACTGAACGAGCAAGAGGGTGTCCCAAGTGTCTTTAATCCTCCTCCCCTGCGGCCCTTGCAGGTCAACACAGCTGACCACAGGATCTACAGCTACGTTGTCTCAAGGCCACAGCCAAGGGCAAGTTATCTTACAGTGGATTCTCTCCTGCTTCTTGGCTGATTCTCTGTGAACACAGAACTTGCAAGCTGGGAAAGAAATTGTTTTCTTTGCATGCTGTTATCTCCTTTCTAAATATTTTATCTTACAAAAACAGAATGTAGAGCTGTCCCTTCAGTTTTTCTTACTGCTGTGGAGGTTTTCTCCGTGGTGTGATTCACAGTATGAGGACTTTTTTTTTTTTGTCTTGCTGTGGTGTAGTAAAACCTTTTGGATCAGTTGAAGTGGAACAAAAGACTGTCCCCTCCATGTGGCAGTGATGTTTTTCTTTTTAGAGCCCCCTTTAAATGTGTATTACCTAGAATACAGCATCAATTACTTCCATTAACGTTTTAAAAACAGATTTGCACGAGCACCTGTAAGACTTGGTGCTGTTAATCCCTTTGTATAGTTAAGAAAATTAATTTCTTATTTGTATTTGCAGGGCCTATTAGGATGGGGTTACTACTTCATCATGCTTCCATTCCGATTTACCTATTACACGTTACTTGATATATTTAGGTAAGTCCTGGTTTGTGCTGACTCACTTATTGACTGCATCAGGGAACACACTAGCTCAGATTTGTCTGGATCTCTGTCACTTAGATCTTTAATCCTCATGGCATATTTTCCATTTGTTTGCTTAACTGGCATTATCTGTAGACTTGCAAAGTTCCTATGCTGTTTAGTAAGAAATAAATCTTAATGCAGAGAAAAAAGAGCACCTCGCAGCTCTGTAAATGAAGTGTTTTAATTGGAGCTCGAACTCCATGCAGCTGAGTGCCACACAAAGGGGTTGCAAAGCAGTGTCCAGCTGTTTGGTGTTCTTGGACAAACATCAGAATCGTGTCCCATTGGGCTGGGCTGCCCTAATTCCTGCATGCTATTTGGCAAAAGCCAAACTGTAAACACCTCTGCTTTATTCCCTTTGGTGTCTATTGCCTCTTCTCCCTTTACTGCCCCAAAGCACTAATTCTCCTTGTCTCCTTTACAGCATTGATAGAGGGGAAAAAGGAATGGTGAAGGGTGGTAAATAGCCAGCAGTCCTGCCATCTGCACTGGTTTGGCAGTTTTCCCTGTTGTATTACTTTTTTTTCCCCCCCATTAAAGACATTTCCAAAGTTCAGTGTCTCTTCTGTGCATCAGTAGAACTAAACAACACTGATATCTGCCTTGCAGTGAAGCTTTTTCAGCTTCAGAGGAATGACAGTTTCATAGGATTCCTAGTGTCATGTTCTCTTTCTGCAAGTCTTTGTACACTGGAATTGTTAGTTCTGGATTAGCAGAAATGCAGTTTTCAAAGTTATCTGGACAAAACTGTGTGGCTTTTAACAGCCCATCTTTGACTAAATTCCTCAAACCTCCCACTGTTGGTGTGGCTTATGCCTGATGCTTCAGAGGAAGCTGAAACTGGTTTATCACAGAATTTTGGATCCTTACTGATCCCTGGCATGAGATCAACCTTCACTGGGGTTGGTTCTCTAGCAGTGGTATCAGTTTGAAGCGGGGGTCAGTTTAGGTTCAGGTTATAAATGTTCAAGGGTCTCAGCTGTGACTTTTTTCCTCTTTATAAATCCCAGTGACTGTCTGTGGAGAAGAAAACCTGTTCCTCAAGAAGTCAGTGAGCTGGATTTCCAGTGTCCTTTGCTTCCTTCCTAGGTTTGCTCTGCGTTTTATACGCCCTGATCCTCGTAGTCGGGTCACCGACCCAGTGGGTGACATTATTTCGTTTATTCATGTGTTTGAGGAAAAATATGGGAGGATACACCCTGTCTTCTACCAGGGAACTTACAGCCAGGTCAGTGCCACACCTTGGTGCCTACATCCTGGGGAGCTGGGACAGGATCTCCTGAGAGAAGCCTCTTGTGTCTCCCTAACTTAGGGAATGCCTCTCAGGATCTCCACGTTGGGGAGTGCGGATTTTGCCACATAGTATCAGGGCCTGCATGGCAAAATTGCTTTCCATCTAGGAGCCCAGCGTTTATCCCCAAACTCTCTTAACAGGGTAATGGAGAGCTAGTGAACAAGTGTATTGGGAGGCCAGTGTCTGCCAGGCTTGATGGTTTGCCAAGCCTGCAAAGTTGGAAAGCAAAGCTGCTCTGGCTGTTCCTCGACCGTCTGTGTGACTCTGTAGCCGACAGCTTTTCTTTGTAGTCCTGCCTTTGTTTTTATAAACTGGTGTGCTGTGCCAGAGTCTGTCCTTCTGTTCACCACATTGGGATTAACTGCCTGGGTTTGTATCACAATGCAGCTTCACGACAGTGCAGGGCCTCAAAAGTGAGAGGGAGCCCCTAAGAAATAGTGGGAGATGAGTGTTCCATCTATCAAATCTGAGGGGGCTCTCTGTAGGAGAGGGATGTCCCCATGGACACTGCCTCTTCCACAGCTTCCCTCAGCCTGGCCGAGGGAAGGCTCTCCTGCAGAGCATCCCATCAGACACTTGGATCAGCACTGCTCCCCAAGTGCCTGGGAAAAAGTGTCGAGTGCCTGTCTGCTCCACACTGCACAGTGACGGAGCTCCCTGCCCTCTGCAGCTCTTTTAGGCTCCTCTGTCATTCCTGGAATCCAAACTCAAGTAGTTGTGGAATGGTTTGGCTGCCTAAACTCAGTGCCAGTGAAACAGGGAGCATATTGTGCACTTACCCTGTGGTCTTGTTAAAAATGCTTTTAGGTGGGTGGAATCCAGACACTGTAGATTTGCAAAAGGGAGGGATTTTTTTTTTCTTTGTTGTCTGGTTTTTGGAGGAGCCTGCAGCATTATTTATTACCTGTTTTAATAGAATTTTCATTTGGTGTGATCTGAAGATTGTGTCCTGTACAGGCTCAAAGGAAAGCTCAGCCTTGGCCACTGTGAGCCTGGGGGGTGAAGGAGGTTCTTCACTGCCAGCTGAGTCTGGTGAGGCAGCTGAGGTGTCAGTCCATGTCATTGCCTACCCAGTTTCACTCCGAGTTCAGTGTTCTCCAAAGCCACACCACCACAGCCCTCTTAAATAAAGGCTTCTTTAGAAGGTCTGACAGCTTCATCCTCCACTGCTGCTTCACTGAAACCACCCCAGTAGCAGAGTAATGGCCTGGGTCACACAAACCTTGTGGGTGCTGCGTTCCCCTTGCCCAGAGACCCTGTAACTTTGCCTCCTCTGCTCTTCTGCCAAGGCCCTGAACGATGCCAAGCGGGAGCTGCGCTTCCTGTTGGTTTATCTTCACGGAGACGACCACCAGGACACAGACGAGTTCTGCCGGTAGGTGGGAGGACTTCCCAAACAGTTGTCTCTGCAGCTGAAATGCAGCTTCCCTCACGTGGTCTCTTCTCATCCCCCAGCAATACACTGTGTGCACCTGAGGTCATCACCCTCATCAACACTAGAATGCTCTTCTGGGCTTGCTCAACCAACAAACCAGAGGGATACAGAGGTGAGTGTGGGCTTTACCTGTCCCCTCCTGTCTCCAGAACAAGCCAGATGCTCTTTGATAAAATTTACACATGTGAAACACTCTGTATTTTGTGCAAATAGACAAGAGATTTCAGGATCCCTTGGGGAAATACATGTGTTGGTTTCCTGGGATATCTCAAAAGGTTTGGATGCCAGGGAGGTACATTTTGATCTTCACCTCCACTGTTCATTGTGTTTCTGGGCAGTCATAGTTCTGTGCTCATTGCTGTGGGCATTTAGGCTGCTTTCAGTGCCTTGTCAGGGGGAATTGGTGGGTGTGTGCTGGGGATAAACTGAGTGGAGAAAAAAGTATCCAACTAGATCTGTCCTTTACACTGGCTCCTGTGGTGCCTGAGGCCAGGAAGGACTTGTTAGGTGCATTCTTTCCCTTTCTGAGACAGTCATCCTAATCCACACCCAATCTCTCACAGTGTTTGATACCTGGCCAGGCAGCAGTTTGGTAAGGATTTGCTGCAAGTGGAGCCTTTTCCCAAAGTTCTGTTCATGGCTCCTGAGTTGTTTCCACCAGTTCTGTTTCATGATCAGGGAAATGCTAAATTTGGGTCAGTCTTGGCTCCACAGTTCTGCTCCCAGTTATCAACAGCTCGAGAGAGACAGTCTTTGACTTATTCCTGTTTAATTGCTGCAGTGCTTTGGAGTCACAGCCTGGAAAGCAGAGCTGGAGGGGATCTGAATCCTTGAATCCCTGAGCTGCTCTGATTTTGTTGGGGGGCTCCACTGGTAACAATGGCTCCAAGTTGCATGATGTACCATGTGTGCTTTAAGGAGGGGATCAACAGCCATGTATGAACAGTAACTTAAGCACCAACCTAAATTTGTTCAGGAATGTTCAACATGGACATACTGCCAGCTCCCCCATGACAATTTCTTCCAGAATCCAACCATCCCTAATCACCTGAGCAGGTCTTTCCATGTGCTTGTCCTGTGTTTCTCTTCCTGCAGTTCAAACCCCTGGCTTTGACCCATTTTAAGGGGACATTCAGAGCCATTTACTTTTATTCCTGCTTGAATTAAAAGAGCCTTTTTCGCTTACTTGAAAGCTTGGTTTTTTTCCCCATCAGTCTTTGTGCTCCCAGAGCCATTTCCTCCTTTTGCTAACTTACAAGGTTTAATTTTCAAAAGGGAGCCCGAGGCCTTTTCTGGCTCGGAAGAGAGCATGTGTGGGGCAGGTGCTGTCCCTGGCCCCCAGTGACAGGAGGCATTAGTGCTGTGGCCCTGGGTGGCCCCGTGGCTGGGCCGGTGACGCGCGCGTGCCGTTGCAGTGTCGCAGGCCCTGCGGGAGAACACGTACCCCTTCCTGGCCGTGATCATGCTCAAGGACCGCAGGATGACGGTGGTGGGCCGGCTGGAGGGCCTCCTCCAGCCTGACGACCTCATCAATCAGCTCATGTTCATCATGGACGCCAACCAGACGTACCTGGTGTCCGAGCGCCTCGAAAGGTAGGGCGGCAGCAGAGCTCCAGCCTCACAAACCTCCTCGAGGCTGGCTCTGCCCTGTCCCCTCCCTCCCTGCACACACGGTGTGCGGGCACATAGCCCAGCACCTCCTGTTCTGTGACAGCCCGTGGGCTCTCCTCTACCAGGGGGATCATCAGCCCATGAATCTAGGCCGCCTTAGAGCCAGAGGTGTTGCACACACGATCCCACCGCTGAAAGGTGGATGGGAGTGCTCTGTCCTCTGCAGTTGGAGCACGGCTTTGGCACTGGAGCTTTGCAGGGAAAGCTTGGACAATAGCCACTAGGATCCAAGTGGGGGCAAAGGCGTTGCAGGCAGGAGAGCTGGTGTGCACAGCCAGCTGGTGAGTGTGTGCTGCTGCCTGGGCTGGCTGTGCTGAGCTCTGGCTGCTTTTCTGATGGGGCCTCACAAGGCCCTGGTGACTCTTAGGGATGGACAGGTTGCATCCAAAACAGGAACCCACCATTTTGCTTTGTCCCTCCTCTGCCTCATGCTCTGTGTGGGGACCCAGTAACACATTCCAGTTTATGAAATGTGCAAGGAATTACCTGAAGGAGATAAAACCAGGAAGTCTCAAATATAAGGCAGGAATCCTGGGCACTGTAGGCTGTCCCTGCACCCTGGGGTCTGCCCTCAGCCTGCCATCCCCTCACTTTAGGGCCTGTTAGCCCTGACCACTTCCCACTTGTGTCTGCAGGGAAGAGAGGAACCAAACCCAAGTCCTGAGGCAGCAGCAGGACGAGGCCTATCTGGCATCCCTGCGTGCAGACCAGGAAAAGGAGCGCAAGAAGAAGGAGGAAAGGGAGAGGAAGAAGAAGAAGGAGGAGGAAGTGCAGCAGCAAAAACTGGCAGAGGAGAGGCGGCGGCAGGTGAGAGCAGAGGGATTGCAGGAGAGCTGCAGTGTCCTGTGGGGTGCCTGGCCTGCAGTAGGAATTGCTTGGGGGTTGAGCGTGCTCCGAGGCTCGTGGAGCAGCTGTGCTGCAGGGAGCAGGCACAAAGGTCTGCACCAAGGAGTGCAGAGCCATTGCTCCTGCTCCCTCCTTGCCTGCAGACGCTGCAGGAGGAGAAGGAGCGGAAGTCGGAGTGCCTTCCTCCAGAGCCGCACCCCGACGACCCCGAGAGCGTCAAGATCATCTTCAAACTGCCCAACGATTCCAGAGTGGAGCGGCGATTCCACTTCACACAGTCCCTGACGGTGAGCGTGGGGCAGAGCTCAGGGCCCTTCCCCAGCCTGGGGCTGCAGAGACTGCAGGTGCCTCAGCAAAGCTTTATTTCCTTGGGCTTTGCTGAGGGCCTTGGCAGGCAGAGCTGCTCCGTGGTAAGGAGAGTGCTGTGGGGCCTGGTGCCACCAGCTGGGGAGAGGAGAGGAAATTCAAGTAGATTTTTTTCCTCCTGAAGGTGTCTCTGCCCACAACAGGGCAGGGTGGGACTAGGTGATCTTTAAGGTCCCTTCCAACCCTTAACATTCTATAATCCTACTGCTCCCTATGGAATAAAGGTGTAGGAAGAGCCAGAAACAGTGTCTGGTCTCCTCAGTGCTCTGTGCCAGGCCCAGTTTCATGTGTGCCAAGGAAATGGCTGTCTCAGCTCTACAGAGCCGTGATGGTGCAAATTTGGGAACCTTCCCCCGCGAGCTGCCAGGGATTCGCTCTGGCTGTGTCACTGCTCCCCCAGCTGGCAGCTATTTCTGTGCTTCTTTCCCAGGTGATCCACGACTTCCTGTTCTCCTTGAAAGAGAGCCCTGAGAAGTTCCAGATTGAGGCCAACTTCCCTCGCCGCGTCCTGCCCTGCCTCCCTACAGAGGAGTGGCCCAACCCCCCCACGCTGCAGGAGGCCGGACTCAGCCACACGGAAGTCCTCTTTGTTCAGGACCTCACGGACGATTGACACTTCTTTTTTTGATTTTGTTTTCGTTCGTTTTGTTGTTTCGTTTGGTTCTTTTTTTGTTTTGTTTTGTTTTGTTTTTTTTTTTCCAAAAAACACAAAAAAAAAAAAAAACACCACGGAAAAAGAGAAATTCATATTATTATTATAATACAATATTTTTTTTAAAAGACTGCATACAAACGAGGGATCAGAGACCACATGGCCTGTGCCAGCTGTGCTGCGTGCGTGCGCACGGCCGTCCCTGCACCGGGGGGGCACGCAGGGGGGAGCTGGTGTTGCCCCTCCACCCCTCCCTGGGGAGGAACAGGAATGGCAGCTCTTGGTAATTATTGCTTTTATTGATGACAATAATAATAAAACCCCAGCAACCCAACATCTCGTGAAGATTTGATACTCTGCTGCTCCTGAGAGACACACAAGACCGAGCACCGGAACGTGCTGGGAGTGTGGGGTGGGGGGGAAAGGGCTGGACAGACTCTTTCCAGCTTCCCTCTGTGTATAAATACTGTTCTTTTAATATTTCTCTTGCTTTGTAATGACCAAAGGAGATTGGGGTTGACTATAGTATTAACTTTTTGATAAAGAGCTGGTTCGATTCTTACCCATGTGGAGCCTTGCCCAGGGTTCTTAGCCTGCGTAGTGTAATAAACTCTGCCTCTAGCATGTCTGTGCTGCTGCTTTCTGCACCCCAGGGAGGGGGGTCAGCTGCCGTGGGCCTTGTGGCTCCCAGAAGTGTGGGTGCACTCAGCTTCTGGTCTCACACTGGTGATTTTGTGCCAGTGCAGCTGAGAGCAGAGCGTGCCCAGCAGGAGCACGGCAGGGCTGGGGGTGCTGCTGTGCCAGCTCCTGTGGCACCGGCTGGGAGGGAGCTGATGCTGCTGGGTCAGGCCTCCTGGAACAGGTGGGAGGTGGAAAAGGTGTGAGAGGTGAGGGTAAGGCGTGGTCAGGGCTGTGGAGCTGTGCCTTCAGCGTGGTAGGAGCCTGTTCCTCCAGCAATCTCTGCTGGAGCTCAGAAGGGTTGGGGGCGGAAGGAATCTGAAAGCACGTCTCACTCAGCCCCCTGCCATGGGCAGGAACACAGGGCTCCCCTCTTCCCTGGCCCAGCAGGGGAACGCTGGAGGGCTGGGATGGAGGAGAGGTGGAAGGTGTCCCACTGCTGTGGCTGGAGCCACCCAGGGAGCTCTGCTGTCCCGGGATAGCAGCCACAAGGATTTCCCACCTCTGCAAGCTGCCAGGGGTCATTAGGTGGGAAGCAGGGGGTGTGTGGTGCTGCTCTACACCAGATCCTGCTGGGCAGAGAGCATCCATCCCGTCCCTGCTCCCACCCTCCGGCTCTCCTGGGCTCTCCAAGCCTCTCTCCAGGGCCCTTCCAGCTGTGGCAGCTCCTTCCCATCCCTGGCCCCCAAACTTCCCCCATGGAGACAAGAGCTGGGCCCATCGTGTTGGTATACATCATACATTTATTAGTGAATATCCCTCTCAAAATCAGCCACAACATTAAAAAAAATAATGATTGCACTACTTGGTCAAGCAGAACTAGCAACTTTCATTTTAAAAAAAGTACAAATCTGTTAAAAATTTCAATCAGTATAATACACATATATATAATACAACATACTAGTTATGTTAAATGCTACAAAACCAATATGATTCCAATGGAATGGAAAAAAACAAACACTTTTAGAGCTTTAAGAACCTTTTTTTTTCTATATATTAGCCTTTTTTCAAATACATACATGGGAAAAATGAGGTAACTGTAAAATGTGCAAGTAACAGAGCAAAAAAAATTATATATA
>VXBQ01009003.1:109490-125116 GCA_013400175.1 Phainopepla nitens | reverse complement strand
CCCCGCGGCGCGGCAATGGGCGCGCCCGCCGCCCCTGCCGTAATGAGCCCGAGAGCGGCGCCGCCCCGCGGCCGTAATGCTCCGAGCGGCAGCGCAGCCCCGAACCGGCCGGAACCGCGCCGCGGAACCGGCGGCGCTCGGGAACCGCGGGGCCGGCCGGGCTGGAACGGATCCCCGAGACCGTGCAGCCCCACCTGTGACCCAGCACCGCTATGTCAACTAGATCATGGCACTACGTGCCACGTCCAGTCTTTCCTTAAACGCCTCCAGGCGTGGTGGCTGCACCACCTCCCTGGGCAGCCCATTCCAGTGCCGGGCAAACCTTTCCGTGAACACATTATTCCCGATGTCCAACCTAGACCTTCACTGGTTGCCAGGGGGAAGAAGTAGACTCCCACCTGGCTGCAACCTGCTTTCGGGAAGCTGCGGATGTCTGAGGACAGCCCTGGGAGGTGTGGAAGCGCCCCAGGACAGCCACGGGCAGTTTGATGAACGGTGTCCAGCACCAGCCCCAGGAGTCTCGGTGGAGGCACTCTGGGACAGCCCTGCGGGACTCCGGGGGTAACGCCAGGCAGCTCACGGGGTCTGTGAGGATGTCCTGGAGCCGCCTTTGCAGGAGCTGGGATGGTCCTGGACCAGCTCAGGAAAGGTTTGCTAAGGAGTGGTCACAGCCTGTCCCCAGTAGCCCCCTTCTCTGGGGGTTCTCTGAGCCAGGTGAGATGGGAACCTCCGAGCAGGCTGAGTGTCTGTGGAGACTCCAGAGTTTCTGCAGTATCCAGGCCCTGTAGGTTCCCCAGGGAATAGGGCCACGGATGCAGGGGTCCAACAGGCTGGCCTGGCCCCGCCACCGCCACCTCCCAGCCCTTTTCTGCCTGAGCAGAGCTGGACAATCCACCTTTGTCCCTAGCGGGTCTGAAGTAGGTCAGGGAGGCTGGGCCAAGCCCCTGGGGAGGGGAGTGGGTGGCAGGGGATGCAGAGGGCCCCAGGCACCCGCCCCAGTGGCAACACCACAAGGTTGGTGCCCACCTCCCTGTCCTGGTAGGACCCCAGTGTCCCCAGCCCAGGGGATGCAGGGCATTTCCCTAACCCCTCTTTGGTCTCCTGGGGTGGTTTGGGATCCTTCTGCATCCCTGCAGGCTCCACACCCCTTGTGGGAGCTGGGGTCCCATGGATGCAGGTTGGGGTGGCTGAGTCCTGAGGGACAGCACGCAGTATGGAGACCTGGGGACGTGGTTTTGGGGAGTGAGCCTGGACCGGAGCTGGGTGGGAGCTGTGGGATGAGCACAAGGAATACGGAAGACAGGAGAGGGATTTCTCACCCCTTAATTGCAGTTAATGATTGATGAGCATGTTTACTGCAGGAGGCAAAGGTCTGACAGTGTCAAGATGGGAGTGCAGAGGCAGCATCTCCAGGGACACAGCCACAGGTAAGGGATGTCGGCCCCTATCCCGGCCCCCACGGGCACCTTGCTCTGTGCAGGGGGAGGTGGGGGTGTCTGTCAGCTGTGGAGCTGCCCACAGGCCCTGGCACAAGGAGGGAGGCACCGTGGTCGTGCCATGGGTTGTTCTTGGACTCCAAGCACTGCTTGGCAAGGCTCTGTGGGGCACAAGCAATGGAGCCTCCAGCCGTGCCCAGGACAGGCTCCTGGGGTCTCCCAGGCACACCTACAGTCTCCTCTACCTGGAGGCCAACCCTGTCCTCCCATACCATGTCCTCAGGGAGCCCGTGCCCAGGAGTGCGGTGGCGTTTGCTCACCAGCCCAGTCCAGCAGAGGGGACTGTCCCCACCAGCACCTCTCCTGCCCCGGTGGCTGCTCCCCGGGGGGGATTTGGAGGGCAGGCCTAAGTCTCTCAGGTGCTTATTCCCTGGTGTGTGCCCACAGGCATCCTGGCAGGATGGCATGGCGCTCTTTGGTGCTGCTCCCCTTCCTCCTGGCAACGGGTAAGGACTTTTCTTGGTATCTGGCAGGGGGGGTGGGAGGTGTTAGAGCTGCTTGCAACCCCCAATACTCTTTCTCAGATCCCTGGGGAATTGAGCTGTGACCCCAAAATAGCTGCCTACCTCCTCTGGAGAGCCAGGGCAGGGCAGGGCTGGACAGTGGGGGACGCGTGGGGGCTGCAGCTGGAAGAGAAGCGCAGTCTGGAGGTGTGGGATGAGCACAGCGAGAGGGCTGGGGGTTCCCCTGCCTCCCATGGAGACCCAAACCACGGCTGGGAGCTGGGGCTGGAGCCGAGGAGGTGCTGCCAGACGTGGATGTGCCAGCAGAGCCCAGCACAGCCATGGTGCTCAGCTCCTCTTCCCTGTAGTTTCAGGCAACACAGTCCCCATCTTCAACGTGTCCATCTTCTACGTGCCTGAGGACCTGCAGCTGGGTGAGTGGGGTGGTCTCGAGAAGGTGTCAGAGGAGGGGTTGGGGGGTTCCTGGGCAGAAACTGACACTGCCTGTGCCCCCAGGCCAGTTTGCTTTCCAGCTGCAGGCCTATGACCTAGACAACGACCCGCTCACCTACCAAATCACAGACACAGACGCCTTCTACTTCTCTGTCGACTCCCAGTCAGGCAGAGTGACACTGAGGAACTCCCTGGACCGTGAGGTGTGGGCAGAGGATGGGGTCAGATGTCCCTGCCTGAGTGGGAATCTGGGGGTATGGGGATGGAGGGCAGAGCCTGTGGGTCACTCCCTGGCCCCAAAACCCAGCTCCTGGAGGGAGAGCTGTCCTCACAGAGGTTGGGGCTCAGCCATCCAAGGATTGAGTTCCACCTTGGCCCTGACCAAGTCCTGCCTTGTGTCCCCGCAGCTCCAGGCCAGGCTCACCATCACCGCCATAGTGTCTGATGGTGTGAACAATCCGGTGAGTGCTGGGGCAAGGGCTGGGTGGCTGCAGGGGGAAGGGAGCCCCCATGGACAGGTCCATGGACAAGGCTCAGTGGGAAGGCAGTTGGAAGCGGCTGGGTGATGGCTAGCCAGGGTGGGCATGGAGTGCCAGAACTGCACCCAGCTCTGTTGGCCCCCATCTCCCACACACCCATCCTGTGCCCTCTCTGACACCTGGTAGGTCTCCAGAAAAATTACCATCATCGTGGAGGACCGTAATGACAACGCCCCGGTCTTCCAGAACCTGCCATATAGTGCCATCATCCCCGAGGTACCTTTCTGGGCAGCAGGGCAGGGGGGCTGGGTGGCTCCTGTGGCATGGGGGTGCGCCAGCAGAGGGACAACAGTGGGCTGGGAACTGTGTGACCCCACAGCTGGGTGTGTGGTGACAGTGTGCCTGGGCATGGGGTCATTGAGGGTGCAGCCAGCAGCTGGGAGCACTCTGTGCCAGGGCAATTCCCGATGGGAGCCTCTGCCTCACTCCGAGGCGCTGGAACGGGACTGGGACTCTGCCCTGCAATGAGTTTCTGTTCAGGGTGTGCCCAAGCTACCTGCCAGCCCCAGACAGTGTGACACTGAGTCAAGGTGTAGATGGGGTGTGGGGCTGAGTCCAACCCCTATCCAGCAACGCCAGGGCTGGGGTGCAGCCTCTGCTGCCAAGGGCCCCCAGGGAGGGTAGCGAGGGGGTCCAGCCTCTGCCCAGCCTGAGCAAGGACAGCAGCTTGTCCCTGTGTGTCCTGTGGCACCTGGCAGCAGGGCCAGAACATCCCAGGGCAGAGCTGGCAGGGTCCAGGCCCAGCATCATCCCCTGCTCTGCCACCACCACCACCCCCCTGTGTGCCCAGAACGCGAGTCTGCACAGCATCATCTACAGCGTGTATGCCAACGACAGCGACACTGGGAATGCCTCCAGAGTCAGCTACAGCATCCAGGAGGTGAGCACAGAGCATTGTGGTAGGTGATACCATACCCAAACCCCACCCCTGGGCCATGCCTGCGGGGATGAGGTGCTGGGGGACACGGCCAGGGCAGGCCCATGTCTCTGGGGGTGCAGGGAGGTTTTGGGTCAGGACCCACGGGGCAATGGGTGCAAGGTGCTGTGTCCCCTGCTCAGGTGATCCCAGACAACGTGAAGAATCTCCAGCTCTTCTACATCCTTCCCAATGGGAGTGTGGTGCTCAATGGTTCCCTGGACTACACCAAGAACACTTTCTACCAGATCAAGATCCTCGCCCAGGTGGGGACCATCCAGGCTGGGAGTGCAGGGCTGCCAGGTAAGGGGGCTGTGGGACTGACAGGTGCTCTGCTCCTCAGGATGGCGGGGGATTGCTGCATGGCAATTGGACTGTCCAGGAGAGCTTTACTTACCTGTCCCTGACCATTAAGGACATGCCCAACCTGGACCCACGGTTCCTCAATGAGCCCTACTGGGGCTCTGTGCCTGAGAACTGCGACCTGGTCAGTGCCTGCCCCAGTGTCATGTTCTTGCCCCTGGCCCTCCTTGGGGGCTCTTATGCCCTGAAGTGTCTGGGCCACCAGGCCTGTGAGCAGCTGGAGATGCCATAAGTCCTGCCCTGAGGGCCATGTCCCCACAGGGCACCACTGTGCTAACTGTCACTGCCATGGACCAAGACACAGGAGTGAATGATGAAATCTTCTACATCATCACCAGTGAGTGATGGGGCAGAATGGGTCAGGCAGGGGATGACACGGTGGGATGAGCAGGAGGGGTGGTCAGGCAGCAAGGGCTACCCTGGAAACTGGTTATGGGCACCCAGGCTCTGCCAACCTGACATGCTGGCAGAGAGAGGGCCAGGCCTGCCTTTCCCAGTGGCTGCCACTGGATCCTTCTGTCCCCTTGTCCTAGATGCCAGTGTTCCTTTTGTCATCAATAACACGACGGGCACCATCACTGTCAGTGAGTCCCTGGACCGTGAGCAGCTGCCAAGCGAGGAGGTGCTGCTGGAAGTCATGGTGAGTAGGAGGTAGCAAGGGGAACCCCATCCTCCTCCTCTCCCTGGGCCTCTGCAACCTGCTTTCTCCTCCTGGCCAGGCATATGAGAAGAACCTGGATATCCACGGCAAGGTGGCCAATACCAGCACCCTGGTGACGGTCTCGGTGACTGATGTCAATGACAACAAGCCCCAGTTCTACAACTGCTCCCTGTCCAGCTGCAACTTCTCCGCCAGTGCTCAGAACAACTTCGTGGGCAGCATCATAGAGCACTCCTCCACCAGACTGCCTGTGTCCAACCTCAACATTGTTGCCCACGACCCAGATAAGGTAGGAGCCTGTCCACAATGCCGGGTTGTGGTGCCAGTGTCTGTCCTGGCTGCACCACTCACCCTCGCTCTTGTCCCTCCCTGGCAGGGCATCAACAGCAGTTTTGAGCTGAGCCTGCAGGGTCCGAATGCCAACGCCTTCACTGTGTCCCCCACAAGGATTGTGGGCACAGGGGATGTCCAGATCCTGGTGCAAAACTCATCCTTAGTGGACTACGAGATAAGCCATGTCATGGTGGTGCAGGTGGGACTTGTAGGGCTGGGCTGCTCTGTGGAGGCAGTTCCTGCTCCCTGCATGCATTAGGGTGCAGTGGGGACACGGCCCTTCTCGTGCAGAGCTCAGGAGCTAAAGCAGAACAGGGCTCTGCCCTGGCAGTTCCTTTGGAGCAGGGGAGTGTGACAGGTCTCTCTAATGTTTGGGGACTCTTGTGAGACACAGTCCCTTTTCCATCCTGCAGATCATTGCTAATGACACAGGGAACCCTACAGACTGCTGCTCCACAGCCACCGTGACCATCGACCTCATCGACAGCAATGACCACATCCCTGAGTTCCCCCAGAGCACCTACTACCTGAATGTGACAGAGAACAGCCCTGATGGCACCATCATCGCCCCCAACATCACGGTCAGGCACTGAGCAGGGAGTGGGCACACCTAATGCCCCCAAGCAGGGCACTGGGCACACCTAGCGCTTCTAGCACAGCCTGTGCTGAGGGCACTGATCTCTTCCTACACACAGGAAGGACTCAGGGCCAGTGGGTACTCAAGGGTGGGAACCCCTGCCTATCAGGGCCACATTTTTGGGGTGCTCACAGCCAACAGCCACTGCCCCAGACTCATCACTGCTCAGAGGGCTGAAACAGATTGACCAAATGGTTCCTTCCATCTTTTAGGCCTATGATCCAGACAGCGGTGTCCTGGGCCAGATCACCTACCAGCTGCTCCCGGAGAGCATGTACGTAAGGGCAGAGCCAGCCACAGCCAGGGCATCGCCCTGCAGAGTGGGCTCCAGGCCTGAAGGCTCTGTGTGTGCCACAGCTGTGAGACCTTCGCGGTGAACGCCACGACCGCGGCAGTGCTGGTGTACAACGGGAGCTTGCTGGACCGGGAGACTCGCTCCATCTACTACGCCAACCTCCAGGCCAAGGACGGGGGCGACCTGGTGGGCACGACGGTGCTGGAGATCACCGTGCTGGACGCCAATGACAACGCGCCCGTCGTCATTGGATCCTACTTCATCTCGGTGGACGAGGGGCAGAATGTTAGTACACGGATCCAGGTATGTCCCAGCAGAGGTGGAGGGGTTGAAGGGGCTGTCAGAGGGGGGAGGGACTGTCCCCAAGGTGCCTGACAGCCCTGTTCCAAACACTGACCTTTTCAGGCCATCGATAATGACGAGGCTGGCACCCTCAACAGCAAGTTGGGCTTCAAGATCTTGCCAGGACTGTTCAGCAACAACTTTACCATCGATGCAGACACAGGTGAGATGCACAGCAACGAGACGCTGGACCGCGAGGCCTTGGAAGATGAGAATGGACAGATGGTGGTGACAGTGATGGTGTACGACCACGGCGAGCCACCGCTGAACACCACGGTGAACGTCACCATCACCGTGGGGGTGAGCCCTGGGCACAAGCAGGGACATGCTGGGGCAGGCTGGGGCTTGGAACTGGGATGGATGGGCAGGGCAGGGATGTGGAATCCCTGGGAGTGGCAGAGGTGCTGTGTCTCCAGGCTTTATGTGGAGGCAGAGTGAATAGTTGATGCAGGGAAGCAGGAGAGGGCTTGTGTAGCTCCTGCCTGTGGGCAGGCAGGTGCCCACACTCCTGTCCCCAGCTGGCTGTGGGGAATGCTCTTTCCTGGAAGGGCTACAGCCATGGGCTTTGTCTCCTGCAGGACCTGAATGACAACATTCCCGTGTTCCTCAACCAGTCCTATGAGTTCTCGGTCTTTGAAGACTCTCCAGGTAGAAGTTGCACGGCCAGGCTTGTGGGACCAGCAGTGGCCCTGAATCAGTGCCCACTGCCCACTCAGTGTCTGTCTCCACCTGCAGGGTCCTTCGTGGGTGAGGTGAACGCCACAGATGCCGACCGGACAGAGATCAATTCCCGCATTTCGTTCCAACTTGAAAGGGGCAGTGGCTCCAGCAACTTCTTAATCCGCTCATCCCGCCTGGGGCCAGGGAACTACAGTGGGCAATTGTTCGTAGACCCTGACATTTCCCTGGACTATGACACGCTGCAGCAGAAGTTCTTCACCCTGACAATGCTGGCAGAGAACACGGCTGCAGACAACGCAGGGGACACGGCCAACGTCTCAGTGACAGTCCACATCCTAGATGTCAACGACGAGGCCCCCACCATCCTGGCAGGCTCGCTGCAGGATGTGTCGGTGGCTGAGAACGGGACACAGCTGGGTCTGATCCACACGCTGAACGCCTTTGACCCTGACACCAACCACTCGCTGGTCTTCGAGGAGCTGGCGGTCGCCTGCTTCAAGGGGGACAGCAGTGCTGGGGACGTGTGCTGGGACTGGTTCGTGCTGGAACCCAACGGCTCGGTGCTGGCGAACAGCTTGGACATCGACTACGAGCTGTGTGACAGGGTCCTGCTCACACTGCGGGTGGAGGACCTGTACACTGAGAAGGGCAGCCGCTACAGCCAGAACGGTACGGCCCCCGCTGCCCGCTCCTTCCACCGCCACTGGGCTCCTGCCACCACATGGCAGGTGCTGGGCCCTGCCTCTCCCACCTCCCACAAGAAGCTGTGGGCAGCAGGGTGGCAGCTGGGTGGTTTAGCTACGGAGGGAGGGTGTCCCCAGCTCTTTTGACCTGAGCCTTTTGGGAGGACAGGGCTCCCGCAGGAATCAGATGATGGTGCTGCCAGGGGTCTGTTGGTGATCAGAGCTCTGCTTTTGGGACATTTGCAGAAACCCTGAAGATCATCATTATTGATGTGAATGACAACGCGCCAGTCTTCGAGGCCATCTCAGAGACTTTTGGTGAGCAGCTGGGGTTGGCACATCACGTGGGCTCCTCGCTGCACCCACACATGCCCTGCCACATTCACCAGCAGCGAGGATCTTCCCTGAGCCCAGGGCAGGGCTGAGCAGTGCGGGGGCCAGGCTGCGGTTACTCAGTGCTTTCCATGAAGGCTGTGGGGCCAAGGGCAGCAGTGGGTGCTTGGAACCCTGGGGCTGTGTGGGCGTGGGGTCTGCAGCAAGTCTGGTTGCTCACCAGCATGACTGCACCATCCATCTGTCTGTTCCTGGCAGTGGTTGTCCCCGAAGTCTCTCTTGTGGGCCTGCAAGTGGCTACTGTGAAGGTGAGGAGCTGCCTGCCTGTATCTGTCAGTCCGTTTCACTTGTACCCACCATGGGCAGGCAGGGGCCATTCCCACTCGTGCTCCTGCTGTGCTCTGTCCCTGCAGGCCACAGATGCTGACTCAGGGCTGGGGGGAACCATCACCTTCTCCATCATCGGAGTGGTGCTTGTGGAGGACAGCGGAGCCAGCTGGCCCTTCGAGAACCTCTTCAGCATAGTGCCAATTCTCGACGAGGGCACCTACATCGGGAGTGTCCAGTGAGACCGTGGGTCTGGGCCAGGGTGGGGGGATGCAGCTCAGCTCCTGCCCGCTGCAGGGCCAGCACAGGCCGGAAAGGGGACAAAACCTTTCGGGAGTCCTGCCCGGGCATGTGAGGTAGGGTGGAGCTTGAGGGATGGCAGGGGACATCCTGTGCAGTGCAGTGGGATCACTGATGTCCCTGTCCTCACAGAGTGGCCAGCAACCTTGATGAATCACTGAAGGGGCAGTACAGGGTGACGGTGGAGGCTAAGGATGGAGAGGAACCGGTGCACACGGCACAGACTGTGGTGAATGTGAGTGTCACCCCCAAGCCCCGTCCCAGGACGCCACGCACCCGGCCCAGCTCCGCTCACCCCTGCTCCCCACACACAGATCTTCACGGTGGATCAGAGCTACCGCATTCGGCTCCAGTTCGTGACAACCGTGGAAGAAGTCCAGAGTAACTCCGAGCGTATTAAATTGTAAGGGGTGCTGGGCCGGGCCTGGGGCTGCACGGCCGGACCCAGCAGCTGTGTCTCAGCTTCATGGACTGTGAACGGGGTGGGCCAGGCAGGTCCCCACCAGAGGAGGGGGCTTCAGGGGGCCCATCTGCTTCCTGTGCCCGTGAGCAGAACAGCAGGATGTCCAGCCCAGCGTCCCCCCTCTCTCTTGTTCCTAGGGTCCTGACCTCTGTGACCAAGGCAGCAGTCTACGTGGTGGGCATCGGAAACACGGATGACACCCAGGACACCCGGTGAGTGGTGCTGGGGAAGGGGACGTGGTGGTGGCATCAGGGGTGTCACCCTGGGGCAGGGCACCGTGCCCTGGAGCCCAGCACCACACTGCCCTCATCTCTCTGGTTCTGCAGCGCGGATGCCAAGTCAGTGATGGAGGCCTACTTCGTGTACAGCAATGGCACTGCCCTGGATGCCAATGACCTGAGCATGTGAGTGCTGGGGCTGTGCACGGGCACTGCCACGTGCTGGAAGCAGCCCAGCTGCTCACACCTCTGCTTTCCTTGGCAGACTCATACAGTCCGATCCGGTGGGCTTGGCTGAGCTGGTGAAACTGGGCCTGGCTGTCATTGTGAGTGGGGCCAGGCAAGGGGCACGGGGAGAGGGCAACAACCCCTGTGGGGCTGGCTGGGGGGCTCCACTGGCTGGAGCTGTGCCCTCACCCCTGCTCTGTGCCAGGGCCCCGGGAAGGTGACAAAGCCTACCAGGGAGATAGAGCTGATTGGCATTATCGCAGGATTGGCAGCATTCCTGCTCATCTTCATACTCATCATGACCCTGGTTTTGGTACTCACCACCAGGAGGTACCTNCTCCCTGCCCCTCTCACCCACCCCATCCCCGGGCTTTGCAGCTACAAGAGGAAGCTGAGTGCCATGAAGGCTCTGAAGGTGGCCACAACATTCAACCCTGCCACAGCACAGCAGGGAGCTGGCATCCCTGGGACCAACCAGTACAACGCCGAGGGGTGAGTGGGGGGCTCCCTGCAGCAGGTGGGGAGAGACCAGGCTTGTCCCCACATCCAGGGGCTGCAGTGCCCCAAGGGGCAGCAGTTACCTGCCACCCATCCCTGACCAGGGCCAACCCCATGCTGAACCACCCGCTCGATCCCTCCCATGACCTGGGCTTCCACGAGGACTCCATCTCTGTGACCAGGTGAGCTGTGTGGGCACGTCCCAAGGGCCACAGGATGTCACCTCATACTTCACTTCTCCAGTGCCTGGGTCCTTTTTTACCTCCCACCCTCCATTCTCCACAGCATGAATTCCCTGGATGAAAACACAGTAAATGCACCAGCAGATGACAACTTTGAGGTCGAGGTAAGTGTGCAAAGAGCTGCCGGTGCTCGGCAGCTGGGAGTCCTGACAGATCACCCTGCATCCTCTTCTCTCTGCTGTGGTCCCCAGGGCCTCATGGACCCCTTGTGTCCTTTACTCTGTACCCCTCAACAGCCCTCAGCTTCTGGGAAGGACGAGTGTCCCTGCCCTACATCTCTGTCCCCATCCCTTCTGACCACGCTCTCCTCCTGCAGCAGGTCAAAATGCAGCCAACAGATCCCACTGACAAGGAGGTGCTGGTGGCTGCCCTGAACCTGAAGGAGCCATCCAAAGTAGCATACCTCAACACCACCTTCACCACCACGGACTTGTGAGCGGGCTCACGGCGTGCAGCGGGGCCGGAGCGGGGCTCGGGCAGCTGCTTCGGCGTTGATGTGTTCAGTATCTGGCAATAAAACTGTTCCACGGGGGTCACAGTGTCCTGTGGTCATCAGCCCATCTGCCTGGGGGTCTCAGTCAGCTTGGAGTCATCTCTCTCAGCATGAAGGGCTGGTTTTGGGCCAGCTGGGGCCAGAGGGGAGGTGCCACTGTGGGGCTCAGCCTGGCTTCTTGTCCCTAGGACCCTCTCTGCTCTGGGGAAGGGAGGTGCAGGCAGCCCCACAAAGAGGTTTGTGCAAGGTTTTATTACCCAACATCCACATTGACAGATTGATCCTCCCGCCCCTTCCTCCCCACCCCACCCCCAAAATGAACAAAGAGGAAAAAAAGAAGAAAATAGGTGATGAAGCTGCAGCGCTGGTGTGCCACAGCTTGGCAGTGCGGGGCTGGAGGTGAGCACAGCCTGGGGCAGGGTGGCAAGGGGATGCCCCAGGGCTCCTGGTCCTCCTGGCATGGCCGTGGCACCGGTCCCACAGCCCAAGGCACTGAGCAGAGCCAGGGCCTGGCGAGTGCTGCGCCACAGAGTGGGCACTTGCCACAGTCCTGACTGCCAGCTGGCACTTCAGCAAGCCCTTTGCAGCCCCACTGGGGACAAAACAAGCCCAGGATGTACAGTGTGGGTTTAGGTGGGCAAGACTTTACCCTTAACGAGGGAAAACGGCTGCAGTGGTGACTCTGGCACCTCGAGCCCTCCTGCACTTCTGCCCAGGGGGGATGGTGCAGCTCTCCAAGCACTCCTTGTTTGCAGCCTCCTGCCCATCAGATGTTGGACAGAGGCCTGGGCCCCCCTTGCTGTGGCATTGTGGGGCTGGTCCTCTGTGTGGGGCCAGGCTGGAGGGGGTCAGGATCCATGTCTTGGCAGGACACTGAGGCGCTGCCAGCCACAGGGATGTTGGTCCAGCCACAGGGATATCCATCCCACTGCAGACTGACCCTTCACTCTCAATGCTCTTCAGCCTAGCAGAGCACAGGCAACGTAGGAACAGTGTTTGAAAAGATGGTCTCAGCCCCACAGGCCACCACGGAGGAGGTGGCTCCAGGCAGGATGCTCATGGCTGAAAGTGTCTCTTAAAAAGCTCCAAAAACGCAAACACAGTTCAATAAAAGCTCCCCTCCCCCCCAACCCTGTAAAAGCCCAGCTGTAAAAAGTGGCAGCATTTTGCAGTCGTCGCGTCCCCAGCTGCCATCGGAGAGGAGAAGCCAGCGGGGCCAGCAGGACACGTGCCCATGTCCCCAGCACACGGGGCCTTTCTGGCACCACTGGGACAGCTGGACAGGCCTGGAAGCAGGACAGGCTTCATGTCCATCACCAGCTGTGGCAAGGATGTGCTGCTTCCAGGCAGGTGGAGCTGGGGGCCATGGGGACAGATTCCCCAAACACCTCCAGCCATGGTGACAGGGATGAGCAGCTCTCCATCACACACGTGGTTGGCCCCTCTCTCTCTCATTTGAGATCTGTCTCGGTGCCCTGTGCGGCCTCCCAGCTCCAGGGCACCCACAACACGGCAGTGGGGCAGAGAGGACAGGGCAGTTGAGGGATTGGTGCCTGCCATGGGCAGATGTGGGGACCCATGCGTGCACAGCCACGGGCTTGTTGGAGTGTGGCCAAGCCCTGGACAGGCAAAGCAATGGCAGGGCGACGCACCAGTGTCTCTCCAGCACGGGAAGTGACGCTGCTGCTTGGGGTGACAGAGTTCAGGGCAGCCAGCAGCACACACCCTGAGCCATCTTCAGACCTGTATCAAGGGCAGGAGACGCACAGGAGCAGCTGCCTCCATCTGGAAGAAGCCATGTGCTTCCTCGTGCTGAAAAAAGCCACCAAGCACAGAGACAGGGCACCAGTCTCATGTCCCAGGGCACCTCCATGGGGCTACACTCATGGGGGAACCCCAGGCTGACAGGGAGGACCCCAGCAAAGGAGATACCTTGTCCCAGTGTGCAGTGCTCCATTCCCACCAGAGCCCTGCACACTGGCACCGGGTGTCTCAGGACGCCAGGGCAAGGACCCATCCCCACTTTCTCTGAGAAGCCCCGAGGCATCCCCCACCCTGCCAGCCCAGGCAGCCACTCACTCCATGGCAGGGCCAGCACGGGAGCAGCACCGGGGCCGCCGGACGTTCTGCAGCAGAGCCCGAAAGACACTGGGCTGCCTCTTGGCCTCGCCTTTGCGGGGCCCTCCCTTGACAGAGCCAGTGCGGGTGGTCTGCGGGGTCACCACCACCTGCCGCCCGTGTTCCTCAATCTGCTTCTCCAGGTGCTTTTGGATGGCCATGCCCAGGACCTCCACCTCCATGGAGGCCCCGTACACCTCCCACGTCATCCCCTTCTCATCCCAGCTCACCTCCCGGATGGGCTCCGGAGGCTCCTCCTCCACCACCTCCGGCACCGTCCCCTTCACCTGCACCTCAGGATACGAGATCTGCGGGGACTTGGCCACTGGTGTCATCGGCCCAGTGGCCACTGAGCGGGTCTCCACAGGCATGGACACCTGCATCTCCGCATCCTTCTTGGAGGGCTCGAGGCGTGGGGCTGCAGAGGCCGTCTCTCTCTTGGGGAAGGTGAAGGCAGCAGCCCCACATGGGGGGCTCATGGGGCTTAAGGCCACCGACACCAGGGACACACGGCTGTCCACTTGCGTCCCCATGTCTTGTGTCCCAGCATCCTGGGGTGGGGTCACTTCAAAGGAGTAGGATTCGCAGAGCTGCTTGGCTGTGTGGGGCTGCTGGCTGCTCCCAGCACCTACATCCCGGGCTGAGCTCCCCTCAGCTTTGCCCTGGCCCAGAGCAGTGGAGTTTGGTCCTGCCTCACTTTGACCCCCAGTCCCCACAGTGCTGGTGCTGGGGTTGTCTGCTGTTCCTCCCTGGGGCTGCTTGGGAACCTCACTGCTCTTTGTCTTGGGAGCAGCACCCAGGGATGTCCCTTTGCTGTCCTGGGGCGCCTCCTGGCTTGGCAGCTCAGCTGTCCCGATGCTTGCAGTGGGCTCCACGAATGCCACATGTTTGGCAAGAGCCGGCGTGCTCCCCGTGTCCTTGCTGGTTGCCTGCAGGCAGGGATCAGGCACAGGGGAAGTGGGGGCTGCATCCTCCTTCTGGGTGTTGGGGACCCCCATCCCTGTGGGACCACAGGCAGGGGCAGCACCACTTGGTCCTCCGCAGCTCCCTGTTGCTACTGCCACACTCTGCTCTGTGCTGGCGTCCTGGAGAAGTGTGCCAGGAGCTGGTCCTGCTGGTGACGGCACCTTCTTCTCTGCCACTGAGCTGGCCTTGGTGCCCTGAGACTCTGCCTCAGCCACACAGCAGGTCCTCATGGCACGGGCTCCCGCAGCACAGCCGGAGCCGGGCGGGCACTCGCCTGCTGCGGGGCAGCCGGGGGAGCTGGCACTGGGCTCGCACTGGTCCTCGGCCCCGGCCTGGCGCCTCAGCACCTGCAGCCCCTCGGGCTCCTTAGCGCTGCCCATGCCCAGGGAAGGCTTCTCCCATGCTAGTCCCGCCACGGGTCTGCAAGAGAGAGGACGTGGCAGTGAGGAGCAAGCAGCACATGAACCCCCAGCACACCTCAGGCTGTTTTTCTCCATGCCACCCATGACCACAGGTTGGGCGGCCTCCTGGAGCACTCACTGTGCCTGGCACAGCCCGTGTGGTGGCACGCGGTGCTCAGGCACATGGGAAGGGAGGAACGGTGTCGGCTGCCTACCGTGAAAGTCAGCCTTCTGCCGGGGCAGCAGGACCGGGATCCAGGCGCTGCTGCGGCTGGTGGAGCGAGGGACGCGGTGCAGGCACCCCTGCAGAGAGAGTTAGCTGGAGAATGCTCCTGGGCACCAGGCTGAGAACCGAGGGGCTCAGCAGCCCCCTCCTGTCAGTGGGAAGCTGGGCGCACTGAGGGGTGAGAGCAAGCTGGGCCTGCGGTCCAAGGGAGGCTGCAGAGAAGGGCAGGGGCACGGGGCAGCCCAAGCCCTTCCCTCTCCACATGTGGGGAAGACAGCCCAGTGTAACCGGGCTGTCCCCAACCCCTTCCCAGCCCCGCGGGGCAGAAGCAGGGCAGGAAGCCCCAAACATTCCGGAAGCCCCCCAGCTCCGGCAATGCCAGGGAGTCCCTGCAGAGCTGGCAGCACATGCCTCCGGACACGGCCACTCCTGGGTCGTGAAAAGGGCACAGCCGAGCGGACATAGCTGGAGCCGAGCGAGTTCCCCCCAAGGGAGGCGACAGGAGCGGGGACCAGGCGGTCACCGACGTCCCCCAGCAGCGCTGAGCCCGGAGGCGATGATCCCTGCCCCATCTGCGGGTTTCCACAGCACCCCGATCCCCCCCGCATCCCGACCTGCCCCGACAGCATCCCGATCCCGCGGGGCTGTGGCGCCGTGCCCGCTACCGATGCTCCGCGCTGGAGCTGCGAGCCCCGGCACACGCGTGTGCACACGCACGGGCACGCACACGCCAGCACATGGCCACGGGCACACCCGCACGCACGGACACGCGTGTGCACGCCCCGGCCCCGCTTCCCCGGCCGAGCCCCGGACAAAGCCGCTCCCGCGGCAGCCCCGGCCGGGGGAGGCCGACCCGCTCCCGCCGTCCGTCCCGGGGCTGCAGCCCACCCCCCCAGCCCGCCGGGGGTGCCGGTACGGGGCGGGCGACGGCAGCGCCGGCCCGGTCCCGCCACGTGCGCCCCGGGGCCGCC
>VXBQ01009003.1:99397-109453 GCA_013400175.1 Phainopepla nitens | reverse complement strand
GCACGTCCCCCGGTGTCATCGCTGTCACCACCACGGCCTGCCCTGGGAGCCCCCCACCGTCCCACAGCCCCCCCGGTACCCAAAGCATCACCGCGCCGTGTGCCCCAGGGACGAGCATCCCGGCGCTCCCCGCTGCCCTCGGGCACAGCAGGACACGCAGCCGGAACCGGGAGAGTCAGCAGATCCCAAACCTTAGCGTAGGTCCCGTGGGTGGGGGGGACAGCNNGGGTGACAGCAACAGTCCCCCTCCTACCTGGTGATGGAGACGGCCGCTTCCCTCCCGGGCATTACCGGGGACGGGGCTGCACCCCAGTCAGCCCGAGGGACCGGGACAACGCGCCAGCGTGGCGGGATGGAGATGGGCTCCCGAGTACCCCTCGCCCGAGGGAGGGAAGGATGGGGAGGGGAGGAGGGGGAGGGAGGAACGGCCCCGTCTAGCTCCCGGCAGCGCTTGCCTCTGCTCCCGGGCTCAGGCTTTGTCTAACTCCTTCCCACGCACTCCCGCTTGCGCTGCTGGGGGGAAGGCGGCCTGCTCGCCTCGGCTGCATCTCTGCATCCCCCCAAAAAACCTCCAGCATACCCCCCAAACTTCCCACTGTCTCTCATCACCCTAGGGGACCAGGGTCCCCTCCCTGACCCAGAGATGTCAGCACAGAGACAGGAGCTATAGCTCTATAGGGTCCGGAGGGGTGGGTGCTGAGGTCAGACAGGGTTCCCCGTCTTGGAGATAACGTTAGCACCGGCCCCCCAGCCCTATAGATCTATAGGGTAAGGCTGGTTCCATGGGAGCTGGCACACCTGGTTGCTTGGAGACAAGGGAGGTTGGAAATGCTTCTTTCAGTAAACAGCCAGCCTGGAACAAAAACCCGAAGGCTAAAAATAGGGAGGCAGGATATGGAAATTTAAAAAAAAATCCTTGCCCCCCTGCCTCTCTGGGGCAGAGCGAGGCACCCCAATACCCCAATGTCGCCAATAGCCACTCCAACAGATGGTTGGAGAGGCTGGAGTGGGGGATACACTGTCCCCGCACCCATCCGTTTGTCCTCTCCTCCAGGTGTTTGTCCCGCGTGCTGGTCGCAGTCCTGCGGCATTGACTGGACCCAATCGCACGCCTGCAGCGATGGGGGAACTGACTCACTGTGAGACACAGCTGCGGGGTTACACCCTATAGTGCCTCGAATGGGATCAGACCCAGTCCCCTGCACATTCCCTTTCGGGTCCAAGGGACACCATGGACTGGGGCAAGTCCCGGCAGAGGAGGGAACAACCCCTCCTTGGCCTCTGGCTGGGACTTTACCGCGGGCAGGAGGCTGCGGGGTCGCATTTGCTGCCATTTGCTTCTACCTGCCTCTCTAAGCTCTGCCAGCAGCGTCTCTCCCCATCCCTATCGGCATCTTGCCACCAGCGTGTCCCTGTCCCACCAGAGCTGGCTGGGCGGAGGGGGGGGGGAGGTCATGGAGAGCATCCTCCCCTCCCCGCAGGCAGCCTTCATCCCGGGCTGGCTGCCTTCTCCTCCTCCTCTCCCCGCCCGGGCACCTCAGGGCTGGCAGGAGAACAATAGCGAGGAGGATGAGTAAGATGGTCCCCATTGCCTTGGCAACGCACTCCCGCGCTGCCGGCTCGGGAGGAGCCAGGCAGCTGCCTGAAAAGCGCGTTCTCCCTCGGCGGAGGGGGTGCTGGCACAGGTAGCACGGCACCCCCTCCCTGGGCGCCGGGGCCCAGCTCCCACGCCGCACGGGCAGCGCCACGTGAACGCACACCGGGCTCCCCCGCAGCCGCCGGCGCCCGCACACGCCGCAGCCGCAGCACACGCGCCCCGCGCTCGGCTCAGCCCCTCAGCTCGGCTCCACGGCCTCCGGATGTCCCTGGTTGTGCCCGGGAGCGGTGGGACGCAGCTGGAAGGGTCCGGTTGGGAATGTGACCCTGGCAGGAAGGAGCGGGGTTTCCCACGGCCGCCCGCGGCCGCCTCACCTTCACGCACGGCTGCCCGCGGTGTCGGAGGGCAGAGGTGGCGGGTGAGGAGGTGGCGGGGTGTTGGCAGATGGCAGCGGCAGGGGATGCCCAGGGGCACCAGGATCCCATCTCCAGCCACAGCCGTGCCTGCCGTGTTGTCCCCCCAAGTCACGTCACCAGCAGGAGGACCCTCAGCATGCCCAGAGCTGTGAGTGCCTTGGGGTGACAAGGATGTCATCCAGAGATCCAAAAGCACCAAGCACCCTAAAAACAGCACTGTTTTCCCAGCTGCCTTGGTGTAGATATGCTGGGGGGTGTATCTGATCCCTGCCAGCACCTCGTGTCCCAGGTTCCCCAAAACACAGTCCCTGCCACAGGGAGATGGGAGGGATCCCATCTCCTGCTGTGGGATGGGAGAGCACTGCGTCCAGGACACTGCAGCCTGAGGGGCGAGAACCTTGTTCAGAATGTTCCTAGGTACAGACAGGGATATGGCCCCAGGGCCAGCGGGGGGCAGAGGCAGGGACAGGGGCACAGAGAGGCCCAGCTCTGCCAGCTGCTCTGTGCCACTGAGAGGGACCCGAGCATGGCATCAGTCAGTCAGAGCTGGGTGGTGACACTGGGGAACAACCCAGCCTCACATTTGATCTTTCAGCACAGGATGAGGGAGAGTCCTGGGAAAGAACCAATGCAGAGAATGGTATAATTCATGCATGGTTTGGGTTGGAAGGGATCTTACAAATAATCTAGTTTCAACCCCCTGCCATGGATAGGGACACCTTCCACTAGACCGGGTTGTTCAGAGTCCTGTCCTATCTGACCTTGAACACTTTAAGGGATGGGGCAGCCACAGCATCTCTGGGCAACCTGTGACAGGGCCTCACCACCCTCACAGAGAAGGACTTCTTTCTAAAATTTAGTTTAAATCTACCCTCCTTCAGCTTAAAGACATTCCCCCTTGTCCTATCGCTCTACTCCCTTGAAAAAAGTCCCTCTCCAGTTCTGCTTAGATACTGGAAGGGGCTCTAAGGGCTCCTCAGAGTCTTCTCTTCTCCAGGCTGAGCAGCCCCAGCACTCCCATCCTGCCTCCACAGCTGAGATGCTCCTGCCCTCTATCATCAATACAATCATCTATTGCACCAGATGCTGCTGTTCCAGAAGAAAGAAAGCCTTTCCTACAGTGCCTCTGTGCCTTTGTGGTAGAGAGGCAGGGACTCTTCACATCTTCTCTCTCCTTTCCCAGGGGTTCATTTCAGCAGCTTAATCCATGCCAATGAAGTGAAAGCCCTGGCTGCGTTCACGGCACACAAATGCACTGTAGTGGGTAAGTACAAAGGGAACACAAAGCACATGGTGACTTGGGCATGGGATGGGGCCACGAGTCAGGAAAGCTCATTAGGTCCTGTGAAAATCAGAAGGTCTTTGGAAGTGCAGGATGCTCCTGTGGGCGCAGATGTGTGAGGGCATGTCTTGTTGCAGAATACGCCACTGGCAGCCCGGAACGTTGGCGTTAATCTGGAAGTGTCGAGCATCGTGCTCCTCAGATGCAGTCGCCGTGCCTGGGTTGTCATGGATTCAGCTCTGGCTGGTGGCATTTGTGGCAGCCTCAAGGTCCATATCCCATTCTGCCTTCAGCTCTGCTCTGCAGAGGTTTCATGGCGTGACCAGGGAGCCATGTGTGGCGTGGGGAAGCTGTGGCCCCTTGCCTGGATTCACCAACACGGTCATGACAGCCACTGTCACTTCCTCCCCCTGGGGAGCAGGTGAGCTGGCAGAGAACATCTGTCTGCCCCACCCAGCCTTTTCCAGATGTTCCTTTTTGTGTTGCCGTGGTGGGTGTGAGGATCAATCCAAGGAAATTCTGGGTGAGTTCACTCCTCGTTTCCCTGCCGACAGCCCATAACTCACGCTCCATTTGCACAGCCCTCCCTCTCCGTGTGTATCACAGCAATGTGCTCTGACGAGTGGGGGGAGTCGTTTGTAGTGAGTAACACTCACCCAGCGACTGTGAAAAGCAGCTCGGGGCGGGGAGAGGGGGGTGAACTCTGGTTCATGGGTCGGTGCATCTGACCCGAGACACGCTGAGGGAGCCTGCAGAGGGGATGCTCCCACCACTGCCTGCTGTGCTGAGGGAAGGGGCAAATCAGCAAGGGCTTAGAAGGGCAGTGAGCAAAGGGAGCAGGAGTTCACACATGTCTTTTTTCTACCCCAGGGTCCCCAGCTGCTGTGACTAAGCTCCCTGGAGCTGCCAGGGAAGGCAGGGCAGCAGCTGCTGGATGCTGTACTGAGGCTCTGTGATTTTTTCCTTGGGCCTGTAGTAACGACTGTGTTTTGTTGTTCTTGCATGGGAAAACGAGCTAGAAGAAATAACAAGGCCTTTTAGTGTAGAAAAGGCCAAAAAGGAGTTTGTAGGTGGTGGGTTTGTCCTGGCTCTGTGAGCAGTGTGTGCTGGCAGTCAGGGGAGCAGGCAGCAGCTGCCTGGCCAGGCAGATACAGAAGCTGCCACCATCACTGCTTGTCACTGTCCCAGTGCTCCACCATCCTTTCACACTTTATTTTGCCTGCACTGAGGGAGTAGAGGGACCCTCAGACTGGTCCTCCTACTGGGCAGGGGCCTCCCTTGGACATTATCCTGTACTCCCACTGGCCTGCTCAGACTCAGGGAGGAGTGAAGGTTTCTCCCACCTCAACATGTGAGAGAGAGTTCAGTGAGTGCTGGCCACAAGGCAAAGACGTCTTACACTCCCTCTGGGTAAGGGTCAAGGCAAAGACCCTGTGAAAGCCAAAGCCATTCATGCCTGAGGAAATCTGGGGTGGCCCTGGGATATGAGCAGCACCACACATTGGTCAGGGGACTCGTGGTGTGTCCCAGACCATGACCAGCCCATGGACATCACCCAGCTCTAGACATGCTTTGGTTGGAGCTCAGCAAATGAGTTGCAAGACAAGATGTGACTGATTTTTTTATCTCCACAGGGCCTGGGATTGACATGCAGGCCCCTGATGTCAGTACTTGGGGAGTGGGAGATGTTTTGGATAGCAAACATCTACACCTCCTCAGAGGGGCACTGGGTAAACTCTGACAGCACCAGTTTGGAGCCTGAGAGCTCAGTGGAACCCTGAGAGTACCAGGACTGCATTTACTCCTCTCCTCCTGGGAAGGACCTTCCCTTTCTTCCCTGCAGACCAGGTCCAGCTCACAACTGCGGTGAGGTGCTTCCCCCTGCTGTAACTCCAGCAGCTCCTGCTCTTGGCCAGGCGCTGCTGCCCCGATCCTGTGCCTGCAGCTGCCCATTCCTGAGGCCATTGACAGGGAGGAATAAACTGGAAAACACACAGCTGAAGTCCTGCTGGCACTCTGTGTATCCCTCCAAGCCTTCTCTCCTCACAGCAGTTCCCTCCCCTGTGGAAGAGGCTTTGAACCAAGGTTGCATCCTGAGCTGCTGCCTGCAGCACCCTCAGGAATGGCCCTGTCTGTACTGATCCTTTTTCTTTCCACACATCCTTCTGCTTCGCTGATACAGCAGAGAACGAGACAGCTGAAGACCTTGGCTACTGTGTGGATAGTTCTGCTGTGTTTTGGGACCAGTTTTGCAGTGTCAGTTTTCCTTTTAGGAGCTGTACCAAGCTGGTTAGGGCTTCGGGGCAAACAGTGGAAAATCCTCTGTCCCAGTAAGGAAAGTTGCTCTCCCCCATGGCCCTGCTCTGTGCTGATGCCATGGCAGCCAATTGCACAGGAGTGTGAGGTGCAGGGTTGCTCAGACTCTGCCTGGATGCTGCATGGTGCCCACCAAGGGACTGCTTCTCACTGGATCTGTTTTCTATCGGGATTGGCTCTTAGGAACTGAACAGCGTGCTGTGCTTGGAACATCACGTCCAGGAGCTCTGGAGGTGATAAAGACAGGATGAGCTGGAAGATGAGCAGACTCTGCTCTTCACTACCCTCTCACCAGCCAAGGAGATCTCCGTCCTGCCAGGTCCTAGTCTCTATCCAGCCAAAACATTCACCGAGAACAGCTATGCTGAGGTTTCTATTTGTGCTTTTCAGCAAAAGCTCCTGAGAGGGAGCTATTACCAGCACAGAAGGTCAGGTTAAATGTTTGTCCCCACAGCTTGCCTCTGACTACACCATCTCTGCTCCGTGTTGCTGTAGGGCTTTGGCAAAGTGGGCTGAACACCTGCACAAATGTGGTGCCTGCTGTATCTGTGTGGGGAACACTGAGCCATCTACAATTCCAGAAGGATCAGCACCAAGGCACTATAAGACTAGGAGCAGGTGAGCAGTCATCCCAGTCCCTGTTTTTTAAGGGGTGCTGATCAGCACCTGCCTCTGAAATGCCCGCAGAGAAGGTGGCTGCCCCTCATGTCCTACCAACCCAGCTCTGAGGGCTGTGCTTAACACTGCCAGGCTGGGAATGACAGGACTTTCCTGCACATTCCAGGACCACAGCACCATAGCTGGCTTCCCAAAAACAGATCCCTATGATAGCAGCATCCTGGAGATGTCTCCCAACACCCTCATCCCTGCCACTGTTGAGAATCAGCTGAGGAGGGAGAGCACACCCCAGAGCAAGCAAATGTACAGACCACACTCCTGACAGACCCTGCACTGGTGTGTGAGTGGCAGCAGCACAGCTGAACTTTGGCTTTAGGAATTCAGCAGCCCAGGAAGGTGCCAGATCACCACACTGATATCTTGCCTCAGAGGGATGGAGAATGAGGGGCAGGTGGCATAATTTGGGGGAAGGAAAGCCCAAGCCCTTCTGTTTGCTGGCAGGGAGCAAGGATCAGTGACCTTGGCTGGCTCTTCTGCATCCTCAGTCTTCATTGTTGTATCAGCTCTTCCCCCAGGGCAGAGGAGATGATGCTCTCGAAGGTACTGGGGTGTCCCCATGTTGGCACTGAAAATCATGGGCAGCAGAAAAAAGTGAGCAAAGCAGGGGACTGCTACAAATACCAGCTTCCTCCCACCCCTGTGTTTAGGATTGTCCTACGCTATGGAACAGTCAGCCAAGGTACTTGAGGGCTCTTTGCCTCATCCACCCTTGTTCTTGGGCTCTTTGTCTTGCTACAGAGACCCTTGGCTGTATTTGGGGGCACCTCATCCCAGCTCCTGGCAGGTCAGCACAAGGCCTGGGTTCATCTTCCCACGGTGACTCCATCCATCTCAGATAAAGCCTCATGCCCAGCAGTGCTCCCTGTCCCTCTCTCTGTTCCCACCAAGCTGTGTACCCCATTTCCAGGGTTGTGCCAGGCTTGTGCCTGGTGCTGACACACGTGGCACCGCCTACATGGGGACCTCTGCCCTCCTCTTGCTGCCAGACCCTCCTGGCACACACCAGCCTCACAGCTCTCCTCTCTCTAGAAAATTACAGCCATGACTGCAGGTACAGCCTAGGTGTGGACAGGAAACCTGCAGCAGGTGTTCACAATGAGGTCGGCTGCACCTATAGACACAGCACCCAGGGGAGCTGCCCCGGTGAGGCTCACAGTCCTGCTGTGCAGGGGGTGCTGCACAGAGGACACACCCTGCTTTCTAGAAAGCATTGGTTTGAGCACGTTCTCTCCCTGCTCTCTTGCTTCCAGCTCTCCCAGGCACAGGCCCATCTTCCCCCACACTGCCTCTGCCCCCAGCCCCTTTACAGCCTCCCTCGCACTGGGGCAAGCCATGCTGCAGCTGGTTCGGGTCTGCTTACCCATGGATGGCAGAATTGGACAAGGGAAGGAAGAAATGTTCGAGGGGAACAGTCAGCCAGCCCCCAAAGAGCTGTCTCAGTCCTTCCAATAGCACACAGTGGGTGCTATGAGCACTGCTGCAACCAGAGCCGGGGTAGGATTTGCTGGCATCAGCAAACCTTTGTGTGTCCGTGCTGACTGCTGCAGCTTTGCTCCTCGCTGGCAAAGCTGGTGAGCCAGCACAGGTGGGGGATCTAATCTGATATTCATGGCAGGGACACTCAGCCCAGCCTCTCACTCAGCTTGTGATGCAGTCAAGAGGCTAAAGGCTAGCTGGGGGCTCAGGCTGGGTTGGTGGTCCTGCCCTGGGAGAGCTGAGTCCTGCCCTGGCAGACCCAAGGACAGCACTGTGGGGTGGACACAGGACCCCCTGCCATGGTAGACATCCCACAGCATGTGTGACACCCACCTGCCCTTCAGGTGGTCACACTGCATCCGAACAAGCTGTGGGTGACAGCCACGTCCCGTGCCCCTTGAGAGGAGCAGGGGCACGTAGGAAGGGGTGAACCAGTGCTGGAGCCGAGAGCTGTGTCTACCCTCATCCTGAATTGTTGTCCTCACCCCCACAGGGCCCCCTGCAGATGCAAAGCCCTGCAGACAGGAAGGTGGTATGGGGACACTGCCTGTGCCCCAGGTCTCTGCCAGAGTCTGTCTGGAGGCCCAGGGCACAGTGACCTGCAGCAGCCAGCAGACAGAAAGGCATCTTGTCCCCACGAGCAACCAGTCCTGCCCACTCCCCCAGCACCAGCCCCATTCCTCTTTCCAAAACTACCAAAGCACAGGGCCAACCCCTCCCCAGGGACCCCAGAACCAGGACCAGGGGGCTACAGACAAGAGTTGGCTTTATTCACGGACACGGGGGCAGCTGTGTCACTGGCAGCTGCCCTCGTATTGCACATCCAGCGACGGGGGAATATCCATGCCACGTCACAACACAGCGTCGGCACTATGGGACCTCGGGGGGGGGCGCAGGCACCGTCACCACCCAGCAGGCTGGGGAGCGGGCTGGGGCGCCAGGGGTTCACAAAGGCAAAAGACCCGTCCACCCATAGATAGAGAGAGAGATATATATAAAAAAAAATAGTTCCACGATGACCAGAGCAGAACCACAGGGACACGCGTGCAAGCGAAATGTACAGCAGCCCGCGAGCAGGTAAACATGCTTTGTACACACCACAGACACGCTGGGACGCAGCCGGGGTTTATGGTGCTGGGAGGGAGACAGAGCCATAAACCCGGGCTCCACACACACGCTCACACGCTCACGCACACGCACCGGCCCCCGCGGGCAGCGCCCACGGCTCGGGCACGCGCCGGGGCTTGGGGGCTTGGACACAGCGGGAGGTTCTCACTGCTAGACATGTTACGGAGACACGGACACGGTCCCTTGGAACGGAACTGGAGGAAGAACTCGTGAGCGAACGGGGCAGGGGCACCCCTGCTCCTCCCCGGCACGCAGGCACCGGCCGGGGCCGGCTGGAGAGGAGCAGGGGGCTACCGGCGGTTCGTTGTGCTGCTGGTGGAAGAGGCAAGGATGGGGGTCCATTATGCCTCTGGCTCGTATTCCTGGTATTCCTCCTGTGGGATGGGGAAGGAAAGAGCCAGTGAGAGAGTTCAGGTGGGGCACAGAGACCCTCTCTTCTCCAGCCCAACACCAGCTTTGGTGTTTTGCATTCTGGACAGTGCACGGATCACTGTCACACTGTGTCCGCTGTGCCACCCTGCCCCCTCACCTGTGGGGGTTCCTCGTAGTTCTCCCCCTCTGGCTCCAGCAGCGGTTCGACCAGTGGCTCCTCCGCAGCCTCCTGGGCCACCTCCTCTGCCTGAGAGTGAACCAGGAGGTCAGTGCCACACACACACACGGCACCCACCCTCTCTGACCCTGCCAGACCAGCAATGCACCAGGATACAAGGGGCTCCATGAGGAGCCAGTGGGACCCTAGGCACACATCAGCCCACCTAGCTGGGAGGTTACATGGTGACATCACAGGTCTGTGGGAGCAAGGGCTGTGTGTGTACGTCTCTACACTGCTCCCAGCCCCAGCCTCGGGCAGGCAATATGTGCTGGCACCACGTGGGGCCTCAACAGGCTCCAGGCGCTGGCAGGGCTGCGGGAGCATCCTGCATCCCTGGCAGGGGAGGGCGGTGCCGGGTAACCCCTCCCCGGCGCTGGCAGGCGGGAAAAGGGGGGCAGCCAATCCCCCAGTGCAACGGCGGTGGCCTCATTTCTTCAGCTGATGCTATTTTGGGCTAAGCTGGAAGCCAACGGCTCACGGGGCGGCGAGCTGGAAGCCGCTGCCCCTCCCGCAGCTGTCAGGTCACCTCGCAGCCGCCGGAGCGATGCGCCGCGGGCCCAGGCCGCCGGCC
>VXBQ01009003.1:66739-79406 GCA_013400175.1 Phainopepla nitens | reverse complement strand
GCCAACGCGGCATCTGGTGCATCCCCGGACCTGCTGCCACACTTCCAGCTGGAGCCGGAGGATGTCTACATTGTGAAGAACAAGGCAGTGAGCCTGGCCTGCCGTGCCACCCCTGCCACCCNGCTCGGGGGGGCCCGCGGGGCACGGGGGTGGCTGCAGAGCGTGGGGTGCCCGTGGGGCGCAGGGTGCCTGTGCTGTGGGGAGGGTCTGTGGTGTGGGAGATGCCCACGCTGTGAGGAATGTCTGTGGTGTTGGAGGGGCCCACAGGACGCGGGGGGCCCGCGGTGCGTGGGGGTGGCTGCAGAGCGGGGGGAGCCCGTGGGGTGTGAGGTGCCCACAGAGTGTGTGGGATCCCCGAGGTGTTTGTTTGTGACGCGTGGGGTGGCCACGGGCCATTGGATGGTCGCAGGGTGCATGGGGCGCTCGTAGTGCAGAGACCACGGTGTGTGGGGTACTCCTCATGGAGGGGGTGCCTATGGTGCATGGGGCACCCAGACCGCAGTCCCCCTGCTCCCTCACGGGGCTCCAGGCCAGCTCCAGCCTCCTGGCTGCGCCACACGGCTCCATCCATGCCCACACCACAGCACGGAGCCTCACCAGCGCCTGGCACGGTGCTCAGCAGCAGGACATCCAGGGCTGTGCAGCGCTCCGCCTCTGCCGCTCACTGCACATCCCCAGCTCGCCTTGCTGTCCGTGCTCCCCCCTCCCCGCCCTCAAGGCACCCAGCACCCCGCTTGGGTGGGCAGCTGGGGGGGCTCCATACCCATCCTGCCTCCTCCACGCCTTGCTGCCGGTCCCAGGCTTCCTGCCCCCCTCCACTCAGCTGTGATGGATAGACACGCAGCTCGGCAATCGCTGTACTCATTTCACGTGTGATTAAAAAGCTGGTCCCGCAGCACAGTTCACCCGGCGCGTCTGCCACAGCCGCCCGGGCGGGAGGCAGCCGCGCTGCTGTGCGGCGGCAAACATGGCATTTCATAAATAAATTCGGTTTATTTACCCAGCGCCCACGTGCCAGCATGGGTAGTGCGGTGTGGGCACCCGGCGTGCCCGAGCAGCGGGCACAGCGGTGGGACCCGCGGGTGATGCGGGGAGCTGTGCTGCAGCTGGCGCAGGGACAGCCCCGCGCCGGGACCGCAGCGCCTGCCCGCGCCCTGACCCCCGGGCCGGCCCCAGGCTGCGGCTGGGGGGGTCGTTAAACCAGTGAAATATGAAATGCCGGTATAGCCCCGACAGGAGTTTTAATTAAATTAATTGCCAGTGACATTGTAAAAGTGCTGATGGGGTAATAGCCGGCGCGTTATGGTCGCCGTTTATCTTCCCCCCGTAAATTAGCTGCCGCACCTTGCCCGTCCCGGCGGGCATCGCGGTGGGCTCGTCGGCGCCCACTCCCCGCTCCGAGGGGCCTGAGCCAGCTGGGGGGAGCAGCAAGGCCTGGAGCCTCCCCGGGGGACTCAGGCAGCGCCCAAGGGACCCCCGTGTCCCTCGCCATCCCGTCACGCAGCTGGCCGTGCCAGGCAGGAGCCAGCCGGGGTGGGCACAGGCAGTGGGGTCCCGTGGGCACATGGGGAGTGGCTGGTGGTTGCCAAACGAAGGTACTTAATTACTGCGCATTCCATCCCATTTAATTGCTTATTAAATCCTAACCAGCCAATTAGCAGCAGCAATTACAGCTTCATTCAGTGACACAATCGCTATTTTATCGTTTGTTAATCAAATGCTTATTTAGGGCCCTGGTTTATTAACTCTTTCCGCAGCAGGCACCGGCGGGGTGGGGGGAGAAGAGGCACCTGGCCTTGTCTGGATTGGAGGACGGGGATATCGTGGGATATCTGAACATCTGTGCCATGTGTCATGTCCCCAGCACCGCCGTCCCCATGGGGGCACTGAGCCATCCTCACCACCCAGGGGGCAGCCAGCCCCCATGTGCCACGTAAGCGTGGCTGTCAGTGGCACAGGATAGGGTGCACTGCTGTGCCACCCTGCCGTGCCACCACCACTTGTCCAGCATCCCAGTGCCACTCTGGGGTGCAGCAGGGCAGGATGTGGCCTCTGGTCAGTGCCTCACAGCGTGCTAGAGAAGGGGGTGGCAGGTGCCCCAGAGGCGTGAGCGATGGCCCTTGTTGGTCACACTACATTTCCTTTTCATTAGTGCTAAGTGTGGACATGAGGGATCGGCAAGGGTTCAGCGGGCACAGCCACTGGCGGCTGCTTTCCCTGATGGATGGCAGGGTGGGAGAGGGCTGCTGCACCGCTGGTGGAGGGGACAGTGGGGAGTCACAGGGGCCACTGGCACGTGGCTGTGCCGGCGTGGGTGATGTCCCCGCCAGGGCANCAGTGAGCCTGGCCTGCCGTGCCACCCCTGCCACCCAGATCTACTTCAAGTGCAACGGCGAGTGGGTGCACCAAGGTGACCACGTCACGCAGCACAGCACCGACCGCAGCACTGGTGAGCGCCGGCAGGAGGGGCGGTGCCGGCCCCACTCCTGGGAAGCCACGTGTGCCACTCTTGGCGGGGCTTGCGTGGGGCTGGGACCACGGGGACAGCTCCCGGCTTTCCAGTGTGACGTGCCACTCTGCGCTCCCAGGGCTGCCAGTGATGGAAGTGCGCATCGAGGTCACCCGCCAGCAAGTGGAGAAGATCTTCGGGCTGGAGGAGTACTGGTGCCAGTGCGTGGCCTGGAGCTCCTCCGGCACCACCAAGAGCCAGAAAGCCTTCGTGCGCATCGCCTGTGAGTGTCTGCAGGTGTCTGGACAGAGTGCAGGGCCCTGGCCCCGGCCCATCATCTCACCCCTGTGCCTCCCCAGATCTGCGCAAGAACTTTGAGCAGGAGCCGACAGCCAGGGAGGTCTCCATTGAGCAGGGCATCGTGCTGCCGTGCCGCCCTCCCGAGGGCATCCCCCCAGCCGAGGTGGGTCCCTGCGGCTGGGCAGGGCAGGATGTGGCTGAGGACTTCCCTCGCCCAGGACGATGATGTGTGTGCTCCCAGGCGGGCACCCAGTGACATCCCTGTGCCCCACAGGTGGAGTGGCTGCGCAACGAGGAGCTGGTGGACCCGGAACTGGACGCCAACGTCTATGTGACGCCGGAGCACAGCCTGGTGCTGCGTCAGGCCCGCCTGGCCGACACCGCCAACTACACCTGCGTGGCCAAAAACATCGTGGCCCGTCGCCGCAGCGCCTCTGCTGCCATCACTGTCTACGGTACGGTTCCTCCACGCCAGTCCCCACCATGCTGCCCCGGTGTCACTCTCCCTGTCCTGTCCCTCCCTGCGTCCCCTTAGCGGCAGGGCGCTGACAGGTCCCTCTCCACCCAGTGAACGGCGGCTGGTCGACGTGGACGCAGTGGTCAGGCTGCAGCACCAGCTGTGGACGGGGCTGGCAGAAGCGGAGCCGGACGTGCACCAACCCCACACCCCTCAATGGGGGTGCTTTCTGTGAGGGCCAAAATGTGCAGAAAACCGCCTGCACCACCCTCTGCCCAGGTACCTGTCCTGCTCGGGGCACCGCCACCGCCCCGTCGTGCCGATGCTGCACTCCCCACTGCACCCATTGCAGTCCCTGTCCCCGCCCGATGTCTTGTCCTCCAATTCCCCTGTGTGTCCGTCTCTGCCGGCCCCGGGGCAGGGAAGGGGGGCAGCAGCAGGGCGCTGACCCCAAGCTGTGCCTGCAGTGGACGGCGCCTGGTCGGAGTGGAGCAAGTGGTCGGAGTGCGGGGCCGAATGCACGCACTGGCGCAGCCGCGAGTGCTCGGAGCCAGCGCCGCGCAACGGAGGCCGGGACTGTCACGGCCCCGAGCTGGACACTCGCAACTGCACCTCCGAGCTCTGCACCCACGGTGAGCACGGTGGGGATGGCAGGGTTGTCCCCTGGGAGAGGGCACCAGGGGGGGTGACCACGTGTGCTGATGCCCTGCCCCACACAGCTGCCCCCGGCGCAGAGGACGTAGCGCTGTACGTGGGGCTGGTGGCCGTGGCCGTGTGCCTGGTGCTGCTGCTGCTGGTGGGGGTGCTGGTGTACTGCCGCAAGAAGGGGGGCCTGGACGCTGATGTGGCCGATTCCTCCATCCTCACCGCCGGCTTCCAGCCCGTCAGCATCAAACCCAGCAAGGCTGGTGAGTGAGTGAGTGTTGCAGGGACAGCGCACCCGCACTGGGAAATGGTGTCCCTTGGGCATGCAGGTGGCCATACCTGCCAGGGGGTCTCTGGGCAGGGGCTGTCTGCTACAGGGCATCCCTTGGTGGAGTTCTGTGCCTTGTGGTCTGAGTTGATTCTTTACCTTATGGGATCCCTGACTGAGGGACAGGAACTCTGTATCTTAGAGTCCCTGACTGTGGGGTCAGTGCTCTAAGCCACATAGGGTCAGATCCCCAGGGGTGGTGCCTGTGGCCTATGGGGTCTTCACTGTGGGGCAGGGACTGTGTGCCCCATGCCCTCTCGAGCTGTGCCCTTGCACCACTGGTGGGAACCCCTTGTTTGTGCCTTGCCCTGGCGCCACGGTCGCTTGCTCTGTGCTGCAGACAACCCCAGCCTGCTCACCATCCAGCCAGACCTCAGCACCACCACCATGACCTACCAGGGCTCGCTCTGCCCACGCCAGGACGGCCCTGCCAAGCTCCAGCTGCCCAACGGGCACCTGCTGAGCCCGCTGGGTGCTGGACGGCACACGCTGCACCACAGCTCACCCGCCGCCGAGGGTGCTGACTTCGTGGCCCGGCTCTCCACACAGAGCTACTTTCGCTCCCTGCCCCGCGGCACCAACAACATGGCCTATGGCACCTTCAACTTCCTGGGGGGGCGGCTCATGATCCCCAACACAGGTACAGCGGGCTGGGGGTTCCAGAGCGCTGCCCAGGCCAGGCAGGGTCCTCCCGGGGCTCACCCCCTGCCTGCACCCCCATTCCCACCCAGGGATCAGTCTGCTCATCCCGCCCGATGCCATCCCGCGGGGGAAGATCTACGAGGTCTACCTGACCCTGCACAAGCAGGAGGAGGTGAGGTAGGTGCTGGGGCTGCTGGGGCCTGGGGCTGTTGGAGGGGGTTCTGTCCTGACTTAGCTGCCCCCATCGCTGCCCCAGGCTGCCCCTGGCTGGCTGCCAGACCCTGCTGAGCCCCATCGTCAGCTGTGGCCCCCCCGGGGTCCTCCTCACCCGCCCCGCCATCCTGGCCATGGGGCACTGCGTGGAAGCCAGCGCTGAGAACTGGAGCATCCGGCTGAAGAAGCAGTCATGCGAGGGCACCTGGGAGGTGAGCAGGGGCGAGGGGTTTCGGGGATGGAGGAGGGACAGCCGCGGCTGAGGTGCATCTCTGCCTGGGTGCCGCAGGACGTGCTGCAGCTGGGCGCCGAGCCGTGCACGGAGCTGTACTACTGCCAGCTGGAAGCGCAGGCTTGCTACGTGTTCACGGAGCAGCTGGGGCGCTTCGCCCTGGTCGGGGAGTCCCTCAGCATGGCGGCCTCCAAGCGCCTCAAGCTGGTCCTGTTCGCGCCGGCCGCCTGCCCCTCGCTCGAGTACAACATCCGCGTCTACTGCCTCAGCGACACCCAGGATGTCCTCAAGGTACCGGGGTCCCCAGCCTGCCCCTCCCGGCTCCTGGTGTGCGGCATCTCCTGCCTGACTGCTGCTTGTGCTGGCAGGAGGTGATCCAGCTGGAGAAGCAGCTGGGAGGGCAGCTGATCGGAGCCCCCCGGGTGCTGCACTTCAAGGACAGCTACCACAACCTGCGCCTCTCCATCCACGATATGCCCAGCTCCCTCTGGAAGAGCAAGCTCCTCGCCAGCTACCAGGTGAGGATTCTGGCCAGGGTGTGTGTGAGGATGGGGATAGAGGTGTAAAGACGTGTCCCTGCCACTCTGACACCCCCAGCTCTGTCACCCCACTGCAGGAGATCCCCTTCTACCACATCTGGAGTGGGCTGCAGCCCTTCCTGCACTGCACCTTCACCCTGGAGCGCCTGAGCACCAGCACCTGTGAGCTGGCCTGCAAGATCTGGGTCTGGCAGGTGGAGGGAGACGGGCAGAGCTTCACCGTCAACTTCAACATCGCCAAGGTGAGGGCAGGACCGGGCCACTCCTGGGGGTGGCCATAGGATTGCCTCACATCCCTTTCCTTCCCTGCTCGTGCTCTCCTCTAGGACACGAGGTTTTCAGACTGGCTGGTCCCCGACGAGGTGGGCACCCCGGCTCTGGTGGGCCCCAGTGCCTTCAAGATCCCCTTCCTCATCCGCCAAAAGATCATCAGCAGCCTGGACCCGCCGGGCACACGGGGAGCTGACTGGAGGACACTGGCACAAAAGCTCAACCTTGACAGGTAATGCAGACTGAGGACAGTGCTGGGGATGGGGTGGCATGGTGGATGGGGGCAGGGGTTCTGGCCTCATCCTGCACGTATGGATGGATGCTGGGATGCTGTGGGATCCTGGGAGGGGGCTGCTGCACAAGGTGAGGCTAGCACGGGGCTGGTAATGGAATGTGGAGCCATCCCTGTGCCCTGACATGGTCCATCTGTTCCCTTCCAGCCATCTCAGCTTCTTCGCCTCCAAGGCCAGCCCCACAGCCATGATCCTCAACTTGTGGGAAGCGCGGCACTTCCCCAATGGCAACCTCTCCCAGCTGGCTGCCGCCGTGGCCGAGGTCGGCAAGCAGGACGGTGCCCTCTTCTCCGAGGCTGAGTGCTGAGCATGGTGGCTCCCAGGGGACCACCACCGTGGGGCTAAGGGGGGCCCTGGCTGGCCCACCAGGCTCCTACCGCCCCACAGCGCACGAGGAGGGCTGCCTGGCCCCCGTGGGAGGGCAGGATCCCCCTGCCCCGTGGCAGCCAGGCCCCTCCAGCACTGTGGCGGCGGGACTCAGCCCAGCGCCGGGGGTCCCAGAGCCCCACGGCGGGGGACTGGGGGGGCACTGGGTGTGCGTCGTGCGTGCGGTGCCGTCGTGCTGTCTGCGTTTGGGGCCGGGTGGCCCCGGGCCCCGTGCCGTGTTGTGTAAAGCCCGTTTTTTTAATTCTGTATTAAGTGCATTCAAGTATTTACACTTGGCCTTATGTACATAGCGGTGCCGCGGGCGGGGGGTCTGCCGGACGTGAATGTAAATAAATTCGATATATATTGCTACTTGGGGCTGTGCCCGGCCATGCGCTGCCCCACGCCCCTCATGATCCCCCCAGAAGTTGGAGGTGCAGACCAAAGAGCTTTATTGGGGTGCTGGCTATTGCATGGCGTTGGCAGCACGATTGGCCACGGCTGCCACGAGCGCGGCCCCTTTCCCCGAGCCGTCCTCTGACAGCAGGAAGGACACATTGCAGTTGGGTGCCAGGTCCTTCAGTGTCTTCTGGAGGTTGGTGGAGAAGCTAGGCAGGACAGGAGGGAAGGGTGAGGACTGCTGCTCCCACCCTATGCACACCACGCCTCCCACCACAGACCCCTTCAGAGGGCAAAGATGCCCCGTGGGTGCCTGCCACCCCTGGCCCCACTCACCGTGGGTGCAGCTTGTACAAGGTGCCATCCACCCCAACAGAGACAGACAGTTGGTCCAGGCCCCGGTTCTCCCGCATCTTCTCCACCACAGCAGCCAAGCCGGCGGCGCAGAGCTGGGCTGCCCGCAGGGACACGGTCTGGCACACCTCCCGCATCAGCACGCTGTCCTCAAAGCTGGCATCGAGCTCCAGTTCGTTCAGGATGGCCCGGATCTGCCGCAGGGCCAGCCCGTTGCTGCTCCGGACCAGTGCCACTGTTAGCAGCAGAGTCCCCATCCCCATCACTGTGCCCATCCCTTAAGCCTCACCCTACCTGTGCCACACCACTGTAGCCTGGCCCCTCTCCTGGGGTTCTGATACCCCCACCCCACGGGAACCCACAGGAGCCCAACACTCACAGCTCGATGGTAGAGAGGAACTTGGTCTGGAAGATGTTCTTGGTCTGGAGTTTGGGGGAGGGTCTGCCTTGGAACAAGAGCTGTTTCTCAGTCATTACCATCAGGATCTGTCGCACGATCTCACCCAGGTACATGCCGCTGATGAGCTTCTCAAACCTACCCAAGGCACAGCCTCAGCTGGGCACAGCCACCTGCTCCCAGCCCCCTCTGCCCCAGGGCCCTCACCCACCTCTGCTTGCCCGGGTTGATGGTGGTTTCGTCCACCACCCTGTCGAAGTGGGTGAAGATGTGGTCTAGGCAGCCGTTGTCCCCAAAGGCCCCCCACTCCATGTTGATGCACATGCGGCCCTCGTCTCCCTCCACAGTGCCCACGTTCCTCATCTCCTCCATGTAACAGGCATTGGTCCCTGTCCCTGCGGGCCCCGCACTGGTGTCACCCCCATCGCAGTTCTGGCAGAGGCGTGTGGCCATGCCACGTGGGGTAGAGGGGTGGTGAGGAGATGGGGGACCTCCTGGATGCAGAGGTGCTCCTCACCCACAATGAGGCCGATTTCACATTTGGGGTCATCATAACCACAGGCCATCATGGTTCCCACCGTGTCATTGACCAGAGCCACCACCTCCATCCCTAAATGCTGCCAAACAGGAGATGGGGACACACGTGGCCTAGTGGCACCCAGACAGCTCCTGGGGCTGACACTGCCTGGATGCAGGGTGTACCCTGGGGACAGGGACAGGACACCAGACACTCCCTACCTGTTTGCGCTGGGCAGCGTCTCGCAGCAGCTGGACAACGTCCTGTCCCACGCAGCCTGAGGCGCTGAAGCCTTTGGTCCAGGTCAGCAGCAATGCCTGCAAGAGTGGCAGGAGCAGAGGCCAGGGCAGCTGCCTTGCACCACATCCTGGGGTCCTTCCCACCATCCTGGTGCTGGAGCCACCCCCTCACCTTATCCAGGCCCACTTGCTGGCAGGGGAAGGAGAAGGTGAAGCCGAGAGGCAGCGTGTGTGTCACCAGGTTCTGCTTCAGCTGGAAGTCTATGATGCAGTCGATGATGTGGTCAAAGAGCTGTGGATAGTGGCCATGATCAGCATGGCCTAGGCTGGGGCAGCGCTGGGGGGGCCTCTCCCAGCCCCATCATGGCCCCATGCAGAGCAAGTAGGGAGGCAGTGCCCATCCCCTCGCCCCAGCCACTGGTCACAGGTCCTCAGCCTCACCCCCTCGCCAGTGCCCTGCATGATGGCAACTGGGATGACGTAGATCTCGCTGGACATGCTGATGCCCTCCTCTGCTATGCGCACCACCAGCACACGGAAATTGGTCCCCCCCAGGTCCAGTGCCAGGAAGTTGCCTCTCTCTGTGGGGGAGCATTAGCAGGGCCACAGCCTCCTCGGCACCCCATTCCCAGTGTCCCTATCCCTTACCGGTGCCATCGGGTGTGTGAGAAACGTAGGTGGGCAGCATGCGGACAGAGGCACTGGCATTGGTCGCCTTACCCAGGCCCCGTTCCATCTCCTCCCTCATCAGTGCCTGGACTTTCCCCAGGTCAGCGAGGCTGAGCCGTAGTGGGGCCAGCACCTCGTCCACCTCACGGCGCTGGGCTGCCAGGCGCAAAGCCACTGCTGTCACCATGGCCGCCCCCCTCCCAGAGCCATCTCTGGAGGGCAGGAAGGTGGCTATGCACTCAGGGGACAGTAGCCTTGACACACTCAGCAGGATCTCCTCAAACCTGCCGAGGATGAAGAAGATAGCACGGGCTGGGTGTGAGGAATCCCACCGGGGTAGCAGCCCACTGCGTTCCTCATCACCTGGGGTAGCCTGTGTACAATTCTCCTTCCACCCCCACGCTGACCATCAGCGTCTCCATCTCCCGGGTCTGGCACATGTAGCTGAGGATGGCAGCCAGCCCGGTGGCGTGGAGCGTGGCAGCGCGCCCCACCACTGCCCGGCAGATCTGCTGCACCCGGCCGCAATCCCGCTCGCTTGGCTGCAGCCCCAGAGCCTCCAGAATCCTCCTCACTTCCGTTATGCCATCCTCGTTGCTAGAAGGCAGATCATAGCCTTGCAGCACCTGCAGGTCCAGCAGCTCGCAGCCAGGAACACCCATCCATCACGCCCCATCCTCCCACCCACGGCAGCTCCTGGTCCTCAGACACTCACTTGACGACGTCCAGAACATGCTGCATTGTGAACACTCCCTTCTCCTTCAGGACAGCAATACTGGTCCCAGTGAAGATAGCTTTCTCAGCGGTCAGGGCAATCAGTGCGTGCCGGACAATCTCCCCCAGGTACAGGGTGCCCACCATCTTCTCAAACCTGCGTGGGTTTGAGTCCACATGGCAGTCAGCCATGCTTCCCTAGCAGCACCCCTCAGCCCTTTCAGAGCACCCAGGGGCATTACAGGGAAATGTGTGCTCCTGCTGATGGGGCCTGACATGCTCAGGGATAGACAGGGAGCCTGTCCTTTCTGTGGGAGAAAGAGCACCTCTTCTCCCCAGGGTTGGAAGATTCCTCATCCACGCGTGCATCATAGGGTGTGAAGATGTCATTCAGGATGCCATCATCCCCAAAGCAGCCCCACTCGGTGTTGACACACATCCGCCCGCTGGTCTCCTCTGTTGTTTCCACCAGGTATGCCTCGGCCATGAAGCAACAGTTGGAGCCCTTGTCTGTGAGAGTGATGGGGCTGAGCACCAGCACGTCCCCCCCAGCACCCACATGGCACACGCGGTGCCCAGGTCTCACCTGCAACAATGGCGACCTCACAGGGTCTCCCCTCCATGCTGCAGGTCATCATGGTGCCCACGGTGTCATTCATCAGCGCAACGACGTCCACTTTGCAGAACTGGCCAGAAGCAAATTGAGAAGATTTCCAGCCCTTAAACGGGGACAGCCAATGGCCACCCGTCCCGTTGGCCCCCACCTCCTGCTTATTGATGGCTGACTGCAGCAGCTGCACCACGTCCTTCCCCACCACACCACTGCAGCTGAAGCCCTTGGACCAGGAGAGGAGTTCTGCCTGTGGAGAGCATGAAGCAGAGCTGTTGACCTGTAGCAGCAGGATGGTTCCTCTCCCCACTGCTGCTGTGCTGTGGTCACAGCCTGGAACAGAGCTCTCCCCCTCACCTTGTCCAGCTGCGTCTGCCGGCAGGTGAAGGGGAACACAAAGCCCAAGGGGAGGTGTTCCTCAGACCTGCTGGGGTCAGAGCTGATGGTCTCAGCCAGGAACTGGGACACACAGTGTGCAATGAAGTCAAAGAGCTGCAAAGTCATGACTGGGGGTAAGGGCGGCTCTCCTCACCCAGCACCCAGGCTGTGGAAGGCAGCCTGGAGCTCCAGCCCAGAGCCCTGCCGAGCCTCTGTGATGCTGGGCAGCCCAGCACCAGCCACCCTTTGCCATGGCCCCCTCATACCGCTTCCCCCTCGCCCTGTCTGATGCTGTCTGGCAAGTCAAAGATCTTGTACATCATGTGGGGACTCATGTTTCCGTCTCCGTAGAGGGTCACCAACAGGGTCCGAACCTGGTTCTGGCACAGCTCCACCACAAGAAAGCTGCCCTTCTCTACGGGGGAACAGAGGCAGTGTCAGGCAAAGACCTTCCCTGTGGCAGATCTCCTAAAATATGCTCCATGCCCTGTCCCAGGGACAGTCACTCACTCATGGGGGAGGCTCCTGAGAGCCTGAAACTCTCAGAGAGGCCACGGGAACAAGTTTCTGGCTTCTGCCCCTTCACTGGGGAGTGGCAGAGGAGAAGCTTATGGACCCCATAACTGATCCAAGAGTGGTTTACCCCTCCTCAGCACCCCCAGAGCTGAGTCCAGTGAACTGTGCAGGGCTGCCAGCAGCAGAACAGTTCATCCTCAGGCTGGGCTGCCTTACCAGTGCCATTGGGAGTGGAGCAGATGTAGGTGGGCAGCATCCGCACTTTGGCCTGCATATGTGTCTGGCGGCTCAGCCCCTTGCACATGTCCTCCATCATGTGGCCCTTCATAACATGCAGCCTCTCCAGTGGGACACTGAGGGATCGCAGGGCTCGTTGTATCTGGGGACGGTGCATTAGGGCACAGGCGCAGAGGCAAAGGACAGGGAATGACTGGAGCAGGGATGGGCCTTACCGGTGTGGTCTGGGAGCTATCACGCTGGTGGCTCACGTAGCTTGCTGACAACCTGCATGGACAGGGAGGTGGCGTGTCACCCACGGAGCTCTGGCCTGCAGGACAGGACAAATGCCTGCCCTTGCCCAGGCACACAGTGGGGCTGGGGGGCCTGTACCCAGCTCTGCTCCCACCTGGTTTCTATATCCATGCTCATTAAGGGGCTCATAGATTCATCCCTGTGCAGGATCCTCACGCTGCCTCTGCGGTTGTGGAGGAGGCAGCTCTGCCCCATCACGGTCATAGGGCCGAGCAGGGGGGCAGAAGTAGGAGGGGGTCCCCACCACCTGCAAGAGGCCGGAGGCTGATGTCTCTCCCCTGCAACAGCCCGAGGGATGTGGGGAGCCTGCGCGGCCCCGGCCCCACAGCGGTCTCCGCAGGGCAGGAGCCGCTCACCGGCCCACGTACCGGCTGTCCCGCTCCTGCAAGCCCAAACTTCGCCTTTGCTGTGCTCTTTCCGCCGCGCTGGACCGGCCGTTCTGGGACTTGGGCCGGGTGCTGCGGCTGCCCATGGCCGCGGAGCAGGGGCCGGTGTCTGGAGACAGTGGTGGCCGGGCCGGTTGTTGGGGCCGGTGGACGGGGCCGGTTGTTGGGGCCGGTGTGTGGGGCCGGTGTCCGGGGCCGGTGTACGGGGCCGGGCCGGTGTGTG
>VXBQ01009003.1:25945-65933 GCA_013400175.1 Phainopepla nitens | reverse complement strand
CCAAGGTGCCCTCTGCCACTCCCGGCTGGGAACGTTAGTGCTGTGCTGCTGCATGGAGCGCAGGACACTGCAGCCCCTGAGCTCCCCCGCCAGCCCCAGCTCCAGGCGAGGCCCGGAGAAGTGTGATTTGGGACCCACNGAACTTGCGCCTTCTCCGGCGGCAGCCTTTGGGGCGTTGCTGGCTGCCCGCGTGGAGAGCCGCCCCTGGCTCCGAGTCCACCACACCGCCCATGGCTTCCAAGGAGATATCGGGTTTCGCAGGGGAGACACGGAAAGGAAGGTGCTGAAGGGAGACGGGGCTGTCTGCCGAGGGCTCCCCATCAGCAGCTGAGAGTGTNGCCCCGCTGCCCCGGGCCTACGGCCGAGGCGCCCGGGGACAGAGAAAGCACCAAGGACACGGGGACACGGCGGCCGTGGCTCCTCCGGTCGCTGCATCCACTGACTNGTTGGTCTCCTAATCCAGTGAGGGGGGTCCCCGCGTCAGCACCTGCAACGAGAGCACACGTCAGCCCTCCTGTGTGAGCCATGGGTCCTGCCAGGAGAGCCTCTCCCCCCTCTTCTCCTCCCATCCCTGGATCCATGGAGGGAAGTGCTGGTGCACAGACAAGGACAGCAGAAGCCTCCCACATCCCCCAGGAAGCTGGGCATGTCTTGGTGCAATGGTTCAGAGTACACTCCTATTCCTGCAGGGGCTCTGGGCTCTGCTGTAGGTCCAGTGGGCACACATCTGGTGGGTACTGGCAGGAATGTGTGCAGCCAGCTGGGGAACGCTGACAGCCAGCTAAGCCCACAGCCTCCTGCTCTGCTGAGAAAGAACAGATCCTTCCAAAGGGAATTCGCTCTCCCAGAACAGCCCAGGCAGAGCCAGGACCAAAAGGGGAGAGCTGGGGGAAGAGCAGCCCTGACCCAGCCAGGCTGGCATAGAAAGTTTTCCACCTTCAGACTTGCTCTCCGAGAGCTCCAGCATCCTGAGGAGTCCTCTCTCCTGCCTTCCAGTGTCCTGCCAAGGAGAGGAGAATCACCATCACAGCGCTGCCAAGAGGGAAGCCCTTAGCCAGGCTGGCCTCGTAGGCACTTGGTCCCCCAGCCCTCAGGGTCAGGCTGGGCACAAGAGGGACTGCTGCTCATCCAGGGCCTCCAGCCACCCACAGGAAGGGCACTGCTCTGTGCCCAGCCCAACTAGTGCTTGAGCAGAGCAGAGACAGCAGAGAGCAGCTAATCAAGCAGAACCTGGTAAAGAGGGAGGCCAGGGTACAGGATACCACCCCCAAGCCCAGCCAGCAAGCACAGGGCTGTGATAAATGGGGGCTTCAGGGACTCTGATACAGCTGGAACATATCCCCCAGCACTGCACGTCCAGGGGTATTGGGGCTTAGTGCTGGAAGGAAGGGCATAGCCAGACTAGGAACACACCTTGTGCCCTCTCTCTGGCCCTGGAAGATGCAGTCATGCTGGTCACACAAGCTAGGGCAACACCACTTGGCTTGGCTGCTTTGAGCCTCACTGGCCCAGCAACATCCCCTCTCCTGGCTGCAATCACCCCAAAACGGGCCACTGCAGGAAACTGCAAGCCCAACTGTGCCACAAAGAAGCTTTGCAATGGCCTAGCCCACGCCCAGGCTTCCCCAGTGAGCTGCCACCCCAGCAAAAGGCAGGGCCAGAGGTAACAGAGCCTTGCTGAGCCTTCCCAAAGGGCCCCCTGGCTTCAGCATCTTTCCCCTACACCCTGTGCCTGCTTGCAGGACCCACACAGCAGCCAGCTGTGGGGCACAGGGACAGAGTCAAACAGCCCCCACAGAGCTGGTCACATGCAGGAGCAGCCATGCCCTGCAGTACTCTGAACCACACAGTGCTTGGCTCCATCCCAGCCAAAATCATCAACCAGAAATCTCATCATTTGCATCTGAATCCCCAAAGGGCTGAGGGCTGTGATGGATTTAAGGGATTATACAAAACTAAGACATCATGTCGCATCTTCATGCCGCGAATCACATTTCTGAGCGCAGGCAAAGCTGCAGCACTAGAGTTTTGCCTGCAGGAGCCAGCAGGAAGGCCTGGAAGGACCCTGACTGTGCTCCCCTGGGACCACCACGAGCAGGAAAAAGCACGGTGGGGGCTAACACCTGGAGAGTGACTGTGAGCCAGCTGCCACCCACGCTCCAGCCTCCCACCTCCTCTAGCAAGGCACGTTCCCCACACCCAGCACACCTCCACCACACTCACTCCCCCACAATTCTCCTGGGACACTGCCACTCGCTCCTAGCACTGAGAAATTTCCCCTGCTCTGGCTCTAAAGCCTGCCCCATGGGAATGGGCTCGTGGATATCCAGATAGGTTTGTCATCCTGACGCTGGCCTCCGCTGCAGCGACTTTCAGCCGAGGAAGGCTGCAGGACTGAGGCGTGCTGGCTGGCAGTGGGACAGCCCTGGCTGCCTGCCCACTGGAGAGGCTGCTGGCAGCTCTGCTGGATTAGCTCACCCCTGGGACCAGTCCCTGCTCTCACAGAGCTTGGTGGGAAGGAGGGCAATGAGTTCTCTGTCCACAGCGGCCCACAGGGACAGGCAATCCTACATCAGGTCAGCTCATCCCTGCCAACCAGGGAAACAGCTCCTGCTGCCAACCCAGCCCCACACCCAGCACAAAGCAAAGGGGATGGTGTGCAGGGTCGCCCCTCACCTTGGCTCTTCGCAGCCTCCTGGTTCCCTGAGCTTGCCTAGCAGCCTGAAGGCAGCTGTCCACGTGCCTCTGATACTGCAGCAGTGGCACCAGTGACTTACAGAGGTAGCACTTCTCACACCTGCCAGGCAGCAAAGGACAGAGCACTGCATTAGGATTCACCCTGCACTGGGCTCCCAGACACCAGCAGTGACTCTCCTCCTCCAGGCCACGCTGTGGAGAAGACGGTCACCAAATCCAGTCTGGCTCAGTGGGGTCAGGCCGGCACCGATCGCAAAGACTGAGTGATTATCAGTTTTCCCTGCCTGTTCTTCTGTATCCTGCTGCTGCAGCAGCGGGACAGTAATCAAATCTGCTCATCTAACTATCTCAAACACCACTGATTTCTCCCCAGACATAAAGCACCCTGTCAAAATCTACAGAAATGAAGTGCAAGGGCTTTGCAAAGGGGAGTTAAATTCTGCCTGAAAAGCAAACCAAGTGTGTTAAATCAGAGAGACATTTTACCAGGGCTGGATGAACTTGTCTGACTAGTAAATCAAGCCTTTCTCTGCACTGTCTCCATTTTACATCATGCCATGCAGGGAAAGGAATTGCAGAGCACATGCTCCTGCTGGGGGGTTGGCTCAGCCTGTTTCTCAAACCCCCTCGTTTGGGTGGAAGATGCTCAGGCTCACGCAGAACAACTGAGTGTTCTTGGGAAGAGGATTATTCTGGGTGAAAGGAGATGAAGGTCAGGCACAGATTTACACTGCTACACTCATTTCCACACCAGCTCTCAGCAGGGACTGAACCCTGCAGAAGAGGACACTGGCTCTTCAGGAGGGAAACTGCATTCAGGAATGGACTATCTCCAAGCAAAGACAAAGCCCCCAGGGACCAGCCCCAGCAACACTGTGTTCAGTTTGATAGTGGTACTCTCTGAGTGAAACACCCCAGGCTCTAAAATGCATATGGAGAGCCCCCATCGAGCAAAACTCTGCAGCACTTTTTCCCGTATTTTCTTTCCAGTCAGTGCTGATTACCCAGATAATGTGTCTAAACAGAAGCTGTCCTCTCTATAATTAGCCTAATTCCATTAGTGATGTTGCCATCCACTGTTTGTAACAGCAAAATTGCTTCCATAGCAGGGATTTTACTGTCAGATCCTCTCTTATGATGCTTTGTGTGGGTGGCAGGAGGAGGGGCTGCATGGAGAGAGATTAAACAAAGCCACTGCTATTCTGAAAGTCTAATTTAATTAAGAATATCACTACAGGTGCCATGTTGACAGCCTCCATGTCCTGGCCTCTTCTTTTCCAGGGGTTACCAAGCTCAAGCCTCCCATCAGAAACTGGCTGAGTTAGCACCAGTTTAGCTACAGCTCCCCCCAGCAGCCATGGGGCCCTGACCCGTCATGGATTGGGCTGAAAGGAAATCAGTGCAAAAATAAACAATCTGAGAACAGCAAATTCCTCTTGCTTTGGTTTAAATATAGCCAGCACTGCAACAAGAGGCACTGAGGAAAAGCAATTTCTTAGGGAAACACTGCTATAAAGCCAACAGCCAGCACTGGTACAGGAATAAAGACATCCATAGTCAAGTTAGAACAGAAGCACATAAACAATCTTGGAGGAGCAGGCATACCTACTTACTTGTCAATGTCTAAGGATGGTGGGCTGCTTTCACCACTGGCAGCTTTATTTCTTGCCTCTCTCTGACACCGGGTGAGCACTGGAGGAAAAGCAGAAGGGGTTAACAAAAAAGGTTACTACCATCCACCCCAAACCATCCCTACATCATGTTCAAATGCACCAAGTTTGCATCACTTCCACTCCAAGCTGCAGCAGAAGTGATGGAAGAGGTGAAGAAACACTGGACTGGGACAAGCAGGGTCTTCCTTTCCTGAAGGAGAGGTTGCTGGACAAGTGTCCTTTCTTCCTGGGGGGATACTGAAAAATTTACCTTTCCCAGACTGGGGAGCCAGCTGACCATTTCACACCTAACTTGCCAGAAACAGCTGGGCTGACAGTCTGCAGTGTACAGGAATTCCAAGCTGATGCACAGCGGTGCGATAGCCCGAGAGCAGCGTTATCCAGCACCACTCCCTGCCAAACCAGGCTCCCCTGCCTGCTGCAGGGAGGGACAGGGCCAGCTGTGGGCTCAGGGGAAGGCAGAGCTGAGGCACCAGACCTTTGACAGAGAGCATGGCGGGAAGGGACACAGCTCACACTGGAAAGGGAAGGTTACAACAATTAGCCCACACTCATCGCTTTCCCACTGCCCCTGCAAACCCTGATGGGTGCTATCGTCCACAGACAGCCCTGGGAGCCCCCTGGATGAAGATCTCTAACAGGAGCTGCTCTCCACAAGCTCCAACACATGGGTAGCCAGTGAGATCCCAGCTGAGCAGCTGATGATGGGTCCAAGCATTTCTGTTCCCCCAGCAAGCCCAAGCAGCCTTTCCCAACTGGCTCTGCAGGGAGCACGTTGGAGTGTTGTCCCTTTCAGCTGAATTCCTCTCAGCGTATTCCTGTTGACATACCACCAGCAAAGATCCCCAGGGAACATTTCAGATAGCTTAGCTTGCTTCACCAGGGACGTTCAAGACTCCAGCTCCAAAACAGATGTCACAGTAAGCGCTCTCAGGCATGCTGGCTAAGGGGACAATGCAGGGAGCTGTTTTACAGCTTGGTGATGCTGCTTCCCATACTCATGAGGAGAAAAGCCTGACTCCAAGGTATAGGCACAACAAACCTGTTATTGTTAGCACATCATCTGTGATAAGGAAAGTGAAGCACAAAATTTTGTGCAGAACAAAGGGAATTCTTCCAAGTTTTAGCCAAACCCCATTTCCAGAGTGTTGGGCAACCCCAATATCTATCCACAAAGCCTTTCCTTTAGCAGCAATCACTGATCTGCAGCTACAACCAGCAATGTACTGTGAGGGGCTCAGGAACTGTTGGGGCTGACAGGAGACAACCATGCTGAAGAAACAAGCTCAAGCGTTTCCTAGGATGTGGGTATTGTCTCGTAGGCGATGACTGCTACCAACAGCTCATCGCTCACAGGAACTAAAGCAAACGTCTCTCTCTAACACAGCCTGGCCCAGATTTGAAATGGCAGCCTGGCTAGGAAGACTGGTAACAATGGCCACCTCCCCCAGGCCATCCAGCCCCCCAAGAACCCAAGCAACACTTGAGTTTGACAGCATGGTGAGAACTGCTCTTCAAATCAGCATGCGCTCGTTAATATTTCTTAACGAGCCTTGTGCACCAGTTCAGGTGTTAATCAGTTCTATTTTCTTCCAAAAGCAGTGAACACATCTGGCATAATGGGCCCATTAGGGATGTCTGGGACTAGCTCTGCAGCTGCCCAGGAGGAGACCCTCAGCTGTGTTGCTGGAAGAAGGAGCAGAGGAGAGAGAACAGAGCCAGCTGGTGAGGCACAACCCCTGCCAAAACATGCTGGTTGCCCCCAAGAAGGGGGTTCAGAACACAGGAAAAGACCTGCCACAGGCAAAATTCCCACCACAGAGCAGTGCTGACCTCCTTGTGTGACAGGAGCCTTGTAACTCTCCTAAATGCACTGCTCTTTGCTGGGCCAGGCATACTCCATGGCCCGAGAACAACCTTTTCCCTCGCTCGGCCTTTCTTCTGGTTGACAAGTCATTCTTGGCCTGTTTGGCTCCAGCACTGACCCTGGGGAAGAGCAGCAAACCCTGCCCAGTATGGCCTTGCTATCAGCACTCAGCCCAGGCACCTCCTGGGGCTGCCAGGTCTGTGGCATGTGGAGCTGCAAGGTCAGAGCCACTGAGCTCCTCACCTTCCTGCTCAGCCCACCTGCAGTCCAATCCACCAGCTCCCCGTGCTCACTACCAGCTCTGCCACTTCCCTGCAGGATCTATTAGTGTCTGGCTCATGGCATCTTGGCCCTTCTCAGAAGCCATGCAGTTTTCCTCTGCACCCATTTCATTACTCTTTCTGCCGTATCAGTGCCACTTCCACTGATGTCAAGAGCTTTTTAACAGCACCACTGCCGCTGCTGAAGACTGACAGCTGCATCAAGACTGCATTTGAGCCTCGGGGAGGAAGGGATACACCAAATCCTCATTCTCCTGGGCTCGCTTGGGAACCGAGAATGTCGGATGCATGTAGATGGAGGGTGAGAGGCACTGAGTATGTCACAAAGCCCCAGAGTATTTGCTGCACTCAGCTGCAGCCAAGTCTTGCTTCCAGACTGATCCCTGCGCTGGCAGCAGCGGTGGGCGACACATGCAGTGACTCCAGCAGAGCCCTCTCACACAAGTCAGCCCCTTCAGTTGAGTGCACGAAGAAAGAGGGAGCTGGCACAGAAATTCCACAGCTCCACTCATTCACTTGGAATAAACACCAGTCACTGAGCTGGAAATCCAGAACCTCAGCCCTCCCCAGCCTGGTACAGTAGCTAACACAACATCAGGCTCTTTTTTTTTTTATTTACTCAGATGACAGGAAAGTGGCAATTCATGATAAGATTTTCATGCTGCCCAGGTATGTGGTGGTCTGGGCATCCAGCCAGGGTGACCATGTACGTAGGGGAAGCAACTGTAGCTCATCTTGCCCAGCTGCTCATTTGAAAATTTGCCCTTAGATATCAGCCAGACTGAGCTGGCCTCTCCCGAGACCTAAGACTGAAACTTTGGTGCATGATTAGAAGAAGGAAGAAGAGAAGTAAAATCAGCAAGAACCCATCCTTTTGTAGTATTAAAATGAAAACCACTGACAGCTATAGTTTGCAGGACTGCAATTCTAGAGACATCAGCAGTAAGTACAATTAATAAATCTAAAGACAGACTAGGAACCCCTGACCCAGTGCACCGAAGAAAAACTAAAGCCATCTTTTCTTAACAGATTAGGGCATGGCTTAGAGGGCAGAACTTGGACTTCCTCTCACACAAGGCTGTTGCTGTGCTTCCAAGGAAGCCAGCAGCCAGCCAAGAGCACACAGTGCTGCAGCAGTAGAGAACAGCTTCTGGACCAACATAGGAGCTGGCATTTGCTTCAGAAGACAGCTCTCTCACATTTTTTTTCCCCATGCATCCCTATGCATTAGTTGTACCTGTGGATGTTGTGCTAGTGGTGGATGCCAAGGTAATAGCCCTGGAAACAGAGCCCTTTTGTACCTGCACAGCTGTGCCAAGCAACTGTCTGGCCTCTGCTCAGAGCTCATCTCTGCCTATTCAACCCAAATCCCACAGACTAGTCCAGCAGCTGAGAGCCCTCTGGGTGACAGTTGCCTTCCAACAGCTGTTGGAAACTGGTCCAAAAAGCCCCATGAGCCAGAGCCCCACAGGCAGGCAGGATTCTGCCCAAGCCCAGGAAGCCCATGGTACTGCAAAGAGCTTGGGTGCAAACAACACAGGTGTCTTAGACTGTTATGGCTAATAGAGCCTGGTCTCTACAGGGAAAATACTAGAATAACTGGCAATAGAAAACTCAAATTACTGTGATTTTGTCCCAGACCCATTGCTCTGCTTACAGCCATTACTGCAGAGCAAAATCCCTTTTATTCCAGGCTGGTTTTCTTACAGGGGGATTGTTCTGAACAAGGCAGAACAGCAGAGTAGCAATTCCAAAATAACTACCCTTACAAACATCCCCAAGGAGACGAGCCTGGAAGCAGAATGGAGAGGCTAGCCTTGAACTCTGTCCTGCTGAAAGCCAATACCAAAGAAAAGAACAAATTCCCTTGCACTGCCAAAGACTTCAAAGCCTTTTCCTGATCACAGTCGGGATTCCCCAGGATCAATGGATATGCTCACAGACCAGCCACACCAGGGACCAGAATACCACAAGGCCAAAGACATTCCTGCTAAAAGGCACACTGAAAATTCTGCTCCATTTTGTAACACAAACAAGACCTTTATCAGTCTTGATGATAGGAGAGGAACTATGATAATTTGTGATTTGCCTGAGCCAAGTGCTTTGCATCAGTAGCTGGGTTGTGCCTGCAGAGAAAACCTTCCACCAAAATTAAGCACCAGCCAGTATCAGCCTCTACTCTGGCTCCTGTTATCTTGACAGGACCCATGTCACATCCCCAAAGATTTAGTACAGCAGGAACTTCTTATTTTAAAACTACATCAACTCTGCATTAAGATTACATGGTGAAACTTCCTCCTGCTAGAGGAATGCAGAAGTTACAGCTCTTGTACTAGCTCAGATTTGCTCAAATTGCTTAAACATCATAGATTTAGGTTGCATTTAACAATCCAATATGTAACTGAAAATTATATATTCACAGCCTGAAAAGTTAATCTTATTACAAGCTACTACTTTGATATTACCTGACATTGTGCTAACACAGATTTTACATTTCAAGCAGCAGCTAAAACATAACTTACTGAGTATGTTGATAACCAACCAGTGTATTTGTTCACTTAAGCTCTACAAAGGTTGGCTATGGAAAACTGATATGAAAAAGAATACAAAGAGGATTAATATGGGCATTCTGACTGTGCTTCTATGCCTCACTCTTCACATGAAGGACAAAAATCCACACTCCCAGACTGATAGTTATCATTTTGCAATTTTAGTGAAACAAGAGGGAAACTTTTCTGCAGTATCTGCCACCTGAACAGGCATTTTTGCACATACAAATGTGAGACTTCATGCAGAGCACAAGGCATTCTTGGAATAGTACAGAACATTCTCCCCTCTCAAGAGCCCCGAAGGACAATCGCCCGCATGGCTCAAGCCTTCCATTTTCTGCCACTGCCACATTCTCTGCAGGTCCTCAACAAAGCACACAATGGACACATCTTATGAATACTGCTTTAAGCATCCAGGACTAGATCCTGGGGTAATATTCAGGAGCTGATAATGTGATGAATTATTGTGTGAAGTCCATCAGAAATGACGTCTCTGTGCAGGAGGTGCTGGAAATACCAGAGCCTCCACTAACACTCTCCTGGGCAGCGTGGAGATGGAATAAAGCAGAGTGAACAAACCTCCCCATACGCCAAATATCCTGAGAGAGACAAGACTGCAGCACCTGCCTGCCAAGTAACAAGAGGGAAGGGGGGTGAGCATGAGGAGCAAACACGAGGAAGCAGCACTTGGCAGACCTGGAGCGTCCTCGGCAGGCTCCGGCCCCGCGATGCCGTTGCAGTACATGGCGTGCACCTCGATCTCGTCAGCGGGGAAGCCCTGGTCACACAGCGGGCACGACACACGGGCAGCAGCTGCAGGACTGCACTCAGAAACAGTCCTGCCAGCATCTTCATCCCCACCAACCTAAGGAAGAAGAAAAATTAGCCAGACAGGGCTGTTTCTCTTTCTTTGCTTCGGTGCAGAGCTCCGTGCTGTCTGGTAGTGTCCTAGGTTACAAGGTAAAGATGCGCCCAAAGGTTGGTATTCTATCACCATCTTCATGGGCTGTTAAAACCAGGAGGGGCAGTGCTTTCCTTGCCTCCTCCTCTGGACTATCTCCTGTTAATGGGCCCATCAATGCCCTGCCCCATGACTCATGGATAACTCCCTCTGGGAGCCATTTCTGTTTAATGGGCAATCAAGGACCCACGGCATGACTCTTGGAATGACATCAGCCCACTGTGAGATGCTCTGCCCAGGGGGAGGAGCCAAGCATTCCCACCTGGATATAATCTGAGTTTGGGAAGTAACAAGCTGCCCTTACCCACTGGTTTCCAGAGGACAGGAGCTACCAAACCTTTCTACAGGATCACCACTTCAGCAAGACCACTTCATGTAGACTGCGACCACCACCCTAACTGGCAGGGTGTCAGGTTGTATTCTGACTCTCTCAGAGGTTTTTTTTTCTTTTGTACTACTGCATGTATTTTTCTTTTTCCTATTAAATTGTATTTCTGACTTGGAGCCTCACTGGTTTTGCTTTCAAACCAGCACAGGTAGCTACTCACTCTCACACAGGCTCAGATTTTCTCAAAGTTTTACTCTTCCTTCATCACACAGTGCTCAGAAATAACACCACTGGCTGAATAAACTGTGCTGCACTAATAACTAATTCTTCTTGCAAAGGCAACGTGTCCTTCTGAATCATGGTGAAACTCTCTGCACAGCCATGCACACCGTTTAAGGCAAACATCACCTGCACTACAGTGAAAAAATGGCAAAGCTTCCATTAATCAGGAAATCTCAGAAGCGAAACTGATGGAAAATTCATGGGGCAAAGCAAGAGTTCAACACCTGACTTGTGCTCATCAGTTTCTGGACATGATCCATGTTACACAGGCAGCATTGTCTGGGAACTTCAGCTTCCCCCAGGATGAAAGGAGGCTGCTGTGATGTTAGGAAGCCCAGAGAGATCACTGGGAGCTCCTCCTTTATAAAGGAGGTGGCTGGAGCAGTCATGAGAGGGGACACCGATCAAGGAGAGAGGCAATACCATTAAAAATCTGTGTCACACAAAATTACTAGCAGAGGCTTTTCACCAGGGCAGAATGTCACAGCTCTTGTACGTTCTCAGGGTGCCATTACCACTTACAGACACTCTCTTTTTGCATTGGTCACACAGCTGCAAAGGTTCTTCACTACAAACCCACAGAGATCCAGCCTGCTCCCTACACCACTGACATTCCCAAATGCAGCAGACTGCAGCCATCTCACTCATAACTGCATCTCTGCCTAGTGAGCCTTGCTGTAAGATTTTTCCACATTTAAGAAAAAAGCCTTCCCCTCCCCACGATAATTAAAAAAAAAGCTATTTAAATATTAACCATGTAGAGAAACCTATAGAAAAATACTGTAGGAAAGGTTTCTGTTCTTAGAGCTAAGCAGTGACATGTAGACAGTGTGCAGCAAAACTGCTGTCTGCTTCCCTCCAATGGTATCATTTCAGGGAAGCAGTAATTGGGGTCAGCCAAGATGCTCCGTGCCACTGGAGCGCTTTGCTGTATTACTTGGTTTATTACTTCCTTTCCCAAATGAGGATCTGATCCTGATTTTTATGTCCTAAAGAGAAGAAGGGTGCTTTGTTGACTCAGAGCTATGACAAAAATTGCAGGACTGGGCCTCAAACTGAGATTCTGACTCTCAAAACACCTGACACCAGCTGAAAGGCTACAACAGCAAGCCCCAGGAACATCCCTCATTCCCAGAGAGGCTCTCTGTCCTGAATTTCTGCAGAGGAGTTGCCACAAGAGTTCCTCCAGCTGAACACGGGCTGCTGAAGTACATCACTTTCAGCATTAACACTCATGCCCCTCTCTCACATCTCAGTGTCATTACATCTTGTGAAGTCCTCACTGTGGGGCGTCACACTGAAGAGCCATAAAAAACAAGACGTGTCAAATATGAATGATCAGATCAAACCTGTGCTGCACAGACAACACACATAAAAAATATGATGGGAAAAGCAGCAGGCACTGCTCCTTCTAGCTGCCTTTTTTAAAGCAATCTTAGGAGATCACCAATTCTGCACACTCTGCCCGCCTACATTCGGCAGTAAATTACTAATTTTAAATGGAAATGCAACATTCTGTAACAAAAGACTGCTTGTACAAAACCTTGCTGTAACAGTCTGGAAAACCTCAACTGCAGAACCAATCACCTCTGTCAGAGCCAGAGACAGTTGCCTCTGCTTTTTAGCAGAGGAAATTGCCTACAAGACATAGTACTTGCAGCCAACAGCCAGCCAAGAGCAATGCTAGAGGCTGAGCTCAACAAGACTCCTGTGTCCTGGCTCAGCATCTGCTAGGAAGAAGTCAGTCCCAGTGGTCTCTGCTTGACTCCTGCAAACCACTGATGCCATGGTAGCTGTTTCTGCTGTTTTCCTGGAGGGCTGTGGGCTCTGGTCTGGGACCTGCTGCCAACCATAATGTTGTCAAACCATCCCTAGGAACCCGCTCCCCACCACCTTGTGCCACCCAGGCAGAGGTGTGAGACAGGGCACTCTCTGCAAAGCACAGGGGGACAGGACAGTGTCCTGGCCACAGCCAAATGGGTCACAAATGTGCTTTGGTGGCCAGCCTCTCTCCTTGCTGCAGTCCCTAATTGCCTGAGCAGTGCTTGGAGATACCTGCAGAATGAAAGGCACACAAGAGCAGAAGATGGTTTATTAAGAGGCCTGTGAGAATGAGACATTGGAGCTGCAGACGTGCTGTACAAGCTGCAAACTCCCAGAATGAGCTTTCCACAAATGAATCCTCTTGTCAAGAGCTGTGTGATTCCATATTCACGTACCCTGCGCCAGAGGAGCACTTGGCAACCCCTTTGATATCGCTCTCTAAATTAACAGACAAAGGGAGTTTTATCAGAAGCAGGAACTGAAGTCAGATGTTGGTACAGTGACAGCTGCAAAGCAATTGCTGTGCAGGTGTGTCAACACAGGGAAAGGGGCTGCACACAGCACACATCTGCAGCAAGAGGTAAGAGGATGGCCCTGCCACTGACTTACTATTGCTATTAACTATTACTGCACAAAGCTCAAGATTCCCAGACTCAGGACACTCTGCTTGGCCTGAAAACCAGCACCAGCCCTCAACACTTCATGCACATCTTTCTATCAGTCTGATCTCTGGGTGAAGCTCTCCTCTTAGCCTCTTGGATATGGTCTGTGGAGAGCAAACTGGAGTTCAGAGCACTGTAACAGGGAAAAGCAGGTGACAGCACAAGTGACTGAGGTTTATTTGGATTCCCCTCAGAGCTCCTGGGGTGCCTCTGCATCGCTGAGCATCACAGCTTGTACCCCTGAGCATGGGCAAGCAGCAGCGCTGCCGCCCACGCTGATGGCATCCTCCAGCTCAGCAGCACTGGGATACAAAAGAACAGGCTGGAATTGATAACAGCTCTCCAGCTATAGGACTGAAAGGCTTCAGAAGCAGCTGCATGCAGTCCCCAGCCAAAAGGGACTGGAGATATGAAGCAGTAGAGAAAAGCAGAGAGGGAACTGTTTGTGGGGATCCAAACAGCAGAAGTCCAAGCTTCCAGCTACCCAGAGGGAAACGCCAGCACAGCTCAGCTGAACCAAGGTCTAAAAGGTAGGACTGGAAACAGGAGCCTTCAACTTCAAGCTTTTACCTGCATAGGTGCACCTCTGCTGTCTGAACAGAGCTCTCCTCTCTCCTCCTCAACAGCTTCCAATGGGCTTGGCTGTGTCTCTGCAGAAAAACACCTCCATGTCAGCACAGGATTTCAGCCCCCAACTATCTCCTCACTTGTTGATTTAGCTTAGTCCTTAACGCTTTTTAAGAGTTTTCACAGTTTCAAAACATTCTTACGACTTGCCACAAATGGTATCAGACAAAGTGCAACAACACAGCCAGATGAGGGGTTAAAGTCACAGCATGGTAATGTGAGGATAAAGGCACTGCAGCTTTGTAGCTTCATGGGGAGTGAGATTAGACACAGGGAAAGTGCGTGGGACACTTGCTGGGATGGAGACAAAGCAAGAATAGAGCTGCTCTCACATTGAGACAAGCAGAGCTCCCATTCCATGGTCTGTCTCACAGTCACACCTACTTCAGACCTCCATATCTTTGTTAGCAACAAAATATGCCTCCAAGCACCACCATGACCTATCCTGCTACAGCTGCTCATGAACAAGAGCAGCCTCTTCATTATTTCTCTCACTTAAAACCCTGGACCAGAAAATGTCAAACACGGTAGGAGAGACCAAGAAAGAAAAACTCCTTAAGTCCCAAACATGTTTAATTAATTTAAGACAAAAATTATTTCAGCTCTCATGCTTTGCACGTTATCTTGACACTGAAAAATCTGAAAATTTCATTGCATTGCAGAGACACCTTGTTTTGAGTGATCCCTCCATGCCCAATGCACATCCAGATGTCTCTTCAGCAAGTGTCCAACAATCCCTGTCACAGAACTGTCTTAGAGGAAATGGGTCCAAAACCAGGGGATCAAACTAAATTACCTGAATAATTTTACCCTTGAAAAATGGATATGGGAAAGAAATCTTGTTTTGTTCAAATAACTTGCAAACTCTATTTTCTCTGAATTTCCTAAGCATGTAACTCTCAGTACAAAATTTGTAACAGTCTCGAGTGCCTCTTACCTGGGCAAACAGAGATCTCTTCTTCAACAGAGTTTTCTGTGGCAGTATCTGGGCTCCTTTTACTGCCAAGTGGGGTCATTGTGGAGATGCTGTTCAAAATATAAATATAACATGAATCTCCAATCCAGTAGGTGTGCCTTTCTCACACAGTTCAGAACAGCAGACGATGCCATAATTTCCAAGTGGTCAACACCTGACAGCCAGAAATGACCAGGATAACAGCAAAATATGGGTCTAAAATGCCATCCTAAGCAAAAGCCCAAAGGGAACATTTTTTTTTTCTTCTAGAAAGGCAGAAAGGGTCATTATCTCTTGTCAAGGGAGCAAAAATACCTGCTCACAATTGTGGGACTCTCTGTGGGAGAAGATGTGAGAGTTGTGTAGGTACCAGCACTGTGCCTCTTTCTGTGTGGGGAAGGAAATCCTCACAGGGGAAAGACAGAGCTGCTTTATCCCACATTATCCTCTCCCTCCTCACACTGCTCATTTTCTCCCTTATCCCTGTGCAGGGCAGCCAGGAGCAGCACAGATGTGACACAAGGCATTTTCCCTGCAGCAAAGCCCTTACAGCATTAGCACGGTGGTTCCTCAGAGCAGCACCCAGCACTGCTCCTCTCATTTTTTGACCTTCAGATTCCTCCTTTTTTTCCCCCCCCTCACACCTCACTGCACAGTGTCTTTCTGACACAGGCTGGCATTGCTGAGTAAGTCTGGCACCCATGCTGACACACTCCACGCCTTGCGTGGCTCTCTGATTAGTCTGATCAAGTATGCAAGAACACACTTTAAAAACATGAATCCCCGCACTGACAAACACAAGATTTATTAAGCTCAACCACAGGCCTTAGAGAAGAGAGAACAGCCACTGCTGATTTATGATAAATAACAAAATTCTGATAGGAAATCACAAGTGGCTTTTCTCTCTAAATAAAGCATCTCAAAGCATTTGTTATGAATCCAGGCTGAGCATGTTTTACTCTGTGTCTAACATCAGGGCTCTCTTCAAAAGAACTCACACAAAACAACTTGCTATGACATTTATAAAATGGGCTAATCAATTTGAAGTCAAACCACATTTCTTGCTACACCAACTATCTCCTGGTAACAAAGCCTATAATCATTTATTAAAACCCCAATCTTCCATGCTCTGTACAAAGCGTGGAACAAGCAGGGAGAGCAACCCACAGAAAGCAAAGCAATTTCTTCACAGGACTGGCACATCCTAAACTGCTCCACTCCCTCCAGACAGCTCAGAGCCATGTTTTCCTATTAAGTGGTGCTGAGGCCAGCCTGTTGGGGTGCCTGAGCCATACCCAAGAGAGGCCTGTGCTGGCAACTTACCAGGAGCCAGATGGCAACACTTAATGTGCACAAAACTGCAAAGACTGCAGCCATTTCTTGCCTTGCTGCAGATGTTCCAGCTGCTTGAGGAGGGGCCACCACATCCAGGTGCATCCCACCCCGAGGCGGGCAGCCAGGAGCTCCTGGGCAACTTGGGGAATGTCCCAGAGTAATCCCACCAGCTCACACCAAAAAAGAGGTCCCTCTCCTTTCATATCCTGGGCTCTCAGGCCCTAAGCAGGCGGGAGGCCAGTGCTGCAGAGCTCACACCTCGCTGCCTTCTACGCAAGCTCAGAGCTCAGCTGTCACAGGCTCATCAGCCTCGGCAGCTGCAGGTTCCTCCTGCTCCCCAAGGCAGGTTTTAAGCTTGTCAGAAAGGTGCAAGCAAGAGGGATTTTCATACTCTGCATTGTGATATTAACTGCTCAGGCCAAATGCTGTTAGAGCGGAGGAAAGTCGGCAGTTTTGTTCCAAAGCAGGTTTAAATTATAAAACTCAGCAAATTAAAAACATGACATTATCTGGCCTTTCTTGTAACTTGCTCCCTGAATCCTCTCCCATTTGTCCTTCCTCTCCATAGCCTTTGCTGTGGAATTGCATCCCACAGGAAGGAGAGGGGGGAAAAAAGGAAAAGGGGAGTAGGCTTAAATCTGAAGAAAATCATGTTGACTTGCCCCACACCTGTCATCTGCTGAAGTAGCTTTTCTGGAGCACTGCACTCTATCTTTGGCTGATAGGCAGAGCCGTCTGGCTTCCTCCTCCCTGCTTTCCTCTTCAGCAGTAAGGCAAGAACATAAAAATACACACAGAAATCCAGTAAACCCTTCCCTGTGCGCCTTCCCCGGCAGACACGTGTTGGCATCGCTGTAACTCACCTCCAGCTCCCCATGGCTTTACTGCACCATGTCACAGGAGCTCCAGAGGGCAAGGAGCAACTCCTTCAACTTGTACAAGAATGCACCTTGCACATCTTATAAAGTAACAATAGCAACTGATCCCTTCCTCTCAGCTGTGCCCCACCTCTCCCATGCTGCTCTAAAGCCATTTATTTCCAGGGATACTTAACAGCCGTGTCTGCAGCCAGCCTTTCCAGGGAGCTGTGGTGGGACTGCACCCCAAAATACTACAGGGAGAGCCCATATCACCAGAGAGAACCTGTGAGCCCCACACTCTCAACACCCTACTCACCTCTGTGCAATTTGCATGGGTTCCCCATCTTCAGGCACATCCTCTGCAGGCAGTACCTGGGAGGGCTGGAAAGGAAAATTCTGGTGTTATATAAAACAAGGTGCACAGCTGACTGGGGTCTGCTGGGCCATTGGACTCTGTCCATGACATTGCACCCAGTCTGCTGTATATTTTTATCTGAAAATGGCTCAGTATCCATCCAGAACTAGTCAGCTTTTTTATCCCTCCTTTTGGCAAGGTACTCCCTGTAACAGAGCCTGGCAGTATTTTTTGTGGCCTCACTGCCTAGACATGCTCCTGGACAGTCCATGCCCATCCCCTGCTTCCAGCATTGCCCATCATCTGCCATGCTTTCTGTTCTCAGCATCCACCTCAATGTACTTGTAGGCATCAACCACAGCTTTTCTCCACCTCCACCTGTGCTGAGCTTGAAACAACCCAAGGTTTTTAGTGTCCCCTGCACTCCTCCAGCTACCCTAGCAGCCCTCACCTACTCCACATTAAAACTCATTTTCCTGAGCCAGAATGACCTGATCAACTGGTACAGCTGATGCTTGACCATGAGAAGCACCTTTCTGAAATTTCCTACAGATAAAATCTGTTGCATTTTTCTCAGCTGTCCCACCAAAGGAAGGAAAGAGATTAACCTGCACAATCTACAGCTGGAAAATCTGCGTGCATTTTATCCCATTTTTCATTTAGCTCTACGAATCCACTTACTCTTTCCTTTAAAATTTGTTCAAAAGCCTTATGCACTGCCGAGGTCAGGCTAACATGCCAGTCATTACCCAGATCCCTTTTTTCTTCTGCAGTGTACACGTTACACTTGCCATCCTCTAATCAGGTGGAATTACAACATTTTATTAGCAGTCCTTGTGGTCAGGCCTGCAATTTCTCATGGTAGGTCTCAAAAAAACACAAGGAGTTTTCCTCCCCCTTCCTTGAGTCTATCAAACACTACGAGCTTGATTTCCACCAAAGGTCTCAACTTTCATCAGCTCCACTCCTGGATATACTTCCCCCAGCAAGCTCCAAATCAAGGCCTCTCCTGTCAAATTTCCCTAACATGACTCCAACCCCCAAATATCCTGTTTCACCTATGCTTTCTTTACTTCCTTGCAGCCTAGCTCATCATTAACATAAAATACCACATCTCCTCTTTTATTTTTGTCTTTGTCCTGAATTGTGCATTTCTTAACAATGCCTCTGCCCTGGTCACGAACACTCATCCATATTTCTGTTTTTCCTTGTACATCTGTTATAAAATATGGCACTAATTCAGGTCACCAGATTCTAAATCTCCAGAACTGGGTCTTTTCTCTCTGAATCTTTTAAAGACCAAGAGTCCCCTAACCTTATCTGAAAGGCTCTGAAGAAATTGATTCTATTAGCACTGAAGTTTGTTAGTGCAGGTTCACAGGCTGTGAGATCTTCCGACAACCAGGATTTGCTGTGTGCAAACATCCCATGGCTGCAGCAGGCACAACCAGGATTTGCTGTGTGCAAACATCCCATGGCTGCAGCAGGCACAACCAGGATTTGCTGTGTGCAAACATCCCATGGCTGCAGCAGGCAGTGGCAGCAGTTGCCTGCTGCCAGGGTGGCAGGTCTGTGCCCATTCCAGGTGAGGGTTGCAGGGCAGGAGTACAGGCAGCCTCCCTCAAGCACATCATCTCACTGCACACATGGCATGAGGCCATGTCCTCTTTCAAGGACAGTTTTGAGTCCTCAAGGATGGTTTCTACACTCAGCACAGCCCAAGATCTCCCACCAGCAGAGCAGCCCCGGTGGCATGGGGGAGCCCCAGGGTAGCACAGGCAGCAAAGGGTCTCCAAGAGACACAGCAAGGTGGAGACATGACAGCTCTGAGCCCCTCCTTTGTCACTGCCAGTGCAATTGTATTTGATAGAGGGAAAAAAATGGAGACAAGGCACAAGCAAACATCAAACATATCGATTTTGCAAGTAAATCACCTGCTCTGGCCTCAGTGTGCGACTGCACAGAGAGGCGAGGGAAAGGAGCTACCTCTCATGCTGAGTGTGATAAAGCAGATGAAAAGGCATTCAGAAATTATTTTCTCTCGTGTAAATAGAAGACTGGCAAATTTTGAGCTAGGGTTGAAATTGTAAAGTCTGCTCCCCCTCCCTTATTTTGTCACCTTAAAAATATCAGAAAGGCCACATCTCTCGGCTATGGCTCTGAGATAGCTCCCATGGTTAAGAGGAGTAGGTTACAAGTTACCACTCAGCACCACTAAAACCTCTTTTCTCCTCAAGAGTTAATTAGGTATTTGCATTAAACAGATAATATTTAAAAAAAAAGCCACACAATTTTCAGTACAGATTAAAAGTTCATGCCCTTCCCAGCTACTGTAGCTTCCCAAGGGCTTTAGAGTACACATCCATAGACCTCCAGTCACCCCAATCTTCCAGTATAATGACACCTTCATTTCCAGAGGAAAAGCTACAGAAAAAAAAAAGTGCAGTTTGCTTTAAGAACCTTTCAGGTCTTTTGTATCTATCCTAAGGAAATGAAAAAGGGCACAAGTCAGTTCCTTTCCTCTGCAGATCACCTCTAAGGCTTGTTTAAATCTCCATCTGCTAAACCCGAGCCAAAGCACTGTCATGAAAAGTCACATTTCAGCACAGGCTGCTCTGCTCTTTTTCTGCAACCAGAAAATGCAGACATGACGTTTTTCCTAAGCGTTCAATATTACAAGACAGAATATAAATATCACAAAACAAGTTAAGTATCTTTCTAACACCAGGGTAAATGATCAAATACACTTGAAAACAGGAACAACAGAGCCAAGGCTTCAGTCATAGAGAAGATAAAGTTATACAATGATCCGGGAGTGAAGTCATTATGAAAAATGAGGGTTGGAAAAGGCTGACACAAACCTAAAATACAGCAGTAATAAATACTTCATCTGACTAGCAATCTGTTTAAACTTAGCAGTGACAGAAAGCTGCCTTCCGCTCCAGCAGGAGAGCCCTGACAGAGACAGAGGCTGACACCTAGTGTCTAGCACACCCGAGCCCGAGAGAAGGTGCCCAACACCAGGACAAGGACAGGGAGCACCACCGTGGTGACAGATCACCAGGGCAGGCAGAAAATGCCTGTGACCACACAGAGCCTCTCCCAGCCACGAGGGAAAACAGCACTTCCAAGGGTGAAGCACTGATGGATGCATACGAGCGTGGAGGAGCAAACAGGAAAGGCTGTGCCACAAGGACAAACCCACATCTCTGCTAAGGGAAACCCAGAGCTCCCCACAGAGCCACAGGTTTACAAACTGGTTTACCAGAGCTGGTGGTGGTCAGCATCACCTCTGTGCCTTCTACCTTGACACACTGCCAGGCTGCACCCTTCTGAGAAGGATCAGTTGGATGTGTCGGTCTCTGCAGCACTAAAGATGCCTGCCAGGCTGCTCAATGGCCCCTATCTTGTGTGAGCTGGGTGTCAGCCTGTGCACTTCTCTCCCTTCCACAGTAACCTGTGAGGCTGGGGGAGGAAGTTCCTAATTTTAAGAGGGGCATTAAATAGCAGTGCCTGCTTTGCAGAAGGGACTGAAGTGTAACATGGACAGAAGGGCATGGCTGCTCAACCTCTGCTCAAAGCTCTTACCTGGCAGTAGCTGGTGGTCGGTTCCTCATCAGAAGTGGAGTTCTTCTCTTCTTCCATGCTGTGCCCTGGACTCTCTGCCTCCCTCCTCTTTGAAGGGTGGAGCCAAGTGATGTTTTCAGACTCCTGTCCCTCTGTGTCTCCATCTTCTGTACCATCAGCAACTCCATTCTCCCTGCTTATCTCCTCTCCTTTCCCAAGCTCGTTTTGGCTCAAGGAAGAACTGGGTACCACTGGGTTACCAAACTCCTTCTTATGCAATAGCTGCCTCTGAGCCTGCTTCAGGCTCTTCTGGTAAACCTCCAGCTGACACAAGATGACTTTGGTGTACTGGTTGGGGTCCACCCCTTTGGGGCAGAAGGGGATGCCCCAATAATAGTGCACTGTGTCTCTTGCCTCCTCCTGTTTGTGCTTCTCTTCCACCGCAGGCAACACACAGAGATCTGGGGTACTGCCAGACCCCTCATTCTGCTCTGCTTGCTCTGTGGAAACACAGACCTTGGCAGTGTGCCCAGGTTGTGAGCTGTGTTTGGTACCTGCTCCTCCACCACTGCTCCTGGGGCTCTCACACTGTTCTGTGGTGCTGCTCTTCCAGAGCGTGGCTGAGCTCCCAGCACTAGCTTCTCCCACAGAATGGCCAGTGCAGGGGAAGAGCTGCTCTTTTGGTTCGTGGCCTGCTGCTTCAGAAGAGCTGGAGGGGCTGGTGAAAAGTCTCCGAGGTGTCAGTCGCCAGGAGCCTCCTGAAGCCACCTTGCCAAAGGTGGGGCTCAAAGACATGAAGTCCTCTCCGAGGGTGCTGGGTAACATGTTACTCAAATCACTTTTTGCTGGTGAGGAAGACTTTTCACTTGACCTTGTCACAGGCTGGCCCTTCCCCGGAGACACGATTATGCTGGATACTAGCGAGCTCTCAACGATTTCCTGGCTTAACCTCCTCAACACTACCAAGGGGCTCCGGGCGACATCCATCTGTCCATTCCCATCAGCTCTGGAGCTCTGTGAGTGGGAGCTGCAGCCAGAGGGAGGGGTGTCAGAGCAGGACACCAGGCCTCCCAGGATCTCAGAGCCTTCTTTCTCAGCAGGCTGGCTTTGGCCCTGTGAATCTAGTGCTTCCACTGACAGCTGAGGAGTTGCAGTCGACGAGTCTGAGGGCTGACAGCTCTGAAAAACAAAAGGTTGACTTTCCTACAGACATATTCTCTATTGACACAGCACAACCAAGGGCTCCTCCAGCACACTGGCAGCCATCACCTGGACTGCAGATCCCCCATCCCAAATGAGAACTCTGTACCCCAAAATAGGGACAGCTGGGGTTAGACTTCATGTCCCTCTCACTAGGAACACTACAAAGCAACTGCTCCATGGCTGCTGTTGTTCCAGTTTGTGCTGGGAATATCTACACCCCCCCAATAAAACTTCTTGTACAGCATGGTAAAACAAGCACAGACAGCAATGTTGCTAAAGAACTCTAGTGAGCCTCTTCACAGAAGTGCACTTACACTAAGGCTCTCAGCAATGGCCTTCCTCAAGAGCTCCTCCTCTTCCTCTTCCTGACAGTTCACTTGTCTAGCCTCTTGCTCACTCATTTTCAGGGCCAGTGCAAATTGCTCCTCTTCAGTCATCTCTACAGCAGAAGAAACAGGATAATGTCAAGTCACAGCTGCAGGTATGTGTAAACACTCAGAGTGAATATCCAGCATGTAGGGAGAAATGTGTGAGAGTACCACCTCCCCAGGAGGAGTACAGAGAAAGTCATCTAAACCTGAAAAGGTGTCACCAAAACCGGAGCAGGCAGCACGAAATGAAAATGGTAACTCAGGTCAGGAACTTCACCTCAGGTTTCTACAGCAATCTAAGCTCCCATTCCCTGAGTATATTAACTGCAACATGACATTTTATTTGCCATCAAGCAACACACACAGCAGCTGCAGAATGCATGTACAAGGAGAGAGGAAAAGGACAGATTTCTAAAGGGTGCTCATTTTTGTATCGGATAGGCTCAGCAGCAAGGTAAGATAAACAACACATCATCTTTAAAACACTTTTTTACTAAATGAGTAGCACACCTCACTGTCTTCTGACACAGATACCTGCAACACCACAGGACACCTACCCAAGAGAAAAAGAGCTACATGTTGTTCACCCCCAGCCGCAGGTGGAAAGCTCTGTGGAGGATAATGTTACTTGGTTGGTGGTATTACAGAGGATATTTCACATGCATACATCCCCCTTCTGCTCACATCACCACCCCACTGCATCACTAAGTCAGTCATGCATGGGAAACAGGTTTCCTACAGTTGTAACTGCTATTTCAGCAGAAAATTTATTCCTGAAATATTCCTCACTCCAATCAAATCAAAAGTCTAGACTGGCTATGTAGAAACAAAGCAGTTAGTTACTTTGGAAAACACTTATTTACTTAGATTCAATCCAACACTTTCACTCTGCTTAAAATATACAATGCCTGCAGAATGGAGTGCAGCTTGAAAAACAACTCAACAGCACTCTCAGGAGCTGAAAAATACATCTTCTCACTCGAAACAAATTGACAGATTTCCTTCAGAACCCGCTCCCTCCTCCAGGCAGATTCCTGCACGCGCCATCTCATGCATGAACCAAAGGCTCGCTCCCTGACGGGCTGCAACATCTTTAAGACATGCCATTTGAACAGGGAGGCTGCCCAAGCACAAAACATGCCTTCCCAGCTCTGAGACAGGCGTTTCCCTGGGTAAAGATGCACTCACAAGTTGCAGGCTCCCATTTTCTACCCCGTCCTCTTCCCTAGCAGCTGCCACCCAACCACAGCAGTGCAGCCGTGCTCGGGCTGTCCACGACAGCTCTGCTGCAACCAGGAGCATCCACAGAGCAGAGCTTGGCTCTGCCCTTCCCCCAGCTCCTGGATGGTGGCAGCCTCGTGCTCCCCCAGCCAAGCAGGATCTGAAGCATTTTTGGACTGATTACCTTCAGATTGCTTTATGTGTCCCACTAAAACAGCACTTAGCTGCAGGTTGTTGGTTCGGGGCAGGGTAGGGGTGGGGGGTAATTCCTTTGAAAATTAAGAAAGAGGTTGAAGGGAATGCAGACTGCAGCGCTCTCAGGGCTCGTGGGGATCTTTTGTCCTTGGACAAAGTCACTTTATGATGTTACAGCCAGGAGGGACCAGGGCAAAAAAAAAAATAAATAAAAAAGACATCCTTTAATGGAAAGCACAGTCCAGTGTATGGAGAAAGCTCCCAGCTGCAAGAACAGCAGCATTAAACAGCATATCACAGAGTCAATTCGGTTGGAAAACACCTCTGAGATGGAGTCCAACCTTTGACCAATCACCACCATGTCATCCAGACCACAGCACTGAGTGCTACACACAGCCTTTTCTCTTCCCATAATACCAAACACCTTCCAAGCATTCAGAAAGTGTGTGTTGATTTGTTTTCCTGCCTGAACCACCACAGCAATCAGGCCAGATCCTGCAAACTCAAGACATGTGCAGGAAAGCTGGTGCACATGATCAGCACCCTGCAACACACGACTTTCCACGTGCTTCAACAGGGGCCTGAGCATTTGCCAGTTCAGACTATCAACATCCATGAAGCTTAATAAAAAGAAACATTTTTTGGCGAGTTACTGCTGTACATTTTGTTTTCTTCTCCCTCCCTGGCACAGCAATTTCCCCTCTGGGGACAGGGAATGTGCCAGACAAATGCTGCCTCTGGCAAAGAAACCAGTGACAAACAAGATGCACTTAGTGCACGTTCCAGTTGAGTAGGTGCTCTGGAGATGGGGAAAACTCGAGTTTAAATCCACCTGGCATTACTGTGGGGAGAGCAAAGAGCAGCTCTGCTCATGCCTTCCAGCAGACCTGACCTGCTTTAAGCAGAGCTGACAGCATTTCATGCTCCAGGACTGATCACTTCTCAGCACCGTGTGTTTTATTAAACTTGATGCTGATGGCAGCCGTCATAATTTATGATGATTAGAAAGCCAGAGCACTGCGTTAGCCCCCGACCACTGTGTGCAAACAGAGCTGGGAGGCTCCACAGATCCCGGGAGAAACGACCCCTCTCCATCTGGACTGATGCTCAGCTCACACTCATCACTGCCCTGCCTTGCAGGAGCCCATTCCCAGGGGGAAGCACCGGCACTGGGAATTCTGCATCTCACACTCCAAAATCCTCTCCTCACACGTGCATCCCAACGCCAGTAGGAAATCCCAGCGCCTCTCTGGGGACCAGGGCATCCAAGAGACCCGCAGATGGGAAGGAGGGGTCAGAGAGAAACTGTTTTTAAGATACGGCAGCCCTAAACAAATTAAACCGTTTCAGAGTCTTTTTAAATGCTAATACGGCAATTTGCAAAGCGATTTATGTTCCATTTTGACATTTGCAAAGTGAATTAGATGCAAAACCCCACTAGTTGTAGTTATAACACTTACTAATAAGAGATTTACTCAAAAAACAACAGAAATGTGGGATCTCAGTATTTTTACATATCCAATGTGCAATTACAGTAAAAACATTCAAATGTGCTTTAAAGCACTGACTTCCCCCGGAAAAAAGAGAGAGACAGACTTCTTTAGGTTTTGTATTTCCATTTATCCTGTCAGGATGAAACGTCACAGATATATTTTAGTTATGGCTTTAGGTTAAAATGAATAAAACCACAACAAAGCAAAAAAGGGAGGATACGCTTTATAACGAGTGCTTGCCAACATCCGAAATGTTCCATTTTTGAGGAGAAAGAACTTGCTCTACCCAGAAGCACCCAATCTTTACAAAAGACCAATCTGCCTCGCAATTCAAAGAATTTATTTAAAGACATTGGGAAAAATAATTACTACTTCAAATCTTAATTTGCCTAAAAGCAAACACCAAAAGTCTAATTATAGCTTCCCACAAATGAGAACAGCTCCACCATCACAAGTGCTTAAATAAGCCCCTGCTCTCCAACCGTGGGGTGCCAGGCACCCCTAAACTCAGACGAGCACACAAAGCAACAAAAAAAGGCAGTTTTTGCCTCAGGAGAAGAAAAACTATTATCAATAATTTCAACTTCCAGAAACGCAGCAGAACTCCTGTTATACAATGTCTGGAGAGCCAGCCCCGTCTCCTGTGGATTTTCTGGAGCACACTGAACACCTTTTGCACAGCACCAGCTCCTGAAACCCTGCATGTTCAATGATGCAACGAGGACATCCAACTTCAGCAGATCCCTGCTCTTAGCACCATATGCTTGGTCACATTTTAGTGGCATCTCCAAGGGGGGTTTCAGCTTTAATTTGGTGCTCTGTTTCCTTTGGGAGAAAAAGAAGAATAAGAAAAAGAACTCTTTCCCTATCTCTGACTTTGCTATCTTACTTGTTCAACACAGACATGCACAGTGGGCTGCAGTTTCCACAAAGAGCTGGGTTGCTCTGTGCTATGGCCTTAGGCCTCTATTAAAAACAATTTAATTCACACAAGCCCTGTGAGGACTGACAAGCCCAACTGCTGCTGCTTGTGGAGCACTGGCGTGCTCCATTTTGTTCAGTGATTGCTTTGGGTTTTGCAGGAGGCAACATCTCTCCCATTTTAAAACGTCCTGAATTTTACATGCTGGATGGACCACTGCCTCACAGAGCACAGGAACACGAGTGGGGACCCTCTGGGGCCTGGCTGCTGTCACATGTGGGGCTGTACAGGGAGCAGAGGCATGCTGGCCATGCTCAGTGGGCCCTTCTGCCTGCACATCAGAATATGAGCAGGAACATCCCAGCCTTTAGCATCTGTTCACAGACTTATTGTCCATTAATGCATTTAATCCCTTATTAAAGCTGTTGATACTGACCTCTCCACAACCTCCTGTGACACAAACTTCCAGGAGTTCACCCCATGCTGTGTGAAGCATTACTGTCCTTCACCCTTTTTAAACCTGTCTATTTCTTGCTATTTCCACTGATATACCCCACGAGCTGGTAAACAACAGCTCTGTGCTCAGCTGAGGCATCGCCTTCCCCATGGGAACTTTGATCCCACTGTTCTCTCCTAACAAAGCAGCCCCAAGCTTTCCAGTCTCCCCTCACCAGGCAGCTGTTCCACCCCTCCACGACTTGGGCTGCCCTTCTCTGGGTGTACCACTGTGTCCTTGCTATGCAGAGGTCAGAACTGCACACAGCACTGTGACCAGGGTGCACCAACACTTTATGTAACAGCAAAATGACATCAGCCAAATCCCTGCTTCTTAACACCCTTCCTTATGATGCCCAGTGCTGCTGGTGCTCTGGCTGCCCCCACACTGTGAGCTGATGATTTCAGAGACGTGTCAGCTGCGACTCAGATCCTTCCTGAGAGGCAGCTCTCGGGTCAGAGCACTGTGATGTTTCAGGGACAGACAGGAGCAGAGGGGCCTGGACAGAAAAGCAGTTTGTGACTGACGGCGCTGTCAGATCAACCCCAGACAGTTTTGAACCCGGTGAGGTACCAGCATCCTTGCACACTTACTTTGGAAGTGCAAAATTTAGCCCTGTGAAGGGTCTTTTCTGCAACCCCAGCCACGTCACAGCCTTTCTGCAAGGGAAATAATCTCTAACACAAAGAGAAGCTGCCCAGCACCAGACAGCTTCCCCAGCCCCACAGTCGAGACCTACGTGTGATTTTTCTTTTAGCAGCAAACTTGGTTCGATCCAGCTGCTTTGTTCTCTTCTTTTGCAATCCACTCTCTTCCTTTGACTCCTGCTGCAATGGAAAAGAACATGGTGAGTGCATGCAATATATAAGAAATACTACCAGCCCCCTCCCCCCCAACTACTCAGACACAAATACTGGTTCAAGAACAAGCGTCTATTTGTGTGAAATTTGAATTTCAAACGTAATTCAAACACATTCTGTAACTATTAAAAGCTGTGTGATAAGCATAACGAGCAAAAAGAGTTACAGACTGACATAAACAGAAGTAGGAGAGACAATAGACTTTATGCCAGTCACCACTATGCACTGCACCTGCTACCCATGATTTTAGAGAGAATTTGTTTGGCCTTGCTAAAACATTGATATTTATAAGCACTCACAACAGAAAAATAGAACCTTTTTATAACTGAGCATCACACACCTGTAACCCAGCACTGTTTCCTGCCATGCAGCTTCTAGTACTGATCAAAACTAGAATCCCTAGCCATTTTTGGAGAGTCACACCAATGCACCCCAAGGGAAGGAGGGCCAGCTGTATTTTCTCCTCATGCTATTTTCTCATGGTATTCATAGAACCAAAGAATGATTTGAGTTGGAAGAGACTTTAAAGATCACCTCATTTCAACTCTTTGCCATGGGCAATGACACCTTCCACTAAACCAGGGTGCTCAGAGCCCCATCCAACCTGGCCTTGAACACTTCTAGGGGCATCCACAGCTTCTTTGGGCAGTACTGCCACAAGTATTTCATTTTTGAAACTTGAACACTTCAGAAACTTGTTGTCTCGAGGCTCCCTGGAACAATACTCCCACGAACAACCAAATGCGTGCTGCTTTAAGCACAAGAACAGCAGCACAAATGGGCACAGGCTACAGGCTTAAACGACACAAATTTCTGCAAGTTGCTGTCCTAACAGCTTAAGCAAGGGCGCACACATTACCCAAGGCTGGCACTGGACCCCTTCCAATTTGTCTCTCTAAATCAGGCAGGATTAGAATCAAATCCAGTGTTTCAGGCAGAGACCCATGCCTGGCCAGGATGGGCTTTGCACTGCTCCCTCTGCAGCTGCACTGAGTTTTGCTGCCCAGGAGACATCAGCCACATGCCTGTGCCTCATTCCACCTCCTGTGACAAGAGGAGGGGCACACAGCTTGGCTTTCTTTAACACAAACAGATCCATTGATTATTTTCGAGTGTCATCCATTTCTTTTGTCCTTTGCCCATGTTTCTGAACCCATGAAGTCCTTCAGACTGCACCTCTGTGCTGAGTTTTGTTGAAGACATCTCTGGCTTTAGCGTTATCTGTAGATTTTATTAATCTATATACACCACTTGCTCCCTCTTACAGATCATTAATGAGGATGTTAAAACACACACAGACCTAATATTGATCCTCTTGGCCTCAGCTTTACATCTCCCCCAGATGAGCCTCTCCTTTGCTCATCAGCAGCTGTTACTGACAGTCTTTGAGCAGGATTTCAACCCAGGAACGTTGCTATCTAGACCAAATTAAATTATTCATCCAACTAAAATTTTGCAAGACATACTATTAGGTGGTTTCCTCAAACCTTAATACCTACACCATTCCTCACTTCCACTGACTTAAGAATCACCTCACAACACAGCAGCAAACATCCTTGGCAACTACATGCTTGTGCCTAAGGGGTTTTTTTCTGTGACTGATTCCTTCTCTTCCCCACACAGACTGGTTTAGGTACCCCCTTTCCAAGATTTGCCACTGTGTCTCCAAAAGGCTGCTTCACAACCAAAGTCTCTCTTCCTAGGAAATGGATGTCAAGCCCCTGCTCAGGAGGTGCAATCCTCTTTCTTCCAGGGCCCTGGCAGGATGCCCTTCTCCACAGTTCTCCATAAGCCATGGGATCTTGACCCCAAACAGCCCTCCCCTGGCCTGCAGCAACAGCCCCATGCTGACCTCATGGGCTGCTCACTCCTCAGGGGATGGGGAACAGCCCATGGGATGGCACCAGGATTGCATTAGGATCACAAGCTGGAGGAGGTTCAGCAACAGCTCTTGCCCTCCCCCAAAACCCTGTCTAACAATGCTAAACCCACCCCAGCTTAAAACAGGGGCAATTTAATCCTAACAGGCTCTGTAAATCCCCAGCTCTTCTCTCTAGCCATCAATCTTGCCCTCATCACTCCCGTACTTGCTGGAAGGTCAACCCTGACACTCTCATCTGCAGCTCTCTTCCAGGGCAGGGACGTGATTTATGAGCACACCCAACTCTGCATGGCTGTGAGTGCCTGCTCTGTGCACAGAGACACACACTGACAGCACAGCCCACGGGACAACACGGCCTCCAACACCTCCAGGCCTCCTGAGGGGAGCCGAGCGCCCGGCACCCTGCCCGGATCCACGGCACAGCCACGGACCTGCCTCAGTTCCCCAGGCTGGTCCTGAAGAATCTCAACATTTACAACATTTACAACACTGGCAGGAGGAAAATTATTTCAGGACACGTGTTGTATGAACCTCATCCATTTGAGAGAGATGTTTAAATTGCTCAGCAGCGTTCTACTCAACAGCCACGATACAGTGAACCGCTGAAGCAAATCCAATTAATCCTGATGGGCCAAAATATATACACACACACACATCTCAATTCCAAGAATTCTTAAATCTTCTTTATTTTTAAACTCAGAAAATAAAACATACCTTTTAATTAGGATTTATGGCTGTTTGTACCTCTGCTGGGAGAGAGCCCCGCAGGCCCCAGAGTGCTCTGCATAAATGCAGGCGTGGATGGTAGAAACAGAAAGGGGCCAAGAAAATTCAGAGAAGACAACAGGGCTTGCTCTTCCTGACCCAACCTTTTAATGCTCATCTATCTACAAGGATAATAGGAACTCAGGGGGCCACTCAACCAACTGCCTTTCTAATAAGATCACTAGTCCAAAAATAATCTTAATCAATTAAAATATTCCCAAACTGCAGCCAATACTCTTAGTTACAAGGTCATCTCCAACACACATCTTCCAAGGCAAGCTAATTATTATAGTGGAGGCGAGGTAGGAGCTGCACACCTCTGCTCAGTGCCAGCCTGGAGAGCATCCCTCCTCCTTTGCTGTCAATTCAAGGCATAAGAGCCAGAAGGAACCCGAATTCTCTTCCTGTGTGTCAGGCTCTGCACTTTAATTTATGATGCTCTCTTATGAGCAATATCACTGTCAGCATTGTACACAGATCAAGAAACAGACAGGTTTCCAAAGTTCCTTACACATTTAGTGGAAGACAGCCACTATTCTTCTTCCTTGTTTTTGTAACCTGCTTGGTTTCACCAGACAGCAGGAAATCAAATTCCCATTTTAAAAATGCTTTTGCACATACTTAAGAGAAGCTGACTGCCAGCAGAAACAGATACAGCTCCACTCATTTCTAAAAGCCCATAAATGGAAGCCAGTAGCCAGCATCCCACATCCTGCTCCTCGAATCCACATGATAAACCACAGAAATCAGCTTCTACTGACTCAGGGAAGAAAAGGCTACAGCAGAATGTCTCCACCCTCAACAGGGCAGACTGCAAAGTCAAAAGGTCTGGGTAATTTTACTGCTCAACAACAGTCAGAACCATCTAACAATAGGGCACAGCCAAACACCACACATTCTGCATGGGAAATATGCAGATGAAAACCAGACAAATTTATTTTTAAAAGCCAATTAGATGTTGGAATTGCCATGTTTGGCTCTTGCCAAGGCTGCTGCTGAAATTAATATCACACCCGACTTTATTAGACTCTGACTTCAGTTCAGAAGCTGTTTCAGCTTTGCTCTTTCAGCTTATTAGAACAAACCTGCTGGAAGTGGAGATGAACAACAAGACACAACGGGGCTCATGCCAGGATATGCAGTTTCTGACACTGGGAGAGAGGACTCTGTAGGAAAAAGGGCTGTGAGAAACCTGGATTCAGATCAATCTGATTTTCAACAAGTGAGCTCAGCAGAGCCATGAAGCCTCCTCCAGAACCAACTCACATTGCATTCTCCTCTGGGAGATGGAGGCACTGAGTCCCTTGGCACCAGCAGAGCCCATGGAGACAGCAGGGCCCTGCAGCAACACTCCCATGTGGCTCTGCTTCACTTGGATGGTCAGTGGTGTGAGGTGGCATCCTGGGATTAAGTTATTTTTATCCCTAGTAGCTGGTGCAGTGCTGTGTTTTGGATTTAGGACAAGAATAACGTTGATGGCACACCAATGGTTTAGCTGGTGCCAAGCAGTGCTTCCTCTCAAGCAAGGACTTTGCAGTTTGCTGTGCTCTGACAGTGAGCAGGTGCACGAGGAGCTGGGGGAGCTGGGCAGAGGGATATTGCACAGCACAGAACCTCATGGCCAGTGTGTGACCAGGGGGAATTGGCTGTGAGACACCGACTGCTGCTCAGGGACTGGAGGGGCATGGCAGAGTGGGTGCTGAGCAGCTGGGCTGTGGCACTGCTTCCTCTTGGGTTTTACTCATAGAATTATGGAAAGGTTTGGGTTGGAAGGGACCTTAAAGATTATCTTGTTCCAATCCTCCTGTCCTGGGCACTTCCCACAAGACCAGGTTGCTCATTGCCTGGCATTGAACACTGCCAGGGATGAGGCAACCACAGCCTCTCTGGGCATCCTGTTCTAGTGCCTCACAACCCTCACAGTGAAGGATTTCTTCCATATATCTAACCTAAATTTCTCCCTTTTCAGTTTGAACCCATTCCTCCTTGTCCTATCACTACACTTCCTGATAAAAAGCAGTTCCTCTCTCCCTTCTTTTCATTACAATTATTCTTGATATTATCATTAGGATNTTAAAGATTATCTTGTTCCAATCCTCCTGTCCTGGGCACTTCCCACAAGACCAGGTTGCTCATTGCCTGGCATTGAACACTGCCAGGGATGAGGCAACCACAGCCTCTCTGGGCATCCTGTTCTAGTGCCTCACAACCCTCACAGTGAAGGATTTCTTCCAAATATCTAACCTAAATTTCTCCCCTTTCAGTTTGAACCCATTCCTCCTTGTCCTATCACTACACTTCCTGATAAAAAGCAGTTCCTCTCTCCCTTCTTTTCATTACAATTATTCTTGATATTATCATTAGGATTATTAATAGTATTATTATATTTTATCTTGTTTCAATTATTAAGCTGTTCTTATTTCAACCCACGAGATTCACTTTTTTTCCCCACGATTTCTCCTCCTCACCATGGGGTAGGAGTGAGCAAGCAGCTGCCTGGTACTTAGCTGCTGGATGGCATTCAACTCTGACAGGTGGGCACTGCCATCCTGGCTGTGACATTTCCAGTGCCATCTTCTCCACAGCACGACATCCCTCAGGCCATGCCTGGTCCTGAGGTGAGTGTCCACTGTCACAGCTGATGGAAACAGGACAGGGCAGTGGCTGGGTATTCCAGCCAATGCCTAAACACAACTCCCTCTGCCAAAATCTGATCTGGAGCATCAACACATGCTGCTGATTACCCAACTGTGAGTATCTCCAAACACAGGAGCACTCAGGCAAGGGGATGTTCTGCACAGGCCATGCAGAAATAGATGGCACCATCACCCTGGAGTCTTGTCATATGTTCCCTCAGGGCTGGCAGAGCTGATGGATCTGGCAGAAAGAGCTTGTGAGACTTGATGCCAATTTTGTAAGTGCATGAAGGTACTCTCAAAGCTCCCAAAGGATCTATGCAGGCAAAAGACCCTTCCAAAAGGTCCTGGACCAGATCAGCAGCATTTGAGGATTAACTGCACTGAAGGCTGCAGATCAGTCTAACAGGTCAGCACAACTTTTGGGCTGTGCTCAGAGTTCATGCTTGGCCAGGCATGAACTCTGATTGTGCTGAGGAACAATCATCTTGAAGACATGGTTTCAGGGGTCAAACCAAGAGCCCAGTGCAAGCAGAAGGCTCAGGAGACCAGGAGTTGTCATGCTCAGAGAGAGCACTGTTGGGCACTACTTGAAATATTGTGTATTTGTGAATGAACAGCCATCTTCTGGCACAGGCAACCAGTTCCCTGTGGGATTAAACAGCCAAGGGAGATGGAAACCACTCTACTCATTTGGCATGTCTGCATTTTCAGAGACAGTCTGCACAAAGAAGGTCATCTCCTCTGGTTTCCACAGAGCCAGAGAGACTGTTCTTATTTTGTCTGACCCTTTCCAAAAAAAGAGAAGTGTTCCCCGAATCCAGGATTATATATAGCAGAGATCAGAAAGCCTCACGTCCAGAAAACTTTTTTCTGATGCAGCTCTGCAGATGCCACAGCATAGACATGAGCAAAGAAAGGGAACTTGGCAAAATAACATGGATGAGCTTGATAATCCAGCATGACTGAAAAATTCCTGGGAGAGGCAGTCTGCCAAAGATCATCAAAAGTGAGAAGCTGGAGGCTTTCCAGGTGCAGCTGCTACAAGATCTGCTGGTCTGGAAGCAGAACTAGGGACTTGTTCTATAGATACCTGCCAAGAGACTGCCAAGGAAGAAAGCCATCGAATCAATGATGCCCAAATTGTCCTTGTAGCTTTTGATTCATAAGGAACTATGTCCTAACAGATGCAAGATTAATTGAGAATGTATTGTTCTCTAAAATTGCTATTGATCTGAGCTTCCCACACCTCTTCTTGAACACACAACAAGGTCTTACCAGTGCGAGAACAACAGTTACAACATTCAGAATTGAAATTCAGCTTGATGTACACAGAAGAGCTAAGACAGTTACAGAAGGCAGACAGTTATTTTTTTGAGATTCCAAGTAAATCAGTTTTGCGTTTGATTTTGCAGAAAACAACACGACAAGAGACTGTGGCACTGGATCTGGAAGCTGATGACTCACAGAAAGAGACTGAACTGAATAAATCCACTCATTCAACTGACTGAACTGTTGTCACTTAAACAGAACCTAATTGGCTCTTTAACAGCCTCTCTGAGCATATCCTTTTCTGTAATATGACCGATTATGCCATCAGAATTTATTGTTTATAGACAAACTTACAGAACAGTGAGGGAGCCTAACCTTTTTATAGATGTGTTTTAAGAGACGTTTGTTTCCTCTTTTTCAGATACGTGCACATTGAGATGAATAATTGCAGACAATAACAGGTCCTGATCTTTTATGTACTGCAGCAGCTCTTATAGCTGCTGATTTCTTTTTTCCTTATAGGTTTCACAATAAAGGCCAGTGATGCAGCAGACATCTGAAGTTAACTTAGCATATTGCAGAGCTAAGGGTTTAACCCCACTGAACTATTACTGCCATATGTTCCATTTCTTTCAGGGAATTTCCCAACGGGAAAGAACTCAGACAATGTGAAGAAAAAACATCCAATATCGTTTGCCCTACAGCTTCTTACTGTTTATTTCTAGTGATTTTCCCCTCCTCACATGATAATCGCCTTATTGCAGAGCAGCACACTGCAGATGTGGGAGCAAAAGGGACCTGATTTAAGATCTACAGCTTGAGAGTGAACTGAAATGCTTTTGAAAATGGTGGAATTACAAAAAGCAGCTTAGGATCCCCAACCACCAGCAAGACAGAGCAAAGCCTTAAGAGTCACACATAAAAAAACCTGATTGTAATAATTTCCTCTTGTGTACCTCGCTCAGTCAGGCAGAGGTTCTGAGGGCTCTGGGTTTTCCCCCAGGCAGGAGTTCCCATGCTCATCCCATTGCCTGTGTAACCAACACAGACATTTCAATCTAGAGGGTAATGCTGATGTGCATAAGCCAACACAGGAGATCAGAGATCTGAGCCTTGATGCCTTAGCCAGGCACTCCCACACCACATTCACCTTTACACCCTTTGGAGCTGGGTTACAAACTCAGGCTCCTGTAATTCAGAATCAGTTTACCAGACACTGCCTGTCTCTGAGCTACTCACAAGCCTGAGTTCTGAATCATTTTCTTATCTATTTGCACATAATACAGAATCACGTTGCTAAGGTTTAGCCAGAAATCAATCAAATAAAAATTATGAAAAAAAAAAGATTTGTAAAGGGATTGAGGAAAGGTTACTTTTAAATTACGTTTCAGATTCAGTTCTGAGAGGATTTGGTTATCAAATCCCAGACTCATAACTCACCCTCACGAAGCACACCATTCATTTCCTAGTCAAATAGGATTTGATTCATCTCATATATAAGAAAAGGAATGGCACAAGACCCTCTGTGCAAAGCCTGACCCCAGCACGACAGCAAGGGCTGCTCTGGCACTGTCCTGCAGCAGCAGGGCCCAGCACAGGCTCTGGGTACCCCAAGCCCATCACTGACCTCTCCATCGCTGTCGGATATAACAATAAATGCATCCACAAAACTGCGCTTCTTCTTGGCATTGGCTGGGTTCCTCTTCTCTTCCTCCTCTTCCTCCCCATCCTGTCCTCGAGACTCCAGGCCCTCTGCAGGCTTCTTCCTCCTCGGCATCCTTCACTCTGAAACAGAGGGAAAGATTAAAAGCCATTTGTTTCCTTCTGATTTAGATTTCCCCGAACACTTTTTTTTTTTTGCTATTTTTAGGCAAAAGACCCCAGGCACTGAAACCTTATTACAAAGCGTGGTGGATTTAGTGTTACTGGGAGCCACATGCACCAGTCACCACTCATCTAGTTAAGAACACTTTATTACAGCTGATTGCTAAAAAGGGGTTTCAGGGGAACAGCAACACAGACCAAAGCCACTCTGAAAGCCTTGTTCCAAAGCAATGAAGCTTTCCTCTAAAAGCCCATCAGCAAACTCCTCCACAGCATCACTTCACAGCGGGTCTGCCACCCTCCAACACCACCTCCCCTCCTCAGCCCCACACCTTGACCAAAACAAACAGGGCTGTGGCAGTGGATCAAGCTGACATTTGCACACCAGACCAAGAAGCCACCACAGCACAGCCCTTTGTCAGCTTTTGTACTCGACAAAACCAGGGGGGAAAGGCATTGTTCGTTCAAGGATGCTGCCCTGCTGCCTGCACAGCTCAGTGCATGGCTGCTCCAGCACTACAGACAGGGAAAACACAGGCAGTGGCAGCAGGCAAGGCTGGAAACAAGACAACAGGTTTATCTGGCACTGTGGATTTCTCAATGAGCAGCAGCCTCCGGAAGAACTCCATCCAGACATGCCCAAACCATCCGCATTAACGAAGGCACTTAACGAGCAGCGAGGAACCTGCTGAGTGTTATTAGTGCAAACCTGAGTGCACAGAACAATTGAGGGCAGGTGCCCACACAATGCAAACTGGCACTTCAGCATCCCTTCCCTTGGCAGCCCAGAGACTGATGGAGAGGGACACACAGCAAGCATTAGCTGCCTGCATCCAAAAAAGCTCAGAGGAGAGGATTAGGAAGAGATCTCAGTAAAAGAGAGCAGCAGGATGGCACAGAGTTAAATCACCCTTTCCTGCCTGTACTTGCTGTTTGCCTGGCAGCTCGACAATAACATTCAGTGCTTCTTGAACTGTGATGTAAAAGAGCCTTACAAAGCAGGCTGAGCATGACCAGCTCTGCCGAAGTTCAATTAAACATGTGCAGACAGAGGCTGAACAACAAGCCCCTCGTTCCACATCAGGGAACAGCAGAGCTGGAAATGCAAGTTAAGTTGGCCAGTTCCCAGACCAGTGTCCTTCCACATAATCACTCTGCCTTCCCTCAAGATCACTGAAACAGCTCAGATGCATGCTGAGATCTAAAATAAGAGAAGATGCAACAGAAACCCCTACATCACCCAGGACAGAGCCAAACCCTTTTCTGTACCACCACAAAATTGCGAACAGCGTGCAGAAACGCTAAGGGAGGCCAAAATCCCCATCAGCGCCGAGAACAGCAGCGCGCTGCTCCACCTACAGTCCGAGCAGCAGGGTGAGGAATAACCACGCTCCCTCCCCGCAAATGCATGCACACACACGCCCGGAGACAAAAGGCGATTATCCTGGTGAGTCATGACTCGCACCAAAGGTTTGCTGAGCCCTCGGAAAGCAGAGTGTTGCACGAATGGGCAGCCACGGCACCAAAGTGGCTGCAAGGAGCTCTGCAGTCCTCCAGTGTTTGTCTGTTTAGGAATCCTAGAAGGGTTTGGGTTGAAAGGGACCTTGAAGATCATCTCATTCCAAACCCCTGCCCTGGGCAGGGACACCTCCCACTGTCCCAGGCTGCTCCAAGCCCTGTCCAGCCTGGCCTTGGGCACTGCCAGGGATGGGGCAGCCACGGCTGCTCTGGGCACCCTGTGTCTCACCACCCTCACAGGGAAGAATTTCTTCCTAATACCTAATTTAATCCTGCTCTAATATCTAATTTAGCTCTGTTCTCTGTCAGTTTGGAGCCATTAAAGGAAGGGAAAATTAAAAAAAAAAAAAAAAAAAGCACTGCTTTTGGTAAAGCACTGGCTCTTGAAAAACAAAGCTGTTCAGCTCCAGCTAAGCTGAGCTCCAGTGTTGTTGGAATATCCTCACTAGATATTCTCCATCTTTTTTTCATCTTTTGCTCTAAATGGTCTCTGTGCCCTCCCTGCTCAGGAAGATGAGCCAAGCCTCACACCAAACTGCCCCCATGAAGGGCATCCATGGTGGTGGAGAATGTTCCCTTATCTTTGGAAAGCACTCACTCATGTGCCCTGAGGAGCACAGAAGGGCCCACACAGGGTCACTGAGGCTTTGGAGAGGCAACCTATAAACCTTTTTACCCCTACAACAAAAGCAACAGCAACAAACAACTGCTGTGCTGCCTTTTTTTTTTTAAAATTCATGCCAGTATCACCATCTCTCCTCTGACTCTGCGATACATCTTCTGCTCAGTGCTCTGTGCTAAATAAGAGATCACTGAGAAATATCAGCTGAAGTTATGATGAGTCACCTACCTTCAACATTTAAAGGAGAGAAAAGAGGAGATGTAAGAGATGTAACCACACAACTCCCACAACGCTTCTGAAAATGAAGGGACTTGTGGCAAAGAGAGTCTCTGAAAATGTAACTAAGGGAACAAGACAAGTAAGAGATCACTTGTAGCTGTGCTAGTCTGAGGCTGTGAGTAGGAGAGCAGTAATAGCTTTTATTAGACAAGCTGGTGCAGCTGAGGGAAGACAACACGCATCAGAGCACAGACCTCCTCTCCAGGAAGCGAAGTTGAGCATATTTTGCTTTTAGCACTCTGGAAAGGATAGTTTTGAGTGCCTGAGGGGAAGATACCTGCTTTCAGACCCAGGGAAAAAAAAAAGCCAGAGACTGAATTATCTAAAATTACCTTTGCAGTCCAGTTTGCAGACTCATTTTGCAGTTATCCAGATTTTTTTTCCAACTCTGAATTTAAGAGAATTTCTTTGTAAATGCTCTGACAGCAAAGGTGACCCCCTGACAAGGAACTCGCACATGCCACGCTTCTCCAGTCACATTTTTAGGGATATCCTTGAAGATCCCCAACTTGTGATTATTTGTCATTTTCCCTCTCATCTATCATTTTGATGAATCAGAAAGCAATTACCGACAGAATAATTCTAAATCTTGACACTGCAGCTACAGACCTGCCAAGCTGTGACAGCTTGAAAAATGCTCGGGAAAAAAAAAAAAAAAAAGCCAAAAAAAAAAAAAAATGAATGACTCTCATCCCCGGATGAGTTCCTGGAGATGGAGACACAGGCTGTCGCTTTGTAAACAACTCCCCCCACCTCGGGAAGCAGAGGCACGAGGCTCCTCAGGCGGGTCAGCATCACCACGCTTCCATGGAAATATCATCCCCGGACCCTGGGCTCGACCCCGCACGCAGGGCCCAGCTGATGCTCCGTGAGCGGGACACGAGGGCTGGCGGCGCCCCGGGGAGAGAGAGAAATTGTAAACAGGATGGATTCGTCTGCAGAGGTGGCTCTGCACAGAGGGGACTGCGTGGCCGGCACCTCGGCACACGGGCTGCGGAGCTCTCGGGAGATGCTCCACGCCCCGATGCCCCCGAGTCCAGCCCGCAGCATCTCCCTCCTCCAAGGGCAGGGGAGGAAAAGGTTGGGGGTTTTTTTCCCCCCTCCCTGTACATGGAGGGAAAGCGATCCTCGCCCCAGAAGCCACCTGTCTCTTTCCCAAGCCGCGGGCAGCGAGGGCTCTGCAGGGAGGTTTACGAGGATGGGATCAGGGATACTTGACAAGCTGGGGAGAAGCATGGGGGACCCCAGGCGGGATAGGGGTGAGCTCTGGGGAAGGGGGTCAGCCACAGGTGGGCAAACCGAAGGGAAGAGGGCGTGCAGGGGCTGCCCCGGGAAAAGGGGAGGGAGCCAGGCCTGGCAAGGGGAACAGGAGAGGCAGGAGCGCCTCGATCTCAGGGGATGCGGCCAAGGCAGAGCTCCGCTCTTCGGGTCCTCTCCCCGGGGGACGGTCCGGGAGGAGTTCCAGCGTATCCCCAGGCACAGCACCTGAGCCCCCTCCAGGCAAGAGGCAGAGGAAGTGCCCTCAGAGGGGGACGGGAGAGGTTCCTTCTCCAAGGGACAGCGCTGGGGGCCGGTCCCGGGGGTCACACCCGGGGGAGGTCAGCCG
>VXBQ01009003.1:0-25419 GCA_013400175.1 Phainopepla nitens | reverse complement strand
GCGGGACCGGGAGCGGGCGGGTGTCCGGGCCCCCACGAGGTGCCCTCTAGGCCGGTTGGATCCCGCGAGGTGCGGGGCATCCCGAACAGGGACGGCCGGCAGCTGGCGGGATCCCACCGGGCCGCTGACGCCCCCGTTTTGTGTCCCACCCCCCTCGCCCCGCAGTGGAGCGGCTGATCCGGGAGAACGGACACATTTTCACCGAGGCGCAGTGCAAGGTGTGCAGCGCCCTGCTCATCTCCGAGTCCCAGCGGCTGGCTCACTACCAGGTAGGGAAGGGGGAGCCCCGCGCCCCAGCCCAGCCGGGGCTCGGCGAGGCACCGAGCGGGCGTTTCTCTGCTTTCCCCAGAGCAAGAAGCACGCCAACAAGGTGAGACGGTACCTGTCCATCCACGGCGGGGAGGAGGGCGCCCACGGGAAGAAGATGAAGCTGGAGGTGAAGCAGGTGAGAGGAGACCTGATCAATGTTTATATGTAGAGTCTGCAGTCAGTGTCTTAAGATCTAGAGGGTGAATCCTCTGAAGCGCTGCTGAGGGAGCTGGGGTTGTTTAGCTTGGAGAAAGGAGGATCAGGGCAGACCACATTGCTCCCTACAACTCTCTGTCAGGAGCCTATATACAGGTGAGGGTCAGCTTCTCCTCCCAGAAAACCAGCAACAGGAGAAGAGGAAATGGCCTCAAGTTGTGCCAAGGGAGGTTCAGGTTCGACATCAGGAGGAATTTCGTCAGGGAAAGGGTTGTCAGGTATTGGGAGGGAGGTGGTGGAGTCACTAGAGGTGTTTAGAAAATGACTGGACATGGCACTCAAGGGCTCTGGTTTAGTTGACAAGGTTGCAATCTGTCAGAGGTTGAACTTGATGATCTTGGAGGTTTTTTCCAACCTTAATGATTCTCTCATTCTGTGAATTGTCTGAAGGGAGGGTGTCAGAGGATAAACCAGACTCTGCTCAGGGGTACCCAGCAACAGGGTGAGAGGCAACAGGCAGAAACTGATGCCCAGGAAGTTTCACCTGAACATGAGGAGGAACTCCTTACCTGTGCAGTGACCGAGCACTGGAAGATTGCCCAGAGAAGGCATGGAGTCTCCTTTACTGGGGATACTCCAGAGCTGTGGAGTCACTCTTGCCAGGGACATTCCAGAACCATTTGGATGTAATCCTGGGCCAAGTGCTCTGGGATGACCCTGCTGGAGCAGGGAGGTGGGACCAGGTGAGCCACTGTGGTCCCTTCCAGCCTGACCCATCCTTGGGTTTTGTGAGTGCAGGATCCACCAGGGCTAAATACAGCTCTGTGGGACCTGCTGGGCTAAAGGCAGTTGCACAGCCTTGTAAGTGAACAAGGAAAATGCTCTCAGAAGGGGCTTTGTGAGAACTGAGAAGCTCAGTGGCAGGTGTTTCACCAGCCCTTGCCCCAGTTCCTGCTGCCCTCTCCACTCAGACAGCCTCTTTGAGCTTGTCCTCCCCATTTAAACAAATGCACGTTCCTCTTTTTGATAGTCTTCCTTGAAATGACAGAGAAAGAACAGGAGCAGCAGCTTGTCAGGAGCATCACACAGAGCACGTTGGGTTCACCATCCACAGGAATTGTCTTCCCAGAGCATTCTTTATTTTACTTATTGCAGTTCTGTCATCTGGTAGCTGGAGCCTGTTGGTCAGTAAAGGCCCCACGTTCCATCCAGCCATCTGTCTGCCCCGTGACTCCCTTGGGGAACAGATTCTGCTCTTGTGATTGCTTCAGCTGTAATCCCCAACATTTGCAGCGAGCTGGGGGATAACAGCACATGCCTTTGCACATAGTGTCAGGCTGAGAACTGCCTGCTGCTCCCTCCTCAGCTGGTGTTGTGTTGCAGATGACCCAGCTGATAGTGATGTTTGTGCTGCTCAGTTCACACCTTGCAGGGGACAAGGCTGTGTGGTCCAATTTTGGCAGCCAGACATTTTAACCTTGTCCTTAATCCAAACAGGCCAGGGCTGCCCCTCTGCCTGGAGTGTTTGCCAACAGGTAAAAGCAATAATCTGGTGCAAAAACACTCTCCAGGGAGGGAGAGGGTGATGCTGCATCGTGGAAGTTCTACCTAACCACACTTCATCAACTTAACACCTAAATAAATGATGATCTTTCTCCTCAAAACCAGGAGGCTGGAGAGGAGGACCTGCAGAGGTCCTTCCCAGCCTCAGCAGCTCAGTGGTTCTCTGTGCACAGGACAGCAAGCAGGAAGGCAGCAACGGGGAGGACAGGAACAAGTGTTGTCCCATCTGCAACATGACCTTCTCCTCTCCAGCCGTGGCAACATCTCACTACTTGGGCAAGACTCATGCCAAGAACATGAAGCAGCAGGCCCCCAAAGCAGAAGGTATGAGTGTCTGCAGCACCTTCACCCTGTCCCAAAGGGCTCTTGAGAGGTTTGTTGAACCCCAAGTGTGAGCTCTTAGGTGCTCTTTGCCGTGAAATAGAGTAAGCCAGCAGTGCACCTCCAGAGACCTGGCTGTGCCAGCCTGCTCAGTGGGCTGGCATTGGCAGGAGGTTGTGTGTGGTTTTTTGTTTGGCTTTGTTTGGGGGAAATGCAGCTGGCAGCAGCCACGGTGCCCATCCCTGTGTGCAGGGACCAGGCATGTGATGTTAAGATGTAGAAATGCCTGTCAAAGGGTATGCTGCTCATTCAAAGGTTACAAAGACTGAAGTGACTGGTGAAACTCTGATATGACAACTTCCCCAGGGCTGCTCAGCTACAACAGGGTGGCCTCTGAGGTTCACAGACTCAGGAGCTGCAGGCTGCTGGGGAGTGGGAGAATACAGCTGGGGAGCATCAGTATGTGCTTGTTCTGACTTTGTCTGCCACAGCACAACAGCCTGTGTGTCCCATCCCTTTGCTAGCAGCCAGAAAGGCCTGGTGGGTGGGGAGTGACACCCTCTGTCCAGGGCAGGTAGGGCTAGCCGTGGGCCAGGGGGGCTGCAGCTGGTCAGGACAGAAGGAAAGCACAGCTGTTGAGTGCACCTGAGGATGGCAGCTTGTGCTAATTCCAAACTGGGGATTTGTGAGTCACCCAGACATCTGACTCCTGGGATCTTCCAGGCAGAAACTGTCTGTCCCAGCGTGTCTTCATGACTTTGCTAAAATGTGTGCACAGCAAAGCCACCTCCAGGATCTTCTTGTTCTTTGGAGCCCTTGCTTTTGGGAATGATAGGAGCCTGCAGACGAGGTGGATGTTCACTGAGCAGTCTGCTGTGTGCCTTTGGTGCTGGCATGATGAGAGGAGCTGTCTGATCCCTAGCAGGTTACTCACTCTGCTCCTTGGCACCCTGGAGTGAGAGGGTGCAGGTTGCTGCAGCACACAGAAGAGCTGTTTCCCTGTGTGGATTACTGTGTCAGACCTAGTCCCACTTATGCTGCGTCTCAGGCAAGACTCCTTATGAATTCAGGATCAAGTCCTGTGGCTGCTCCGTGCTTCCAGAATCCCACTGCCTTTGCTGTGCAAGGCAGTGCCCATGTTCTGTCTGGGAGATGATAACAGCAGGTGGAAGCTCATTTATACCCAGTGTTTCTTGAATACAGTCATGCTTATGTTAAGGAGAAATATGCAAATCTGTTGGATTTTTTTAAACCCTGAAAGTTTTCCTGGCATACTCTGAGTTATGTTACCACATGTCTTTAAATTCTGTAGCGTTAAGGGAAGAGGTAGGAAAATCATTAATTTATTGAGATATTTTACATTGGCTAGGTTTAGGGTTTAGATGTAGTGTGTTACTGGTTTTGATGTGGGTTTGGGGGAAATAAAGTAACTGGTTTTTACCTCTGAGTTCTGTGACTGACCGGGAGTTTGGATTCACCCTACAGAAACGGTGTCCCCACAGAAACACCCTGCTGCCCTCCCCACCTCTACTGCATCTTCTAACGAAGAGAACAAGGACATTACTGACCCAGACAAGTTCTGTACCCTCTGCCATGCCACTTTCAACAACCCCCTTATGGCAAAACAACACTATGTAGGCAAGAAGCACAGAAAGCAGGAAACCAAACACAAGCTGATGGCGCACTACGGCCGAACCCCTGATGCACCAGCATCATCCTTCATGGGTGAGTTCTCAACAGGGAGGCTGACAACCAGCTGAAGAGCAGGGTGGGAGAGAAGCCAAATGTGTCTGACAGGCCTTTGGACAAGAGAGTCTGTGTGGAGGGAGCAGGGGAGTATTGCTTGTGATGAAGAACTTGATTATAGACCCTGAGATTGATTTGGTTGATGCTGTAACCCCTGGCAGCAGATGTTTTAGGCTGTAGCTGCTTGTGACAAGCTTTGGGTTGTGTTATGCGGTGCTGTTTAATCGGGGACGTGTCCTTTTTATTCTCTGTGCAGATAATCCAGGGATTTGGGCCAGTACTGTTTCTAGTTAGGTGATTGCATCCAAAATGGAAAGATAAAAGTGGCATTTGATACTTAAAAGTCGCCTTTGAGGGGACTAGCCAGAGATGGAAGGAATAGGTTTAACTGCACCTGCTGCTTCAAAGCACATGAAAGCCAGAAAGATTTCTCCCTGAATGCCTTTCTGCCTCTGTGTGGGCACTTCCATCTGATGAACTAATGCAACTCTCTCTGGAGCAAGCAGGAATGTGGGAAAAAAAACCCCAGAGCTATTAAGGAGGAACTTTAGGCAGACAGTTAAAACTCTTTTGGTTTATGAGCTGCTGCTCATGAGCACTTGTACGTGATGAAAGCCCTCCGAGTCCAGTGAAAGCATTAGGCACTCACAGAAAAGGCCTTTGTTCCTCCCAGCAGCCTTCTGTTGGGCCAGGATGTCTCAGTACCTGCTGGATACTTGAGGTAAATAATAAGCAGACAGATCATCTTAAAATCTTCATCAAGGGCTTCTTTCTCTGTCGTAAAAACCCACACAGGCAGAAGATTAATTATTCTAATTCTTTGCAGACCACCTTTAGATACCGGTAGCACTTATGACAAATGAGGCTCAATTAGCCAAGTAATGTTCTCTCCCACATTGCCTGGCCGTGTGGGAGATGGAAAAGGTGCTCGGTATCTCACGTTACCCATCTGCTCTGCACCTAATTAGTGGGGTCTGATGAATGGTTCCACTTGAGTGTGACTCAGGTTGCTGATAGGGGCAGGAGCCCCAGCCCAGGCGGGCTGAGTAGGTGGGCAGTGCTGTTGCCTGGGTAGGTGGGCAGTGCCCTTGCCTGTGTGATTGATGTGTCCCAAGAAGTGCCAGCAGAATGGGAATAGGTACAGCCACATCTCCAGGGCACTTCAGCTCTTCAGCAAAGGTTTCAGAGCCTGGGCTGTGCAGGCTGCAGTCAGGGATGTTTTGTCCTGCTCTCTTTGACTGTGTCTGTGTGCCAACAGCCACAGTTGTCCCTAAACTCTGCTGGGTGGGACCTGACTTGCAGCAGATAAAGATCTGTTCTTTGCAAATGCAACACTGAGGTGGTTGCCTGCCTAAAGTTCTTTGGGAACGACGAGTGATTTGGGGTTGAGGAGTGTGGTTTAGACAACTTTGTGCATGCACCTGTTGGATGTGTTTTCAACAGAGAAACCTTGACACTGATGGTGCAGGGAAGCAGACCTGAAGGCTGTATCAGCTCCTCTGGCCTTTAGTGCCCAGATCCGGCTCCATTTTGGGAGCCAGATGTCCCACTGGAGTCTGAAATGTCTGAGGTGCAGCAGCCACGTGGCAAAGTGTCTGCTGCATCCAGAGTAGAGCTTCCAATGATTTACTGCTCTGCACACCTGGGCTCCATCTCCTCTTTCACCTTAAGGAAGTGTTTTCCTTGTGAGATTCCCAACCAGAGCCCTTCCCCAGTGAGCCAAAATTCAGGAACATTTAATGTCTTGAGGACAACTGCCAGAATTTTTCCCTTTTAGAGACTCCTGTGCTGCTGTACTTGCCTGTTTGGTATCTCGTGACCTCCTGAACTCTCAGTCCAGCTGGAGTTGTCATGTTACACAAAACCATTGATCCTGTCGAGTACCACTATTGTTGGAAACTTTTTTTTTTTCCTGGCAGTTAACTGATCCACTGACTGTAACCAAACTGCTTGAGGACAGAGTTTAATATCCTCAGTTGGCACCTCAGCAAGGCTCAGCAAAATGCTGCATTGTAGAGCTGGACAGTGGGTGTAATCTCCCCTGGCTGCCTTTTTTATTGAAATGTTATAAGCTTACAAATTCAGTATCTCCTGTTTTTGTTTTGAGATATCCAAATCAGCAGAAGTAGGAATATGGGAGAGAAATGGAGTTGCAAAGGCAGTTACAGCCTTTGGGGTCCAAATCTGAAGCTTTTACTGTGCCTGGTACTGTGAACTGTTTGTAGGGAACATGTGTGTGCTTTTTAGCAAGGAACAAACCATGTTCTGATCAGGAAAGCTTTTAGTGATTCCCTTGCCATGGCTGGCTGGTAGACAGTGGGGTAATAGGATTCTGTGATCTCCCTGCCTGGTCAGGTTTTTGACTGTTATTTGTCTTTGTTTAGGGTTGTTTAATAGATCAGGAGATTGTGTATCTTGCTTGTTTCTAACTCAGGTGTGGGGATTGGCTAGCTGTGTGTGCTAACATTGCTGTCTGTTTCAGCTGGGAAGGGCTACCCCTGCAGCACATGTAACATAGTGCTGAACTCCATAGAGCAGTACCAAGCTCACATCAGTGGCTTCAAACACAAGAATCAGTAAGTAATGTTCTTGTCTAAGTGTGTTTCCAGCCTTGCTGTTCAAATCGATGGCCTAAATATAACCTGAAATGCAGTTTTGAGCACGTGTTTCCAGCTGACTTCCAAACAGAACAGCAGGGTCTGTGCGGGCTCTCTCTGTGTGTCCTGACGCTGCTCCAGGAGCTCCCTCTGCAGACAGCCCAGTCGTGCTGCCGAGGTGGAAGTGCCTCGGGTTGCTTTTGGTTCCTAATAGTTCAGCTCAGCACAGACCTTTGCAGTGAACCTGACACCTATTAAACAGAGTTTCTCTTAACAACTGAGATTTTAATTTAATTAAGGGCTGGCTCAGCGGAGATTTGCTTGCCGTTCTAATCTCCGTTGGGATTGCTTGTTTTAAAATTTGGCATATAGTCAGCACGCTCCAGAAACCTGGACTGTATTCCTGAACTTGTTCTTACAGCTGGCAAGTTAAATAATAGCATCCCATGCATATATTATTAATTGAAAAAAATTATGCTGTCAGATGATTAATACCAAAAATACTTGTTCTGGAGACTGCCAATCTTTAATTTAAGAGCCTTCACTAAAAGAGGCTCAGTAATGAGCCCGGGTTGGTTAGAAAGCTTCTTAGAAGGAAGAGATAATAGGAAATCCTACCTGAAGGGAGAGCAGGCTCCTAGCCAAATTCCCCAGAAGGGACAGGAAGAAAACCAGGATCTCTTGTTGCCTTTCTATGGAATAACAGCCTCCTGGTCCCTCAGCTCTTGGGTACTTGATGGGAAGACATCTTTCATCCCAGAAGTTCCAGCTCTCAAACAGCACGACTAGATCAGTGAATAGGAAGTATCCCATTCTAGAGGGATAACATTGAGGATGTTCCCAACACACAGATAGTAATGTTCTCTTTAAGGACACTGCTGTTGTCAGAGCTGTTGCAGCCACACAGCTCCCTTTCAGAAAGCTGCTCTGGATTCAGCTGTGCAGTCCTGTTCCAGCTTCTGCAGCCTGCAGAGAGGCAGGATGCTTGCTTTGTAATGGGAGCTCTTTAGCAGTCCTTGAGCTGTGCGGCAGCTAATTCTGCCATGCTAAAGGTGTCTGTTTACACACAGGCACAGAGAGCAAGGATTCACTTGGAAGATTTTCTGGCAAGTTGTTGCCTTGGCTGCAGTGGGCTGTTGCTCTGCTGACAGCCTTGCCTGCTGAGCAGCGATTGCAGCTGGCACATTTCAGAGCATTTGTGACATTGTCTCCTTTTTTTCCTTTTTCTCCCTCCCTTGGACGTGCAGGATGCCAGGAGCAGTGCCGGTTGTCGGGCCGTTCCCGCCACAGCAGTATGTCCGGGAAGAGTCAACTGCCCCAGGAGGCTACAGTTACTTCAGCCAAGACTTCTAGAGCAAGTTGCAGCACTATTCTTGGAGTTGTTGGTGGCCCCAGAACGCACATCCTTTGCCAGCCCACAATGGTTTCATTATCCCTCTGGATAAGCAAAGCCCTACCCTCCTGTATACACCCGTTGAGCAGAACGGGGACTGAGTCTGTCAGGAAAAGGATCCAGCTGGAAGAGACTTGCTAGACAGCAAATACTTCACTCCCTTAGAGTAGTTTTCATTGTGTAATTGCTTCCTGTGAAGGTGGGTGCGGTGTGAGAGGAAGTGTGTATCTGGTGTAAGGAGGGTTGGGCAGCAAGCTGGTAGTGGCACCTTCTCTCTGTCCCCACCCTGGGGGGCTTGCTGGACTGCTCTCAGAGGGACACCAGCCCCCCTGGTCATGACAGGAGGGGACCTGGAGCCTGGCTGTGGGACCAGAGCCACCCACATGGCTGGGAGGCTGAGGATGGAGCATGGCCCTTGTCCCTTAGGTGTGCCCTGGTGCTGGTGTGCTCTTGGCCCATCTCTGTGCCTCCCTGCCCTGGGCCAGGGCTGTAGCTGCCTCGCCAGGCTGAACTCCATTGCCTTCTGGGCTGGCAGGCACAGGACAGAGCATGGAGCCACTCACCAGCCACATCCTCACAGAAGCATCGCAGTCCCCTGCCCAGGCCGCAGCCAGCTCTGTGGAGCCGGTTACTCCTCCAGCAGCACACCCAGGCCCCTGCCTCAGCCAGGAGAAGCACAGTCCTGGCCACAGCCCCAACCACTGCCATCCCTTGTGGCCCTGCAGGCTCCATTCAGTAAATCAGGTGCAGATGTGGAGTCAGGACCGGGTGCCTGCTTACAATTAGGGGCTGGGAAGATTGGGGTGGCCCCGTTCCTGCCTTGCAGTTCCTTGCCATGGCTGCTGCTTTACCGGGATGAGCCCCCAATGTTGTGCAAGGCACGGGGCTGGGGAGCAAAGCTCCTGCTTTCTTGGCCCATAGATGGGCACTGTGGTGCCCAACCCAGCACATGGTGTGTGCCATGTCCCCACAGGGAGCAGGACATGTTCTGGCCCCATGCTCCTCGTTCCCTGTGCCAGCTGCAGCCGCAGCACGTCCGCACACAGCCAGGGCAGGAAGAGGTGTCCAGGGTGCAGCTGGACAAGGCATGACAATGCTCACCCTCCTGCCCTATCACCCTCAACTTGTATGTTGCCCACTCAGCCTTCACTGCCCAGATCCGTAGACACTTCTGTGCCATGCTGGGGGCTAGATGAAGCCTGGCCCCCTGGTGTCCCTGTCCTGCAGCCCCTGCACTGGGCCCCACATTCTTGGCTCCCCAGAGGGAGCAGCAGGTTTATGTTTGCCAAGTTCTGCCTGGTTAAACCTTAACCAAGCTGGGTTGCTCCATCAGTCCCTCCCAGCTGGAGATAAGGATGGGCAGGCAAGACCAGGGCCTGGTGGGATATGCTGCCCTGAACCTGGCTGCTTGCCTCCAGGGCAGGACTCAGCCCCTGCAGAGCACCCTGCCCCGTCTGGGCCTGCCCCTCCAGCTTGCCCCTTGCCCTCCTGAGCGGGTCCCCGCTGATATGAGGGCAGCAGGTTGTGGCTGGGGCTGGAAGCTACCGTGTCAAAGCCAGTGGGACTGGATGGAGCTGGAAGCCCTTGTGCTGGGGCTCACCCCTGTGCTCCAGGGCTGACCCACTGCCTCAGTGCCACACGGTTCACATCGCCCCGGCCCATGGAACGAGCCTGCTCAGCCTCAGATCCTGTGCACGTACAGTGAGCTGGGGCTTCTGTGCCCCAAACAAGAGCCGTTCAGGGGAGGCCAAGAGAAACTTCCAGGAGGAAAGAGCCCCCCGGGCTCCGGCCCCCACAGGAGCCACCGTGCTGCGCGGGCTCTGGCTGGCCGCAGGTGCCACCGCAGCGGGAGTGGCCGCAAGTGCTGGGGCCAGGCACAAGGGGCGGCTGTGTTCCCGCAGCTCCGGCTGCCTTCCAAGAGCAATATTGCTGGCACCAGGCAGGCTCCCTGGACCGGCAGCACATACATGGGCCTTTCATGAGGGGAGCAGGGATGATTTACTGCCTGGGGGAAGGGGCAGGGGCGGGAGGATGGAGCCCCAGCGTGCCGACGCCCGGCCCCTTGTGCGTGCTCACTGCCGCGGGGCCCCACACATGTAAGCAAGGCCGAGGGTCTGGCCACGGTGTCGTCTCTCCCAACGGGGCATGGGGCAAGGGGGATCTCTTTGCTCCCTCTGAGGAGTTCTGAGAACACATTTCATCTCTGGGCACCCCACTGTGTCTGAGCTGAGCAACCACGGGTCACACACGCCTTGTGCCACAGCGATGGGAGCAGCCCGTGAGCTGGGGGGACAGGGGCACCAGAGGAGGGTGCTGGGGCAGGGGTGCACCCATGGTGCAGAGTGCCGTGCTGGCACAATCGCCCCTTGTTGAGCTGCTGGCGTGGCAGAGGCCGTTGTGGTGCTGCCGGCAGCGGGTGGCAGGCGGTGGGGTTGGGCTGCTGTGAAGGGCTTTTTGTTTGCCATCAGTTGCTGTTATAAATCAAGCCAGGCAGCCCAGCCCCGGCCCAGCACTGCCCCACGGCAGGGAGGTGACCGATTCCCAGCTGCCTACAGCAGAGCACCACCAAGCCCCAGCCTGTGGCTGGCATTGCTCTGGCCCAGCGGGGATGTTTCGTGTGACACTGGGCAAGGTGCCTGCACTGCTCTGTGTGCCCTTCTTCCACTCAGCATTGGGGAACCCTGGGATACAGGGAATCTTTCCATGTTCATCCCAGCCTGTGGCTCCCACAGGCTCCCCAGAGTCCCAGCTTTCCCTGGTGTTCCCATCACTGGGAACGTCCCTTTCTGGTTTTAATTTGGTTTTGGTTCGAATTGAGCTGAACCCAACATTTTTCTGTGCTTCCGGCACGCTGTGAACTCTGCAGGGGCGGCCGCTGCTCCGTGAAATTGATGTTCTCGTCCGCTTCACGCGTCAGCAAGAATGAACAGCTGCTGGGAGCTGCTGGCCCCCGGGACTGCTCCGTGCACCTCTGCACCCCAAGGGGACACCAGCACTCCAGACGGGGAGCAGCACGGGGTGGATGGTGCTGTGGGAGATTGTAGCACCTCACAGTGTCAGGCTGGGAGTTGCTGGTTTGGCACAGTGGAGCAGCACGGACGAGGCTGTGCCCAGGACTCGCAGTGTGGCCCTAGGAATGAGAGGTGACGGTGACAGTGACAGTGCACCCCACTCACAGGGCCTTAAGATCCACACCAGGTGTGGGCAAGGCTGTGTGTGGGGCTCAGCACAGCCCTGGAAGATCTTGCCGGGAAGCAGGTGGCAAAGCAGACAGCGATACAGGAAAGGAGAGCAGCTCTAGGGCCAGACCCTGGCCACATCCTGGGGGACACTGACCCCTCTTGATGCCAGCCGGATGCTCAGGGGACGTTGTTCCTTGGAACCACACCAGCTCAGAGTGTCTGAGGCCAGGCTTCTGCCAGTGCCCAGGGGGCCTGCATGGGCCAACGAGCAGCAAGGCCTGGGCATGGTGGGGTCTGCCTGCCCCAGCACAGGCAACAGCATAGAGAAGGTGAGGGCGAAGTGTTTATGGGTCGGATTAGGCCACTCACACGCTGGCTCGCACCTTAGCCACGTTTTATGGCGCTTCGTTATGGGCTCCTAATGAGGGTCACAGCCACTTTATGGCACCGACAGCGATAACCTACAACTAATTATGTCACAATTAGCGTGTGGGCTGCTGGGCACCAGCAACACAGCGCCCAGCCTTGGCCACGACACCTGCTTGGGGCTGGAGTGCTCCCACTCCCAGCAATCGGGGAAAAACGGGGGTGGCCTTGCCCCCGTCCCATCTGCTGCTCCCACGCGTGGGCTCTGCCTGGGGGATGGCACAGGGGAATAGCCCCGCGTGTTTTGCAGCCCCCTGCATTCTGCATTGGCGAGGGGAGGCTGCACCGGGGGTCCGGGACGGAGGGGCCCGGGGGCCGCCTCTCGCTGTTGCGGGGGGAGGGCCGGTGCTACCCCCCCACGTCCCCCGTCCAGCTCGGCGGCGAGTCGGTTTGCAGAGGTGCCGGCNCGGCCCTGCCGCCATGGGGCCACGGTGTGGGGCGCGGCGGCGCTGAGCCCGCTGGCCCCGGACTTTGGCCCGGCCTGCGCAGCGCCGGCGGCTCCGCCGCGGGAGCCCGTCACCGCCGGTAACCGCCGACCGCGACCCTCGCCCCCGGCACCATTCCGCCCCCCCCTCCCGGGACACACTCCCCCTCCCTGGGGTCCCCCGCCGTCCCTCACCCCCGGTTAACCTCTCCTAGCGCCCTGACCAAGGCTGCCGCTGGCTGGAGAGGTCGGATTCCCGGCACCCAGACGGGGTGTTTTCCCCCTCCCATTCCTGCCTAGGGACCCCCGTGCTCTGCCTCCCGTCCATGCGCACCCACCCTCGCGGTGACCTGGGGACCTCGCACTGCTTCTCCCCGGTGCCTCGGGAGAGGAGAGGGCTGCCCGCCCGGATCCGCTCACCCGATCCTGCCTGTCCCGCAGGGTGGGACCCCCGCGCTGGGGGGGCCTGGAAGATGCGGCCCCTCTTGCAGGTCGTGGCGGGGCTGCTGCTGGCGGCGGCTGCACGGGGCAGGGCGATGGAGCCAGGTACGGCTGCGGGGGGCGAAGCGGAGCCGGGAGGCGGCGGGAGTGGGGTCGTGCTTTCTGAATACTTTCTCCATCCCAGCTGGGCGGCGATCCCCGGGCTGGGATGCGGGTGCTTGCCCTGGGCACGCAGCCCCACCGCTCTGCCTGCAGGGCAGGGCTGGCGGGAGCTGGAGACACGGCACAGGGACCAGCGTTTCCATCACTCCCAGGAGCAGGGTGGCTCCAGCCAGGCTGTCTCTGTGCTACGGGGGCTTGGCTCGCTCGGTGGACGCACCTGGCAGAGAGAGGTTGCGAGACCGCTGTGGGCTGTGGCTGCTGTGTGTGACTCCTGGCGAGGCGCGGGCAGTCCGTGCCTCGCGGTGGCGGGTGCGGGAGAAGGACGTGTCCCCGGGGACCGGAGACCAGCTGCCCCACATCCCTCCTGTGCTGGCCACGCACTGGGCTGGAGACACACTCGTGCCCTCCAGGTGCCCGTGGGCAGTCGGGCTGCTATTGCTATTGCAAACTGCTGTTTCTGCACTCCCCTGTGCACATGCTGCTGCTGGCCACCGGCAAGCTGGGCTCCACTGCCAACCCGGGCACTGCGGGGGACAACCAGGCTGTAGGAGTCCCAGCCGTGCTTGGAGCACGTAGAGGTCCGATGATAGGTGTCTGGAGGGGTTTGGTGCCCTCCTTCAGAAAGGCAGAACAGGCTGGAGCACCCTGCGCCACCGGGAGTGGTGGCAGGATGGTGGCATGTGTGGCCTTGGACGGGGACATGTCACTGGGGAAACCATGTCTCCGTGCTTCAGGGCAGAGTCCAGCCCTTACCCGCTTCTGGGGTGGCAGAGCCAAGCTCTGGGTTGTGTCACACCACATGCTCTCCACACAAGGATGGGCGTATGGAGGGGTCCTGCTATCAGGGAGGGGTGAGCACTGGGGTGGGCGCTCACCACATCTCTCCAGAGCTATTTGAGAGCCCCTTGCTGGAGTCAGAAGAGGAACATCTCCTACTGGACCCAGGCAACACACTGAAGCTGTACTGTGATGACAACCAGAGTGGTGCCAGTGTGATCTGGTACAAGGAGTCCCGGCCACTCGTCCCCGGGGGTCGCATCCACCTCCGTCAGAGCCTGCTGGAGATCTCCGAGGTCGCCTACGAGGACTCAGGGCTCTACGTGTGCCGGGCACGGGGAACCGGGGAGGTCCTGCGCAACTTCACCATCTCCGTCGTGGGTAGGAGCTCTGCAGTACCCAGCTATCCCCGGGGCAGCACTGCCCGCCCAGCCCTGCAGGCAGGGATGTCCTTCTCAACCCGTTTGCCTTTGCAGACTCCCTGGCGTCAGGTGATGATGATGAAGATAGTGATGGGGACAGTCCCCACGGAGACCGAAATGAGGAGTCGGTGTACGTGCACAGAGGTCAGTGCCACACCGGGGCACTACCGGAGAGGGCAGGTGGGGCTGAACCAGGGGCGTGGGGCACTGCTGCCTCCTGCTCCCAGCACAGGTCCCCTCCCACTGTGCATCCTGCATGTCCCCAGCTCCTTACTGGACTCACCCGCACCGCATGGACAAGAAGCTGTACGCAGTCCCTGCGGGGAACACGGTGAAGTTCCGCTGCCCGGCCTCAGGCAGCCCCAGCCCCAGCATCCGCTGGTTCAAGAACGGGCGCGAGTTCCGAGGGGAGCACCGCATCGGGGGCATCCGGGTACGGGCCAGCTCCTCCCACCACGGCTCCCCTCCCAGGATCCATCTTCCCAGCTCACCTCGCTGCCTTTCCTCTCCCTCTGCAGCTCCGGCACCAGCACTGGAGCCTGGTGATGGAGAGCGTGGTGCCCTCTGACCGCGGCAACTACACTTGCCTGGTGGAAAACAGATTTGGCAGCATCCGCTACAGCTACCTCCTGGACGTGCTGGGTGAGGGCTCCTCAGCATGGTGCTGATCTGGGCTTCCCCATGCCTGGTGGGGTCAGGGAAAGGGGTGGAGGAGGCTCTGTTCGTGGCCTATCCACTGATGCAGCCCACATGTCCCTCACACCCCAGGGACATGGGATGGAGACCAGGCTCGGATTGCACTGGTCTGTTTTAGGGCTGGGGAAGGGCTCTCTGTGGCTCCACGGTGGGTGGAGAAGGAGGGAGAAAGGAGCTCGTGCTCTTGGCCACCATGTCAGTGACATTGCTCTGCTCTCTGTGCACAGAGAGGTCCCCGCACAGGCCCATATTGCAGGCTGGGCTGCCTGCCAACACTACAGCCCTGGTGGGCAGCGATGTGGAGTTCTTCTGCAAGGTCTACAGCGATGCCCAGCCCCACATCCAGTGGCTGAAGCACATTGAAGTGAATGGCAGCAACTACGGTCCCGACGGGGTCCCCTATGTGCAAGTGCTCAAGGTAACAAGGGCTGGAAGCACCCAAGTCCCAGATACCCATGCTAAAGTGGTGACAGGGGTGCACAGAGCCCCCCGAGGAAGAGGGATACTGACCATCCATCCCTCTCTCTGACAGACTGCAGACATCAACAGCTCTGAGGTGGAGGTGCTTTACCTGCGCAACGTGTCCATGGAGGATGCTGGCGAGTACACCTGCCTGGCAGGGAACTCCATCGGCCTCTCCTACCAGTCTGCCTGGCTCACCGTGCTGCCAGGTAGGGGTGGGGTCCCGGTGTGGGGTCTGGGGTCCCCAGCACGCAGAGGCCGTGCCTCAGGCCAACCCATTCACTCCTCGCAGAAGAGGAGCTGGTGCGGGAAGCTGAGGCCCCTGAGACCAAGTACACGGACATCATCATCTACACCTCGGGCTCGCTCGCCGTGGCCATGGCCGTCGTCATCGTGGTGCTGTGCCGGATGCAGACTCAGTCGAGCAAGCAGCACCTGGAGCCCATGGCCGTCCACAAGCTCTCCAAATTCCCGCTCATCCGACAGGTGGGTGCCAAACTTGAACCCTGATAATGCAGGGGGACTTTGGTGACCAGTGGGCTCCATGAGTGCCACTTGTGCCCATCACACCTTACCCTGCTGCCAGCCTTGGGTCTGCCCTTCCCACTGCCTCCTGCGTCTCCCTCACCCCATTGCTCCAAGTGAGGGTCTCGTTGCTTTTCTGTTGCGTCTTTGTTTGGCCCTGGAGCATGGGATGGGATGGCCGAGGACCCATGTCTCTCTCCACAGTTCTCTCTGGATTCCAGCTCCTCTGGGAAGTCCAGCACATCCCTGATGCGTGTCACCCGTCTCTCCTCCAGCTGTGCCCCAATGCTGGCTGGTGTCATGGAGCTGGACCTGCCCCTTGACACCAAGTGGGAGTTCCCCCGAGACAAGTACGGTGCCACGCAGGGCAGGGACAGGGGCTGCTCTCCCCAGCTGCCCCAGGGACAGGAGCATGCAGTGGTGGATGGGGAGGCTTCTGGCCACCATAAGGCCATCTCTGTGATCTCTCATGGTTTTTTTTGCTTGTCCCTGCCAGGCTGGTGCTGGGGAAGCCCCTGGGGGAAGGCTGCTTTGGCCAGGTGGTGCGGGCAGAGGCTTATGGCATAGACAGAGACCGGCCAGACAGAGCTGTCACCGTGGCTGTCAAAATGCTGAAAGGTAACGGCTCCTGTGCCACTGTCCCGGGAACAGAGGTGGCATCAGTGCAGGGCAGGGGTGCCACCGAGCTGGCATCGTGACACAGCCCTGCTTCCCTAGACAACGCCACCGACAAGGACCTGGCTGACCTCATATCCGAGATGGAGATGATGAAGCTCATGGACAAACACAAGAACATCATCAACCTCCTGGGGGTCTGCACACAGGATGGTGAGGGGGCTGTGCAGGCAGGGTTCAGGCAGGGCATGGGCATGGAGCAGGACTGGGGATGTGGATTACTGGGGTCAGTGGCTAACTGGGAAGGGACAAGGCAGGGCAGGGGCTGAGCAAGTGGCTGCCCTTCCCAGGGCCGCTGTACGTGATTGTGGAGTTTGCTGCGAAGGGCAACCTGCGCGAGTACCTCCGTGCCCGCCGCCCCCCGACTCCTGACTACGCTTTTGATGTCATGGCGATGCCTGAGGAGCAGCTCTCTTTCAAGGATCTGGTCTCCTGCGTCTACCAGGTGGCCCGTGGCATGGAGTACCTGGAGTCCAAACGGGTATGGCTGGCGTGGCCTGCACGGGCTACCTGTGCTGGGCACAGCTGGGGAGGGCGTGGCGGTGACAGAGGAGCTGTGTATCCGTGGTGAACACACTGTCCCTGTGGAAAGGGAGCCCAGCCCATTCCCACGGGCTGTCCAGGACCTCCCAGCCCCATCCAGCAAAGCTCAAGGCACTACCTCACCAAAAATGTGGGAATCAAAGCCTGACCCACCTCCTGGGGAAGTGTATGTGGCCCCCCCAGTGTGCTTGTCACTGCAGCCAGCCTGATGAGGGGATGGCCCCATCACCCAGAGGTGCTGGGGGATGTGTGGGAGGGAAACGGTGATTTCGGTGTTTGAAGGGGACATGTGGAGCTGCAGTCAGCATCTCACACCCCTGTGGGTGATGCTCCCCCCTGGCAGTGCATCCACCGTGACCTGGCTGCCCGCAACGTGCTGGTGACAGCAGAGAGCGTGATGAAGATCGCTGACTTCGGCTTGGCCAGGGACGTTCACGACATCGACTACTACAAGAAAACCAGCAACGTGAGTGGGGCTCCTGGGACAGGGGCACAGGGACCCCAAACAGGGCTGAGCTGAGCAGGGGGTTGTTCTCACAGGGCCGCCTGCCAGTGAAGTGGATGGCACCTGAAGCCCTGTTTGATCGTGTCTACACCCACCAGAGCGATGTGTGAGTCCTGAGGGGAACGAGGGTCTGTTGGGTGTGGGTTGAGGGTGCTGTTGGTGTGGGACAAGGCAGCAGTGTGGGATTATGCATGTACTGGAGGGTCATGAGCAGAATGGGGGTACTCTGTGGGGACAGCGGGTGATCCACCCTCTCCCACCCCTGCTCCCACAGCACAGCAGGGTGCAGTGGGCCAAGCTGGGGGAGAAGCCTAGGATCTATTTGGCCCCCCTTTGCTATCTGTGATCCTAGGTGGTCCTTTGGGATCCTGATGTGGGAGATCTTCACGCTGGGGGGCTCCCCATACCCGGGCATCCCTGTGGAGGAGCTGTTCAAGCTGCTGAAGGAGGGGCACCGCATGGACCGGCCGTCCAACTGCACCCACGAGCTGTGAGTACCAGCCAGGTGGGTGGGCAGGGGGCACAGTGAGACCCTGCTAACAGCCCCTCACCCCCAGGTACATGCTGATGAGGGAGTGCTGGCACGCCGTGCCCTCCCAGCGCCCCACCTTCAAGCAGCTCGTGGAGGGGCTGGACAAGATCCTCGCGGCCGTTTCAGAGGAGGTGAGAGGAGGGGAGTCTGGTGGGTGAGGGGTGGGCAGTGTGGGCACTGACAGCCCTGGTGGTCATGGCACCATCCCTCCTTGCAGTACCTGGACCTCTCCATGCCCTTTGAGCAGTACTCACCCTCCTGCGAGGACACCGCCAGCTCCTGCTCCTCTGATGACTCCGTCTTCACCCATGACCCGCTGCCGCTGGCTCCCCGCCTCTTCTCCTACCCCAGCGTGAGGACTTAAGGGAGGGCAGGGAAGGGTGATGCTGAAGCCACCTCTGCCCTTGCAGAGAGGGGGGTCCAGGTTCCCAAAGGTCCCTGCTTTGTCCGGGTTGAGCAGAGGGTGGGCAGGGCCCTCAGCCACAGCACCAGGGCAGTGTGTCCCTCTCTCCGGGCTCCTTTTGGGCACTGAGCCGTCAGCCCTGGCTGAGATCTGCCTGGTATTGTGGGGCAGCAGGAGTGAGAGTCTCTCCAGGTGGGCACTGCGTGGCATGCCCATGGCATTGCCCAGGGAGATGGGTTTTGGCCAGCGCTTCAGTAGAAGTGTCTCTGGGCAGGAGCCCTGCTGTTGCCAGGCTCCTGCTGCATCTGTACATAGCCACAGAGATGAATATTTATGTACCTGAAATATCAACCTGATAAATTATTTTTTTGGAATACACCCTGGTGCAGTTTCTGGGCTGCTCCTGGGGCACAAAGGGCTCACCTAAGCTTGGAAGGCAGATCAGGGGTTGCCTCCTCGCTGCCTCCTTGCCCCAGCCAGCACAGGGTCCTGCAATCACTCCTGGGGGACACAGAGACAGTGCCACAGGTGCAGGAAGTGATGTCCCCACTCCTGTGCCTCCAGGCCTGCTCCAGCACAAAGCACCCTCGCATCTGTTCCCCATTAGCCACTGCTGCACTAAGCCACCGTGAACGCCGCTACCAGCATTGCCCTGAAACCGATCCCCCAACTGCCATGGGCTCCCAGGCTGGGAAAGTGCTCTGGGGCCCAGCCCCACGCACTGGGGACCTCCCGCACCCTCCTTGCCAGGCCGGCCCAGCACTCAGATGAAAGGGAGTTACGGGCTCTGTCTCCCCAAAGCCCGTGGGAGCACAGGTTGGGAGGCTCCAGCCCCTGCTCTCTGGTGCCTGTTTTGCCCCCCCCTTGCCCTGTGGTGCCCAGCAATGACGGCAGCATGGGCAGGGAGGGTTGCAGCTGTCTCACCCCCTCCTGCCAGCCTGCTCCCTGGGTCTAGGGTTTCATCTAGGGCCAGGCTTTGCCGGCCGTTAGCCCCAGGATCTGGTTTCCTCCTTCAGCTCCCAGCTGCACTCACAGCCCCCCGCCTGGAAGCTGTCTCTTCCAGCATGGAAGCTGGCTCTCTGGCACAGCCTGCCCCAAAACAGCTCAAGGTGATGGGGGCTGGCAGGTGCTGTGGGGCAGGACCTGGGCCCAGGGCAGCTGGAAAGGGAGTCCCTCGATCCTGGCTGCTGCTGTGATGGTGCCAGGATCTGAGATCTCAAGAGACACAGAACTTGGGACTTGACTCAGCCATGGGTGCTGTGCCTGTTGTGAATTGTGTGGTGTGAGCCCAACAGCTCTCAGAGCCATCCCGGTGTCCCCTCCTTTTCACAGCCCCTCACAGGGCTGCTGGGGGGGATCCCACTCCAGTGCCATGCTTGCAGCCTCCATCCCCAGCCCAGCTCCCCTCTCTGTTGGGACAAGCCCCCCATTCCAGCACAGCGGGTGGGGGCACACAGCCCACTGGCAGGTGTGAAACCTGCCTGTCCCTGCAGCCTGCCTGCCCAGGAAGGATCCCAGCTGTCCAGTAATGTGCCAGAACCAATGCATTTCGCACAGCCCTGAATAGGGCATTCACACGCTGCAGGGCAAATTGCCCAAGCTGCCCACAGGGGCTGCCCAGATCCCGGCCAGGACTGAGGCTGAACACGGAGAGGGGCTGTGCCCAGCTTGCCCCCACCTCATTTCAGACCAGGGTCTCCATTTGAGGGCAGCACAGAGGGCAGAGGGCAGATCTTGCTCACCCTGCACTGCCCTTTCCCTGGGAAATGGAGCCACAGCCAATCTCACAGGGTGAGGCATTGGTGGGTTTGCTAATGCTTAATATCAACAGGGGGGAGGGGGCAGAAGGGGACATTGTGAGCAGGGACCTGCTATCCCCTGCCAAAGCCTCACTCACTCCCTGCACGCTTTAAAGGCTTGCTGCAGGTGCAGGCAGTGCCTGCTACCCACAGCCCAACAACCCCACTGGTGCAGCCCAGGGATGCTTTCAGGGTGCTGGCAGTGTCCAGCACTGTGCCCATCTGCATGCCCCAGCTGGGGGGGATGGCCCTCAGCCCATCTCCAGGCACCACTGCATCCCCCAGTGAACCCCCAAAAGCTGCAGCAGTGGGTACATGGGCTGTGCCCGAGCCAGCTCTGCCAGGCACAGGGCAGCCGAGGCCATGGCTGGGCAGGGAAGCAGCCCCACGACAACTGGAGGCAGTTTTTATTGTTTAACATTCCTGGTATTTTCTGTCAGGGCTGAACCAATTGTCCTTAATCCGCCAGGCTCTGCTGGCCAAACAAGTGTGGCTGAGCCACCAGCATCCTGTCCGCACGAACAGGCCCCTTTTGTGAGGGGGATTTAGCGTGTAGCCCAGTAAATCCTGCTGGTTTCCTGAGGCAGCGTTCCCACACACCCCCACCACCACAACCCCCCCTTTTGCTGCCTGCTCCCAGTCCCTGGGCCCTGGCACCGATCCGTGCCTGGCCATGCCCCCGGGCAGCCCGTCTGCCCAGGTTCTGGGGCCATGAACCTGCTGCCCCCCCCAGAATCTGCTCGCTCCAGGGCTGCAGATTCCCCTTGCATGTTTCTGGGAAATGTTTGTGAGTCTCTATGGGATGTGGGGTGTTGGTGGGGCTGAGAAGCTTCACAGCCACCCCACTACGCTGCTGGTCCTTCACGGGATGTTGTGGTCCCTGGAGGGATCCTGTAGTCCTGGAGCAGATGCTGTGATCCCCGCGGGAATGCTGAGCCCTAGGGAAGGTGGTTCTGGTCTGGGGTGGGGAAGGAGTGTGTGGGGAAGATGCTGAGTCCTGGGGGAGCTGCTGTAGTCCTTGGGGGAATGCTGAGTGCTGATGGATGTGGTTCTGGTCCTGGGAGGAATGCTGAGCCCTGGGGGAGACAGCACCCCAGGGGGAGGACACCAGCTGGTTCCTCATTCCAGCTCTGGGATGTGGCTCCAAGCCCCTGCCTGGAGATGCCTTCGCTTAACGACTCTGTTGTTTGGCCGAGAGCTGATGTTGTCTTTTCTCCACAAAACAAAGGCGACAGGATTTTATCTCTGGGGAGAATCTGGTTTCTGTGAGATGCAGAAAGCTTCTGCCCCCGGGCAGGAGAGGATGAGGCTGGCGGGGTGGAAAGGCACCAGGCTGCTGTCTGCCCCGCTGGTAGGAGGAGCTGGCACTGCCCCTCTGGCTGCTCCTGCCTGTCATTGTCGCATGCCCGTGCCCCATGTGCCCAGGCAGCCAAGGGAGGGAAGAGCCCCCACGGGCCAGCGGGCAGAGAAAAGGGGCCCATGAGCACCCACACATTGGAGTAGAGGCTGAAGCAGGGCCCCACCTCTCCTATGGAGGAATCCAAACATTGGATCCCACCACAGTTCCTGCGTGCAGGGACACCTCACACACTGATGTAGGCACACACAGAGATGTAGGCAGGCGCCCAAACCCCATATCCACACAGAAACACCTGCACACCCACGTCCATGTGTGCACACTCACACCCCCGGCACACACCTCGGGGTCACCCTCCAGGAACACCCCCCCCGTGCATGCATCCACTTCCAGCCAAGAACACACACTACATCCCCCACAAAACCCTCACGCACACACATGTACACCACCGTCCCTATTCACACACACGCTCACACTCTCACACACACACAGACACAGACACACTCTCACACACACAGACACAGACACTCACACACACACTCACACACTCTCACACACACACACTCACACACAGACACAGACACACACACACTCTCACACACACAGACAGACACACACACACCTCTGCACCTCCCTTCACACACCCCCCTCTCTCCCCAGCGGCAGAGCCGAGGCTCCAGCGCCAGCGCCACTGCGGACCCGCAGCCCCAGCTGGACGGGCCAGGTTGGGGGTGCCAGCGGGGGCGGTGGTCCCGTGCTGCGGACCCCCCGCCCGTGCCCCCCCGCCCGCCGGCGGGACCCGCCGGTGCTGCGGGAAGCCGCGGACTCTCAGCCCCATCTCCCGGCCGGCGGGAGCAGCTGCGCGGAGCGGGCAGAACGGAGCGGGCGAGCAGCTCCCGTGCCGCACAACCCCCGCGTTTAAGCTGGTGACAGTGGCCTTCGCGGCAGGACAGGCACGGGACACTGTTGGAAGGGTGACAAACGCGACTGGGAAAAACGGTCTGCGGCATGGGGATGTATGCCGGCTCTGCTCTCCATCGCCCGCACTGATGGATGGGGCTGGGAGCGGGGCAGGGCAGGGGACGGGGCTGCGGAGCTGCGCTGTGTCCCAGTGTGTATCCCGTTTGTTTCCTTCCGGGTGACAGCACCACTGTGGGGAGGACACACCATGGGCACTCGAACCTGGTGAACCTGGCTCTACCTTGGGTGCATGGATCAAAGCCCAGCGTGAGCTCAGCCTTGTTGCCCAGGGCTGGGAGCAATCTGGGGATGGGGGGCAACCTGAGGGCTGGGGAAGCAGGGCGGTCCCCGAGAGCAGCTGCAGCACCCACACGGGCACGCTGGGCCTCGGCCCCTCGGGATTGTCCCCATGCTGCGTATGGCTGCTGCACAGACCGGCCTCCAGGTGACAGTGCAGTGATGGCTCTGCCGCGCCGGGCAGATTTGCTCGGCAGTGATGGCTCCTGTCCCCTGCGGCTCGTGGCAGCGGTCCTGCCCGCACCCACCGCCCCCGTGTGCCCCTGGGCTGCCCCCCGAAAGCTTTCGGGGGGTCATGGAAGCACCAGGGCAGGGGGACTGCGAGGTGAGGGACCGGGGAAGCAGCGGTCAGCCCGGCCGGAGGAGCAGCCCCGGCGGCAGGGACGCGGGGCCAGTGCAGCCGCGCCTGCGGGCACGGAGCCGGGCTGAGCCCCGCCCGTCGCCCCTGCTCCCGGCGCTCCATCCCTGCGGTTTCAAGCCACGCAAGCCGCTTCCTGGGGGAAAGGGGGCCCCCGGCAAACCCTCCGGGCAGGATGCTCTCCGCTCCTCTCCTCCTCTGCTTCCTTCCTCTCCCTTGGCCGGGCCAGCCCTCCCCTGCCCGCCGCGACTCCTTAACCCTTTCGCCCACGCTCCCGGCCGTGATCCAGCCCCACGGCCACGTCTTCCAGCCACCGCCCCCGGCCCTTTGTGCAGGATCCCGGTGCTGCCCCCGGGGTCCGCGCTCCCCCCAGGCCCCCCCCCGGCGAACATCCGCGGCCGGAGGCGCCTCGGAACCAGCCCATCCTGCCCAGGGGTCCCGCGGGACCCGCGTGGGCCACGCGTCCCTCCGCGCTGGGGTCTGGGGCTCCCCGCCGGCCGGCCGTGACGCCCCCATCTCCCTCGGGGGGAACGGGCGGGAGCCCCCGGTGCGGGACCGCGGTCCCTTCGGCATCGCCGCGGCGGCGGGGAGCGGCCATGCCGGGACCGGGGATGCGCATTCCCGGCGGGCGCGGGGGCACCGGGCCGTTCCCGCGGGGGCACCGGGCCGTTCCCGCGGGGGCACCGTGCGATCAGTGCGCGGGCACCGGGGCCTGCAGAGGGAGCCCGCAGTGCCGGGCGGTTCTGTGACCCCCGTAGAGCCCCGGCACTGGGAGCGGGGCTGGGCTGGGGGTGAGCACGATGGCGGGATGCGGGGCTCCGGGCGAAGCCGGCGGTGCGGAGGCCGCGCTCCCCGCTGCAGCCCGCGGACAAAGCCCTGCGGCGGCAGGGCCGGCCGCGCTGCCCGCTGTGCCGCACATCCGGGCGGGAGCGCAGGCAGCGGCCGGGATGCCATTTCCCTGTTCCCTGCCGGAAGAGAAGGGCCGGAGCAGGGCCCTTCCTGCGGGTGCTGGCCGTGGCACGGGCAGAGGTGACACAGCAGATGGGAAGCGCGTGTGAGGGCGTCCCGCCACCGCTGCCCCGCTCCTCCCTGCGCCGGTAACCACCTGGCTGCAGGTGGATCACTGCGGGGCCCCACTGGGACCGCGGGATGTGGACATGGCTCGGGGTGCACAGAGCTTCCCGGGCATCGCTGCCCAAGCAGTACAGCCCCTGCACAGCAGTGTCCCATGGGGATGTGCTGCGCCGTGTGCCCACGGACCAAGGGCTCACAGGGGAAAGCAGACTGGGACGTATCCTGATGGTGGCCCTGGCTCTCCCCGCTCAGCCTAAGAGGGGGCACTTGAGCAGAGCGGGGGCAGCTGGCGACAGTCAGTGCCCAGGATACAGGTCTCTGCTTTGAACAGCCCTAAACATCTGCCCAGGTCGCTCACTGGGCCTCAGACACCCGGCTGTGGGAAGACACCAGGCGTTCCTGCTCCGCACACGCCCTGCCCGCCCCTGGGGGGGTATAAATAAACCACTAACTTTATTTTGGGAACGTGGCAGAAACGTGCGCGGCAGGTTGTTCCGATGAGAAAGGAGGAAAGTTGGCTGCTGGGCCCTCTCCCAGGTGTGCCAGGCTGCGGTACCAGTCAGTCCTGGAGAGATGGACATTTTTCCCCCATTGAGGAGTAAACCAAGGAACACAGGCACGCCGGGTGATGCCCCAGCTCTGCGAAGGTGGGGAGAACTGTGTGGATACTGGAACTCAGTGCCAAGTTCATTCAGCACTGGGGCACAGCGTGGCCCCAGCTCCCACATGTCACCTGAGCACGGAGGGAAAGGGCCTAAAATAGGTCAGGTGGCTGAGGGCTGGGACCTCAGAGATACAAACATGTCATGAGCAAAACTTCCTGCCGAGTCACCCCACCCTCCGTGGGTGTGCTGGAGTGGCATGAGCTGAACATGGCAGTCTCTCTGTGGTGGCAGCACACCAGTGGGCTGACAATGGGTTGGGGACCTTGGTGTGGCTCCTGAGGGACAGATGCTGGGAGAAATGGTTGCTCCATCACCAGCCGCAGACAGGACAGAGGGAGTGCCCGGACAGGACTACAGGGGCACCAGGAAGCCAGGTGCCCTCAGTGGGGCTGCCAAGGCGCGCAAGGAGGGAAGGAGGCAAATCCTCAGTGCCCCGCTGAGGTGCCAGCCCGCAGCCGCTCCAGGGCAGCGTTTCAGCAGGGAAAAGCTGCGCCTTTGGGGCAGCGAGGCCCGGGCAGCGGGCGCTCCCTGCCTGGGTGTGCAGAGCGGCTGCTCCGGGGCCCAGCCCGGCGGGGGGAGCGCGGCGCCAGCACGGCCGGGGGCTCCCGCACGGCCGGCCCGGAGGGGGGGGAAACAAAGGGCAGCGGCG
>VXBQ01009002.1:35530-48963 GCA_013400175.1 Phainopepla nitens | reverse complement strand
TATTTTTATCTAAATAAATTTATTTCTTTCTAGATTTATTTATGAATTTATTCAAATAAATAGATAATAATTATATAAATGAATATATTACATACATAAATATATTTATTTAAATAAACTTATTTATAGTTTTATTTCTTTCAATAATAAAATCCAGCCTCCTTCCGGCCTCCTTCCAGGCTCTTTTTAAGCTCAATTCAGGCACTTTTCAGATTCTTTTAAAGCTCTTTTTAGGCCATTTTTAGGCCCTTTTCTGGCTTATTTTAGGCCCTTTTTAGGTTCTTTCCAGGCTCTTTTTAGACTCTTTTTAAGCTTGATTCAGGCTCGATTCAGACTCTTCTAAAGCTCTTTTTAGACCCTTTTTAGGCTATTTTCTGGCCCTTTTTAGGCTCTTTTATGGCTTTTTTTAGGCCCTTTTTAGGCTTTTTTTACACTCTTTTCAGATTCTTTTTAGGTTCTTTTTAAGCTCGATTCAGGCTCTTTTCAGACTCTTTTAAAGCTCTTTTTAGGCTCTTTTTAAACTCTTTCCAGACTCCCTTTTCCACAAGGATAGAGGAAAAGGGATTTTGGGCAGAGGAGAAATTGTATTTTTCATCCCAGTGAAGCGAGATCCACTGCTGGCTGTTAGAGCAATTTGCTAAGTGAAAATCAGATAAATTAAATTTATTTCTGTATTTAATAATATGCTATACATGTTGGTGTTAATCCTTTGTGCTTCTAAGCAGCTTTTCCCTCCACCCCTTCCTGTTTGGGATCTGATTCTTTGGGATGTCAGAGCCAGAACTCCTGATTTCACTCTGGATGGTGACACCCCCTCTGAAAATCAGATTAATTATATAATATATAATTAAAATATTTAATATAAATAAAATTATTATAATTGTAAATTAATAAAATAAGAATATCATGTATTATAATAATAAAATAAACAATAACATAAAAGATATTTTAATATTTATCCTATAATAATACAATATAATATACAATACAATAAAACCCCCTCTTTGACAGCTCACTGGCAATTTCCAGGAGAATTTTGGAATAAAGGTTTTTCAACACTCACCAAAACCTATGAATCAGTTCAGGCTGAGGGAAGGATTATTGATTTGCAGCTGTGAGCAGTGTTTGATTATGGGACAACTTCTCCCTCTCTTAAAATTCCCCTCCAGGAAAATGGAGGGGCATTTTAAGAGAAATGAGGATTGACTCCTAAATCTTGCAAGAGCACTCCCATAAATTCCCCCACGAATATAATATCACCCATAAATCATTTTGCACGAGCAAATTGCTCTTGAAGGCATTTTGTTTCATGTTCCCCTTCCCCCCTTCCAGTTTCTGCCATCAATCTTGAAGACAGGGATCTCTTTCCAGCCTTTCAGATTAACAAGATAAATTAACAAGATAAATTATTCACTAATGTGTTGGAAAAACAAGTTAGAACTCCCAAACACTGCTCCTGCATCCCTGGAAAAGGGCTGGCAGTGCTGAGCCTTGGAAAGCTGCTCTCAGAGTTTGGTTTGAAGAGTTTTTGATGCACTGGGAGTGTCCAAGACCGGGTGGGACGGGGTTTGGAGGACCCTGGGATGGTGGAAATGTCCCTGCCATGGCAGGGGGGGAGTGGGTTGAGCTTCCAGGACCTTTCCAACCCAACCCATTCCATGGATGTGTTGAGCACAGGCTGAATTGGTTGTCCCTTGTCAAACTTTAAGGAATTTTCCCTGCGATTCTGTCAGGAAATGTCTGTGGGTTGAGCAGCTCCCACCTGTTGGAAGGCAGGGCAGAGGAGATGTTCCTGTGCCTGAGCCGAGGGGCTCTGACCCTCAGGAGAGCTCTGCCTTTAACCTCCCACCGTGGAGAGGCTGCCAAGGCTTTGGGATGGATTGGGTTCTGTGGGGCTGGGAAATAGACAGAAGTGTCATTTGTCACAGGGGGAAAAACTCAGAATTTTGTGTTTTTAGCATGGTGGTGGATAGGAGACAAGAGGGAAGATTTGGGGCGTTGGCTCTGCTTCTCCTTCTTCTCCACCCACCCCATTTCCTGCAGTGTTGGTGGCACAGAGTGATTGGGTAGAAAGACTGGATAGAACAGGGTTTTATTGGAAATTGAATTTTTTGTGTGATTAGGTAGAGAGGGTTTATAATCTGGTTATATTTAGGAATGTGTATTTTTAAAAATCCACAATGCAGGTGCTACATGGATGACAAATAATCAGTTATTGGTGATAAAGTAGAAATAAAGTACGTTCTGGGAGTTAATTGGATAAAATATTTATAAAAGGCCTCAAAACCAGAGGTCTGGTGACTTCCAGTGCCTTTTTTCCTGGTGTGCTGGTCTGGAGTGGTGACAAGCTCACTGAAATGTTGATAAGAAATAAGAAACAATGAATCTGAAGACTGAATTCTGGAAGTCCCATCCGCCTCATTTAATCCCAGCACAGAACTGTCCTTCCAGGTAAAAAGGAGCCCTGATACCACCCGTGGACCTTCCTCTGGTGTTGTGAGGCTGGAGCTCTGCTCTTTGTTCTTCTTCCCTCTGATGTTTTTCCTTCTCTGCTGGTTGAGCCCCTTTCTTTCTGTCTCTTTCCTGCCCTGTCCCAAATCCATGATGTGGGAGGATGTGGGTGTCTGCAGGGCAGGAGGCTCTGGGAGGCAGCACAGGAAGGAGAAACACAGGGAAAAGCAGGAGGAGGAAGAAAGTGAGGCTGAAGGAATTGGGCAAGATCAGGACCACCAGAGCTTGCCTCCCTTTCCAGTGAATCCGTTCCAGTTGCCAGCTGGACTGAACTGGATTGAATCCCAATCTAAAACCAGGCTGGGAACATGGAATGGTTTGGGATGGAAAAAATTCATCCCATTCCACACCTTTCACCATCCCAGGGTGCTCCCAGCCCCATCCAACCTGGCCTTGGACACTTCCAGGGGACCTGGGGAGCTTCATCTCATTCCCATTCCTGATTTAAATCCTTGGCTCTGCCATTCCTGAGCCACGACTGCCGCTGTTTGCCAGAGCATTATTGATCCTTGAACAGGGAAATTTTTTTTTTCAGCTGTTCTGTTTTCCATGGAACAAAGTCATCTTGGTGATGAAAATTATTCTGGGATGAAAATAGTCCAGAGAAAATGAGTTTCCACTGTGCTATTTTAGGATCAGGATCGTTCAAGTGGCAGCTAATGAGCTTGAAAATGTGCCAAAAAAAAAAAAATTATCAGCAGGAAAATGTGCAAAAAGGGCTTGACTCCCACAGGTTTCCACTTTCAAGGAAGCAATAAATCATATTCATCATTTGAGATTTGTAGTGAAGATGTGAAAAAAAAATTAAATCTGAATTTTTAATACTCTGGGAAGAACCGCAAAAACACATTTAGCATTTTTTAAAGGTATCTGTGCATTCCAAGAGGGAAAAAAAATATTAGGAAAGCAGTACTTTTGCAAATCCTCTGCAGGGCAAGGGCTGGATTTCAGTGGGTTGTGCAGGTTGGGAGCGTTCTGTGTTGCCCAGTTACTATCGGGGAGCGTTTGTGGGAGATCTCATCTCACATTCCTCCTGCTCCTGTGGATCCCTGCTTCTCCCAGGTGAGGGATTTATCTCTGCCCTGACGCAATTTTCCAGCTCCTCTGGTTTCTGTGAGGAGCAGACAGCTCGGCTCCGTGCCTGGGACACCAGAGGGTCCTGGGGAGGGAACAGAGAAGAGAAATTGTGTTTATCCTTCCAAATATTGCCTGCTTGCCTGGGAGAGGAGAGGATTCCTTGGAACAGCTGTAATGCCACAACTCTCATTTGAAATTCCCTGGAAATTGTTATTAATTTAGGGGAAAAAAAAGTGAAGTTGTTGTTATAAATATAGCTTATATATTATATAATATTATAGATGGATGTAGAAGAGATGGAGGGACAGGACACAGGGAATGGCTTCCACTGCCAGAGGGGAGGGAGGGATGGGATATTGGGAAGGAATTCCTGGCTGAGATGAAATTGCCAGAGTAGCCGTGGCTGCCCCTGGATCCCTGGAAGTGTCCCAGGTCAGGTTGGACAGGGCTTGGAGCAGCCTGGGATGGTGGAAGGTGTCCTTGCCCATGGCAGGGGATGGAATGGGATGAGCTTTAGATCCCTTTGAACCCAAACCAGTCTGGAATTCTGTTCAGAGCTGCTTCCAGGCCTGGGCTTGCAACAAGGACTGAGTTGAACTCTGAAATGAATTGTTACCTGTAAAGGCTGACCTAGAAACAGAGACCAGGTGGAATAAAAGGATAAAAAGGGATTTACTGAAAGGATCCAGCCTGGGCAGGGCAGGAACCCCTTGGGGCTGCACCCAAGTCAAACCCACACATGGGCACAAAATGGATCCTGGGCACGAGGCCTCACACTTTGATAGGTTTGGGTCCATCAGCAGATTGGAGTGAATTGTCCAATTCCAGCTGCAGCTGATGGAGCTCCATCCTCCTTGTTCCCTCTCTTCCTTCACTGCTGTTTCCACTCTTGGGCCTCAAATTTGTCCTTGGTGCCCAGCTGGAAAGGAATTGTTTTGTCTCCCTACTCTGTGCAGAGAGCTCAGCAACCCTGAATATGTACCCAGAACTGCACACTAAACCAGCACAGAGTCAGAAAAAACATAAAAGCTAAAACTGAAGGCATCAAAGGTCCCAGCTTTCCTCTCCAGCCTGGTTTGATGTCAGGGCCAGAAGCCAAAGGGACCTGCAGGGCACAGCTGTGGATCATCTCTGGGATTGGGATTGGGAAGGAGGTGCACGTCGGACACAACCTCCTGGATCCCAGGGCTCAATGAGGAAAAGGGAATGGCCAAGGAATCTGGGATCAAGCCCTGGTGGTGAAGCTCTGGGCAGGTAACTCAGGATTGCACCACTTAAATCCCAGAATCTTTCAGGTTGGAAAAACCCTCTGAGGTCAGCGAGTCCAGCCATTGCCAAGGCCACCAAAGACCAGGTCCCCAAGTGCCACATCCACATGGCTCTGAAATTCCTGCAGGGATGGGGATCACTGGCACTGAATTTGTATCCCAGAAACTCTCTGTTTATCCCAAAAAGTTGCTGGAACAGCAGGGAGAAAACACAGCTGGGCTTTTAGAGCTCTGTTTCACAATAGTGAAATAACTGCATCAAACCTGTCCAGGCCATCTTTGCCTTCAAATTCCCAAAGTTTATCTCATCCTCTCTCACAAAGATTCCTTTCCAGCCAGCTTGGGAGCAGCTTAAAGGAAAATTTAGGAAAAAAAAGATGGGATCTTGGAGTGACATCTCTTAATGAGACCTCTCAGGCTCTCAAACTTTCTCATTGACTCACAGCAAATGCAGACATCCAAAATTACACCAAGATTTTCTCCCCTAGCCCATAAACAGTCTGTGCTTAGGGTCCCCCACATTGTCTCCATCTCCTTGGCTTCTTCCCAAAGCAGCTTCTTTTGGCACGCTGGAGCTGATGGGAATCATCTTGTAGGAAGAACAAAGTGCATTTTTTTTTTTCCCAAAGGAAATAATAAATCTTCTGGGGACTTTCAGCAAGGGAGGTTTTTTGTTTATTTTGAGGGTGTAGGAAGAACACAGGTGTCAGTTGGGACCACTCACATCTTAACTCTAAAAACGTGCAAAGAATTTCTCGATGGATTTTCCTCTTCCTTTTGTTTATTTTATTTTTTTTAATTAAGCTAAAAAAAAATCACTGATGGAATTTAATTATAGGGAAAAATAGAGATATTTATGTTATTTTCACAGAATCCCAGGATGGTTTGGGGTAAGAGTTAAAGCTGATCCCATTTCCATGGACAAGGACACCTTCCACTATCCGAGGGTGCTCCAAGGATCCAACCTGGCCTTGGACACTTCCAGGGATGGAACATCCACAGCAGAGGTTGATGCTAAATGAATTTTAATGCTTCAATTCCAGGTGGAAAGAAGAAAAACAGCAAGAAATCCTCAAAAGTTGCCCAAAACCCCTTAGGAACTCTCTGGTGTTTCCATTTTTCTGCCAATCCAAGAGGAAGAGTGACTGGAACACACAGCCATCATCTTCATTCCTCATTTTCCACCAGAAATTCCACAAAGCCTCCAACCCTACCTTAATAATTTTCACTCTAGGAATTAAATTCCTGCTGCTCCTGGCAGAAAATCAGAGGCAAACAGGATCTCTTTCATTCCTGTCATTTGTCTCCCTTCTTTGGCAAAAAAAAAAAAAAAAAAAAAAAAAAAAAAAAAGGNAAAAAAAAAAAAAAGATTGTGGGAAAAAATTAACCCCTTTTACACCATTAATTTTTTTATTCTTAATTCTATGCTTTTTTCCAGCTGCTACTGATCCAGAAGTGCTCCTTCTGTGGAGCATTTCCATCCAGCAAAAAGTCTCCCAGCTGGAGTTTCCACACTCAGTCCCTGCCTCTGGAATTTTCTTCCTGGCCCAGAAAAGGCTGGCAGAGCAGGAAAAACACCCTGTGAGTTGTTGGCTGAAATCTTGTTCTCGTTGGGCACATTAAATGTGGAGTTTAGAAACTGTGGGGTGTTGTTCAAACAGACCACACACCTCAAAATCTCCAACACCATACTTGAACATTTCTACATTCCCACATCTTCTCTGGGCAACCTGGAATTGTTTCTCCATGTCATGTTGCCCCTATGCCCTTGAAATATTCTTACTTTTCCCCTCCAAATTTCCTTCACCTGCCCATCTTTCTTCCCTGGAATATTTCCTCATTTATTTGAGGTGTTGTTTTTGTTTTTTTAAATTGAACTGGAGATGTGTTAAATTTTGTTCTATCACCCACTTTCTCTCACAGGGATGTCCAAGAGGAATTGTATTTGGGAATTATCATGGAAAATTAAGGGATGTGCTGAATTCCTTTTACTTTTGAGGTGCTTTGCTGGTTAGGGTGTTGAAGTGGATGGGATTAGAATTCATAATTATCAGATTTTTACCTCTATTCAAATGATTCTTAAACCAGAAAGCCCGAAGTGAAATGAGGGAGACAGGAATTCCCAGTTTATCCCGTTCTTCCTAAAATGCTGGGATTAAATAATGTGTTTCCAGTTTTACTACTGGGAAAGCAGTCAAATGCTGGAGACCACGGATTTTTCTTTTTATTCCTTCTGCAGGACTGGAAAATTCAGTCTTTAAACTGCTCCTTCTGGCTCTGAGTATCTGTTGAAGGTTATTAAATGCTGTTAATTATGTCACTAATTCCAGGTGAAACTCAGGGACTGTTTGGGCATGCAGGAACCTCAACCTCACATTTGTAATTTCCCTGTAAAACACCAAAAGCTTGGGATTCATCTCCAAGGTGTGTTGGCACGGAATCTTCTCTCAAAGGACTTCATTTGGTGGAATTTTGGTGGTGAATTTTGAGCTTGACATGTCCAAATCAATATTTTCATGGGGTTTCTTGGGTGTAAATTTGAATATTTTGATGTTGATTTTGGATTCTTTCTTGCTGGCACTTGCTGTTGGTGATGCTCTCTGGGGTCAGCACACAAACACCTCAATTCTTGAGATTTGGAGGAATTAGTGGACACCTGGGGGTTCATAATTTGGAAAATCTTGGGATGCAGCTCTGGGATTTCTGGGATTCCAGAACATAGGGCCAGCTCATATCCATCCTCTTATCCACCAAATCCTCCTCCTCAGGGCTGCTCCAACCCCCAGCCCCAATTCTACCAGCCCAAAGGTGCTTTGTCCTCCAAAATCTTGGTCTAATTCCAGAGGTTTATGGAAAATTAATCTCCCTTCAGGGATTACCTGCATTAACCAAACTGTTATTCCAAAAACACCAAATGCTGGGTGCTCTTTGCTTCAGCAAAGGTTTAAATGGGATTAAAACTGGCAGAAGGCTTTTTAAAAAAAGGATGCAGCAAAATTTCCTTTAGTCAGTTGTGTTTTATTTGATGCTGATAGTGGAGAGCTATAAATAGTAATAATAAGTCATAATTAACAGTAGAATTACTGATCTGAGACAGATAAAGCCCAGCTTTGTGCTAGACTAGACTAGGTCTGGTGAACACAGAAAACGGAATTATTACAATCCAAATTTAGCTCCTTCCCCAGTGTTTATGGGGAATTTGAGGAATCCTTTCCAGCAGCTGATTGTACTAAAAAAAAACCAGCTTTCATCTCCCTCAGCCATGAGCTGAGCTTTCATGAACCATCCCGGGCCAGAAATGAATAAAAGCCATTGAAAGCTGGCCCAGAACCCAAGGGCTGAGCTGCAGATCCTGCGAGACACCCATGGGCTTCATTCCTGGCCAATTAGGGAGCGTCTGAGGAGGTGTGAAAATTAAAATCTATTTTTGCTGAGTGCCCAACAGCAGAGCCACGGCCCTCAAGGCCGTTCCCGAAGGAGCAGATGTCCCTCAGCAGAAGGACAACCCCAGGATTTGTTATCAGCAGAGCTGAAGTTGCCCTCTCTGAGCACTAATTCTTCCATGGCATATTTTAAATTGATTGATTGTTAATAAGCGGCTTTTGATGCTCCAGGATTTCCCAGTTTGGCTTGGATTGAAACATCCCAGCACTTACAGGCCTGTTCTGGTTAATGCTGCCCCGAATCCCCCAAAATCAGGGCTCAGACTCAGCACGTGGGGCCTAGCTACTCCTCAGGAGAAGAGAGAAATGTCTTTCCCAGAGAATCACCCAGCTTTTTTTTTTTGAATGCTTGACATCAATTACTCCTTTAATCCTCACCTCTGTATGGGAGTCTTAAAACGCCTCACGATTTATCTCCTGACTGACGTGATTTTAAGAGTTATTTTCACAATGGGGTTTCACACAAAGGTTTGAAATCGCTCCGTGCATGCACACACAGGCAGGGAGGGGTTCACTCCTGTGGATGCTGGTGGAATAAATTGATTCATCTAAACCCCTTCTCAATGGGACATTTTGACCTCCTAATCTCCCTGCAGGAACACAAGGCTTTTGTAGCCTCCCCCAAGGTTTACAACCCTTCTAATCCTGATTCTGGGTTGGGATTTTCTTGATTTCTGTCAAACTTTTCGTCTTGCTGCTGCTGTCTCAGAGCCTGGCTGCTCCTTTTCCCTTCACTAAAGCTCCTTGTTTTGTTATGATTGATTCTCTGGGATGATTCACAGGCAGTGAACAGCAGACAGATTGTCCTGATCTATTCATGGGATCTGTGGGGATAAATATGGAAATAATTAGGGTGTGTTATTAAATCCCATGCGTCAGGTGAGGGTTTTGGGCCTGCTGGATGATTTGAGCTGAGTCAGGAGGGTGTCCACCCTCTGTAAGCAATGCTCAGGGTCTGTTTAACTCTTCTAATCTCTGAAAGGAGATTTCTTTCTCTACTCCCATCTATTTTTGGGATGAGGTCAGCTGCCACCTCCCTCTGTGGAGAACCACTGAATATTTGCTGTGCCTCAACCACTTCTACAGCTGCCACCTGATAAAATCCAGGGAGATGCTTCCTTTCACCAAAAGAGGGGAGATTAAATTGAATTTTAGGAAGGAATTGTTCTCTGTGAGAGGAGAACCACTGAATATTTGCTGTGCCTCAGCCACTTCTACAGCTGCCACCTGAAAAAAGCTTCCTTTAACTAAAAGAGGGGAGATGAAATTGCATTTTAGGAAAGAATTCTTCCCTGTGAGAGGGGTGAGGCCCTGGCACAGGGTGCCCAGAGAAGCTGTGGCTGCTCCTGGGTCCCTGGAAGTGTCCCAGGCCAGGTTGGATCACCTGGGACAGTGGGAAGTGTCCCTGCCCATGGCAAGGGTGGAATGGGATGAGCTTTAAGGTCTCTTCCACCCCAAACCAGTCTGGATTCTGGAATTCTTGGCCCAAGCATCACCCTGTCTCTTTCTGGGGCTGCCATGGCTCCTTTCCCACACGGAATTCCCAGTTCCTGCCCTCTCCATCCCAGTGCCTGCTCAGCACTGAACTCTCAGCCTCCACGCCCAGCCCTGACTCAGTCCTGACACCCAGATCTGGCTTCCAGATCTCCTGCCCGAGCAGTTCACCTCCAGAACCACCCCAGCCCTGCTCCTGCAGCAGGGCAAGGACAGGGATCACTCCCTGCCCACACAGAGATTTGCTCCTCACTCCCTTCAAGGTTTTCCCCCACCTCTTCACTCCTTGCCTGTTCTTCTAGGCCTCCTTCCAGTCATTTTTCCAAGTCCTCCTTCAGCCTTTATCTGAATTTTGGGACACAGTGGTCCAAAGAGATCTGTCCTTGACCCTGATTAAGTGCTCAGTTCTACAGCATATTTTAGGCAAAAGCCTAAGGAATTTTTAAAATGAATATTTATGTTTTAGCAACCCTAAGAGGAAAACATGGGCCAAGATGCTGTGTAGGTAAATAATAAGTGATTAATTCCAGATTTGGGTGAGGCTTTGCAGCTTTTTCAGGGAGAGATCAATGTTTATGTCAACAGAGCAAATTTTAGGAAAAGGTTCTTCCCCCAGAGGGCTGTGAGACACTGGAACTGCTCCCCAGGGAATGAGGAGCTGACAGAGCTCCAGGAATGTTTGAACAATGCTCTCAGGAAGGATTTTTGGGGTATCCCATGCAAGGCCAGAGGTTGGACTGGATGATCCTTGTGGATCCCTTCCAGCTCAGGATATTTTGGGATTCTGCGACTACAAATAAAATGATGTAGAGGAGAGAACCCGTGGCAGCACTCACAACCCAGGGGTCAGAAGCATCTCAGACCTGAGGGAGGTTCTGTTTTGGAGATGCTCTTCCCATAAACCTTGGAAGAGGAAACAGGAGCAGCAGGGAGCAGGAAAGACCGGTGGTGCCCTGATTTGTGTGCTGGGAGCGGGGATGGCAGTGGGAGAGAGCTGGTGGAGCTTCTCCCAAGAGCATTCCTGCTTTTTCTGAGCAGCTTTCAGCTGGCAGCCAGCGCTGATTTCATAGTAATGCCTTTTTTTATGAATTGGTGCTTAGGCTGTTTTGAATACTTGCTGCTTTGAATACTTTCTGTTTTGAATACTTTCTGCATGACTAATTAATGTCCCGAAATGAGTTAAGCTGTGCTGTTAAATTCAGCCTGTGTGTACAAACGGCCCTTCTTCAGCATTTTATCTCGGAATTCCCAGGGAGAGGGCATCGCCTGTTATCTAAAAGCCACTTAACCGAGCTGGGATGTGATGTCATGGTCTGGAAATATGTGGGGGTTTTCGAGCTCAGCCTGCCGAGACACAGGCGTGACTTCGGTGCGATAAACCTCATTAACGTCCTTAAAAACCTGCGAGCAGCAGAGATAACAAACCCCGCTGGAAACTGGCACGAGATGAATCCCCGCAGCCTCGCAGCCGGAGTTTTGCTTGGATAAAGCTTTCTGGGAGCCTGGGCTGGGACCAGCCGGTGATTCAGCGCCGGAGAGACGCTCCCGGCTGGAGCAGGGAGCTGGAACTCGCTGGCCGGGGACCGTCGGGAGGAGCAGCATCAGCCCCGCCGAGCGGAAAAACGGGAATAAAGTAAATCCCACCGGCTAGAACGTTTGTGGCTCACTCCTGGATGGCGCTTAGCTCGCAGGATTCCTCTCCTTCTTGACTGCTAATTCCTTTATGAACTCATCCTTTGCTATCCATAGATTTTTTTTTTCCCCTCTCTGGAGCAAGGATAACCCGCCGATTGTTTGATCTGTCCACACCAGCCCGGAATAACGCAGCATCTCCTTAATGAAGCACGAAGGAAAGCTGGAGCTCAGCACAATTTCCTGCCCTCCGGAGATCCTAATCTCGCCTTCCCAGCAGAGCAGAGCGGGCACTGCCGCTCCATGAGCCGGCCCCGGCAGGGAGGCGAGCCCAGCCTGCTCCCGGATCCCCGGCTCCCGCATTCCCGGCTCCCGGATCCCTGCCTCCCGCATTCCCGGCTCCCGCACTCCCGGCTCCCGCATTCCCGGCTCCCGGATCCCTGCCTCCCGCATTCCCGGCTCCCGCACTCCCGGCTCCCGCATTCCCGGCTCCCGGATCCCTGCCTCCCGCATTCCCGGCTCCCGCACTCCCGGCTCCCGCATTCCCGGCTCCCGGATCCTCGGCTCCCGGATCCTCAGCTCACGGATCCCTGCCTCCCTCATTCCCGGCTCCCGGATCCCCGGCTCCCAGGCTACCCCGGCCACCGAGAGCGCGATGGAAAATCCCTGAGCCAGCGGCTGGAAAATCCGCGCGGAAAAGGTACCTCCGTGTCTCTGTTTAAACCCCCAAATCCCTTCTTCCTACCTCCTTTCCCTATTGACTTCCCTATTGTTTTCCCTATTGTTTTCCTTGTTGTTTTCCCTATTCTTTCCACTATTGTATTCCCTATTGTTTCCCCTGTTGTTACAGCGAAAAAAGCGATTTTTTTTTTTGAAGTCGAGAAGTCGCTCGGGTTGACACGTGCTTAGCAAAACAAACCCGTGCCTGTGTGGAGTTAAAGGGAAAATGTCCATTTTCCCCATTTTCCCTTCGCTCAGCCCCGGCTCGGCGGTTCCAGCTGGGTTTGGGGACTCTATAAAAGGAGTTTCTCCAGCACCAGAACCGGCCTCGCTTTGCAGCGGGATGGGCCCCGGCGGGAGCTGGAGGGGTTTTCCAGGAGCCCCCCGTGTTTGGAACCCGCCCTTCCCTGCCAAACACCCCCTTCTCCCCCCTAAAATCCCTGGTGTTTTTGGGGTCACGGCCACAGGAGAGGGTTCTCCGGGTGTTTTTGGCTCCGGAGAGGTGATGGAGGCGCTCCCGGGGCTGGTCCTGCCCCGCTCCCCAGAGGGGTTCTGGGGTTTGGCAGGAGGCTGCGAGGGTGATTATCATTATTTTTAATTTTTTTTCTGAGAGCCTCTTTATGGAAATGGGGCTCCTCACAAGTTGTTTTCCGAATGAAAGTAAAGGCAATAATTATATTTGTTGGGAGTATTTGTTGGGTGCTGCTGCTGAAGAGCTTCCTGCTCTTCTTCCCTGTCAATTAAAAAATACTGCTCTCTAGAAAATCCTGGAATATTTTGGGTTGGAAGAGATCCCAAAGCTCTTCCCATTCCAATCCCTGCTGTGGGCAGGGATGCCTTCCACTGGTTGCTCCAAGTCCCATCCAGCCTAGCTTTGGAATAAAACCAAATTGAAAATTAAATTAATTTCATAGATAAATGCATTTCCAGTTGTAACCAGTGTATGTGCTCTTTCCTGCTAAAGTGGAGGGTATATTAACAATTCTTTAACAATTATTTAATTCTATTCTGAAACACCACTTGCCAATACAATGAGTTGGATAATTCTTTTCTATATCCATGTAATTTCTCCTATATTTTGGGAATTTTTACTTGGCAATGGACGTGGGCAGGTGTGAAATCCTGCCCAAATTGTGTCAGTCGCTGCAGGAATATCCACATTGTAATATATCCACATTGTAAAATATCCTTTGTAATACACATCGGTTGATTTTTCCAGTGTCAGGAGCCCAGGCCATGGTTCATTTTTTAAAATCACATCAGGATCCATTTTCAGGCCACACCAGCT
>VXBQ01009002.1:3779-30539 GCA_013400175.1 Phainopepla nitens | reverse complement strand
AAAAAAAAAAAAAGAGTGTAAAACCAGATTAACAGAGGAAATTATTTGGTTCCTTCTAGGCCACAAAATTCACAGAAATCAGGAATTTTTGGGTCTGGCTGAAGGAAGGGCTTGACAAGCTCATTTTTGGAGTTTGATCAGCTGTAGGATGGGTTTTGAATGTAAATATTGTGTGTCTGGAAGAGGAGGTGGAGTTGGGCTGTAAATCCATGCCCCAAAGTCACCTGAAAATGAGGCTGGTAGGAAGGAGAAGGACAACCAAACCAAAATATTCTTCATTACACCTAAATATTCTTCAGCAAAGCCCTGGATTTCTCTTTGCCAGCTCCCGNTATTATTATTTATTATTATTAATTTAATTTATTTGTTGTTTCACAATTCCAATTTCACAAACATAATTTATGAATATTCAAGCAAGTCCCATCAGGTTACTCTTCAGGCGGTATTTTTGAAGAATTGAATAAAACGCTTTAAAAATCCCCTTAAAAACCCACTTATTAAAATTCATTAATGAAACAAATCTGGGCAGATGTGCATCAGCAGCGTTCCCAGAGTGGCACAGGGGACAATGGCTCTTGTCCCCAGAAGAACGGGAGCCCTTGATGGAACGGGAGCATCCGTGAATGGCTGCTCGAGTCACGGGGTCTCGTGGGCTCTCCTGGCCAGGATCCCAAAATTCCAAATATTGATTGAACAGGGGCTGAGCACGTGCACCTTATTTAGAGTTGATCTGGTTTTTGGTATAAATGATATTTGTTTGAGTGTCCCCGCGTACGGCTTGTGGTAAATCTAAATATACGAAATAAACCAGACAATTTGAATTTTTGGATTTTTTTAGTTTTTCTTTTTTTACATATTACTCATTTTTTTAAATACAAATTTGGCCTAATCTGTTATGGTTTTTTTGTATATTTAAATATTTAACTGAGTTGAATTTATTTTTATTTATTTTTTTTTTTTGTTTTTGCTACATCCACCAAGCTCTTTGTTTTTGTGCATGACCAGCCTTTCTCAACCTTCAATATTTCACCAAAATGGGTTTGTTTTCCTAGGAAATAGGAAACAAAATAGACTACTTGAACTTCTGGGTTTTTTCTAGAATTTTTTTACATATTACTCATTTTTTTTTATACAAATTTGGCCTAATCTGTTATGGTTTTTTTGTATATTTAAATATTTAACTGGGTTGAATTTATTTTTATCTATTTTTATTTTTTGTTTTCACTACATCCACTGAGTTCTTTGTTTCTGTGCATGACCAGCATTTCCCAACCTTCAATATTTCACCAAAATGGGTTTGTTTTCCTGGGAAATAGGAAATGAAATAGACTACTTGAACTTCTGGAATTTTTTTAGATTTTTTTTTTACATATTACTGTAATAATATGTAATTGCATTATTAATATGGAATATTAATATACATATTATTTCCTCTTTTTTGAATATGAATTTGGCCTATTCTGTTGTGTTATTATGCATGTTTAAATATTTAACTGTGTTGAATTTTTTAAAATTATTTTTTATTTTTTATTTTTGCTACATCCACCAAGCTCTTTGTTTCTGTGCATGACCAGCATTTCCCAACCTTCAATATTTCACCAAAGGGAGTGGGAAATATGAAATCAAATCGATCATTTTAATTTTCAGATATTTTTAGATTTCTTTTTGGACATATCACTGTGTTTTTAAAAAGAATTTGGCCTATCCCGTTGTGTTACTATGCATATTTATATATCTAACTGGGTTAAAAGCAGGTTGAATTTATTTTTATTTACTTTTATTTTTAATTTTCTCTACATCCACCAAGCTCTTTGTTTCTGTGCATGACCAGCCTTTCCCAACCTTTAATATTTCACCAAAGGCGTTTTTTTATCCTGGGATTCTCGCGTTCCTGTAACAAGATTCTAAAGCCAAACCAGTGCAGGGCTGGATTTCCTGGAAATCCCGCCTGCTTTTTAGGGCTCTCCTTCTTCCCAGACGTACATTTGGGGCTGAACTGGCGGGGAAGCAGATGCCAGTCTGCAGATATTAGGAGTTAAAATCTCTTGAGATGGCTTCACGCTCTTAAGGAGCTTCCAGGCCTCTCCAGGAGGATCCGCGGCGCCGGCGCTGCGGGAGCGGGTGAGCGCGGGGCTGGAATCCAGAAATAGCAAATTTGGACCTTGGGGATGCCCCGCTGGGGTTCTTGGGGATGGTTTTTTCTCCCAGGTTATTTGGTGGATGAGAGTTTTTTTGGGGTATCCAGGGAGGTAGGAACGAGGAGAGGCTTGTGGGATTCCTCGCGTCCTGAAGGTTAAGTGGCCTCATCGTTCTCATTTTACCTCCTGTGTCTGCTGGGTGATGAGTGCGTGTCCATCCATAGATAAATATGCAAAAATTACACCTAAAATATCCATTTTATCCACCTGAAATGTATATTTTATCCATCTAAAATGTTTATTTTACCCACCCAGAATGTCTATTTTATCCATCTAAACTGTCTATTTTATGCACCTAAAATATCTATTTTATCCACCAAAATTATCTATTTTATCCACCCAGAATGTCTATTTTGTCCATCTAAACTGTCTATTTTATGCATCTAAAATATCTATTTTATCCACCCAGAATGTCTATTTTATCCATCTAAACTGTCTATTTTATGCATCTAAAATATCTATTTTATCCACCCAGAATGTCTATTTTATCCATCTAAACGATCTGTTTTGTCCATCTAAAATATCTATTTTATCCACCTTAAATATCTACTTTATCCCCCTGAAGTATCTATTTTATCCATCTAAAATATCTATTTTATATAACCCTATAAAACCTGTACATAAATATAGAAATTTCTATGTTGGTCAGTTGGCCTCCAAGGACTGAGAAGGTTTTAAAGTTGTTTTTTCAGCTGCAGTTTAAGTGTGGAAGTTTCACTGCTGTTAAATTATTTTCAGCTTGTATCTACCAAACCATGCACTGCTCAGACATTTAATAGGGCACAAATCATCTTTTGGGGCATTTTTTAATGTTTTAAAAATTAATATCACAATTTTTTTACTTTTTTCCAGATAATAACAGAGATTTTAAACAGCTTTTACATTGGGTTTAGATCTAATATTCAAGTGGGAAAAGGGAAAGAGGTTGTTTTTTGTCCTTGGGAGTGTTTTTTTGTGGAATTGCTTTATGGAGCATTTTTAAATTGAGGCAACCAAGAGTTTTGTCAAATGAATGAATATTTACCTGCTCTGACTTTTAGATACACTGAAATATTTTATCTGGAAATGACATTTGGTGTTGTTTGGCTTGATGTTCAGACAACACGGCCTTGGCTTTTTGGAAGTGGCAAAATAAAAATATTGAGTGTGACCCAATTTAACAGCAAATTCCCAGCAACATTCCTGGCTCCAAGGACACCACGAGCCCTGTGTCTGAGGAAGCTGCTTTTTACAACTTTAAGTCTCATTCTGGTTTGTAATTCCATTTTTTCCCCCATGACTGGGACACTTAAAAGTTTTATCTCGCTTTCTCTGTTGGATTTTGGGGTTTTTGGGGTTGGGATTTTTGGTGTCTAGTGAGGTACTGATGGGAGTGTAGGGTTTCCTTGGCTGAGGGTGTTCCCACCACGGAATGTTCATTCCCTCCCCAACCTTCCCTTCCTTTCCTTCCCAACCTTTCCTTCCTTTCCTTAAAATGCCCTGATGGATCTGAGCGAGAAGCTGTGTAACCTGCCAAAAATCCTCTTTCCCCTTGGAAACCATACTGAAAATGGGATCTGAAGGACGAAAAAGGGGAAAATAAGCAACACCACAGGCTGGGTCCAGTTGCTTTTTTCCCTGTCTCCAGTGAAAGGGGCCTGGGGGAACCATGGGGTGGGATTTCCTGGTGGGAAACCCCCATGGATGGAGCTGGGCCTTGTTTCTTCCCTCACCTTGAAAGTCTGCTGGCAGTAAAACTTTTTAGCACTTCTAATAATTGAAAAGTCCTGATTTCCTCACTGGAATTAAATGCCTTTTAGTGGATTAGTTTGAATCACATCCACTAAGAGCTTGATCATCTGCCAGCCCCAAGAGTTGGACCAAAGCTTTGTAAATTAATGAGCTCAAGGTGATTAGGACAGGTTGGGTGCTTTGGACCCTGCACCAAATTGTCCCCGTGCAAGGTGTGGAGCTCTGGGCGTCTGTCACTTCTTTTTCCCATTTTCATTTGAATTCCTTGGCTGGGAGCAGGGTTTGGGAAGGGATTTCCCTGGCTTGGATGCCAAAAACATGAAGGAAACTGTGGGATGCCACATGAAAATTTATGTTGAGGTCCCAAAAGCAGAAGCAACATTATAAGCACGCTTGTTGCTGGGATAATTCCAATTCCAGTCTCAATCCAAGGTTATTTATCCTTGTATCCAGCATCAATCCACGAGATGTTTTATGGGAAGATGAAACACCTTAAAACTATACGGGATGGGGTTTTTAAGTTTTGCAGCAACGCTTTTGTGTGGCTTTTGTGAATGGAAAGTTATCTTGGGACAAATATGTTTGTACATCTTTATAGAAATGTGGGATTTTCACAGAGTTTTGTGGACACTGGAGAATCTCCCCTATGGATTCTTGGCTGGGAGTCAAGGGGAGGAACTGAGCTTTTATAACCCAACAGGGCAAGTTGTGGGGATGGCTTTAGCACACACTTTATCTGTAATTTCTATTTAAAAATGTGGAACTTGCAGTGAAATGTGGCTTTCCTTGGAGGCAGGGAAGACTCTGGTGTTTCCTAAGCTCTCAGGTGATGGAAAAACGAGAAGTGTGCAGTGCATATACAAATTCACACTGGTATTTGTGGTGCCAAGGACAATATGATGGATTTGAGAGTGAAGGCCTCATTCCTGAGGCTGATCTGACACCTTCCTGCTGCTTTGCATCCCACATTTTCAGGAAATGAGAGCAATTCCAAACCATTGAGTTCAGTTTTGTCCTGTTTGGTTTAAAATTCCTGACAGTTGTATTCATTGATGCCAGGGTTTATCTTCAGTTTTTCTTTCTGATCAGCATCCATGGAGGAGGGTTAGAATTAGAGAATTCTTTCCAACCCAAACCATTCCATAATTCATATTATCCTTGCTTTTCCAAGGAAATTTTTCCTCACAGTCCTTCCCAAGTTTCTCTGAGCACGGTTTATGTTGTTGGGTATCAGAAGCTTTCCTGAGGAAGGATTATTTTCAAGGTGATCTGTCCTGAAAAGATTCCATGTGCTTCCAGCAGCTGTCAGCAGGATCTGGCAGGGCTGGGCCAGCACTCTTGGGTTTGTCTGAGATCTGTTAGTTTGTCGCATTTTCCACGTTGTTTTTGAGTATTTTGGGTAAGAATTTAATATCTGCTTGTTCTTTTCAAATCCTTAATTCCTGCAGAATCACCTGACTGGATAGTACAGCATTTCCTGATTTTGTTTTGGGTCTCTGAGGTGTAAAGTTAAGCACTGAGGTTGCTTAAAGAAAACATCACCATCACCAGGTCTCTGGCTGCTGGTGGGGAGAGAGAAATCTCCTGAGTCCGGCCCTTCACAGGTGGAACTGTCTGTGGCCATGGGGATAATGGGGGGAGAATTTGGATCATCCCTCAGGTGAGACTAACCTGCAGAGCTGCCTCCAGCTCTGGGTCCAACATCAGAAGATGCTGGAGCAGGTCCACAGGAGGCCCTGGAGATGCTCCAGGGCTGGAGCCCATCTGGAGCCAGGCTGGGAGAGCTGGGAATATTCCCCTGGAGAAGGGAAGGATCCAGGGAGAGCTCAGAGCAATTCCAGGGCCTGAAGGGGCTCCAGGAGAGCTGGAGAGGGGCTGGGGACAAGGCATGGAGGGACAGGACACAGGGAATGGCTTCCAGAGGGCAGGGATGGGTGGGATATTGGGAAGGAATTCCTGGCTGGGAGAGTGGAGAGGGGCTGTGGCTGCCCCTGGATTCCTGGAAGTGCCCAAGGCTAGGCTGGACAGGGCTTGGAGCAGCCTGGGACAGTGGAAGATGTCAAGGTTGGAAGTGGATGACCACAGGTCCCTTCCCACCCAAACCATTCCAAGGTCCCAGAGGCCATTGTGTCTCCAGCTGTGGTTGGAGGCTGCAGCTTCCACCCCATCCCGTGTGCTCCAGGTTTGGAGAATGAGCTCCTCCTTGGGAATGTCTGAGCTGGGAGCTTCTGCCAGAACCTCTCTGTGTGTCTGCCCTGATTTAAACACAGCCCCATCCCCAAAAAGCCCACGCTGGATTCCTGCATGTCAGAGCTAATGGTGTGATCTGATGGGAGCTGTGCCTGGAGCTGGACACGGAGATTCCTGTGAACCCTCAGGGTTCTTTTCAAAACCCTCTTTTTGCTCCCAGTTCTGCACAGGAAGCTCATTTTGGCTTCTTTTAATATCACAGCTCGAGCTGGCAGGGAGTCAGAACTTCATCTCCATGACCTCATATCTCTGGCACAGAGCGTGGCTTGGAGCTTCACAAACCAGCCCCGATAAGAAATGAAAAATGTGAAATATCTGCAAGTCTGTCATAACAGGAGAAGATTGTACAGCACATTTTTTGTTTCTCCTCTTCCGCTTCGAGGTGAAAAACGAATTTTTTCTGAGCTGTGATCAGGATTCCAAAGGATGAGCAAGCCCTGGGCATAGCTTCTGGGTTTTGTTCTGTCCCCTCTGTGGCTGTTGGGAGTGAAAATCCACCTGATCTCCCAGATCCCAGCTGGGCTGGGATCTGCTGATTTCTCAGGGAATTGTAACCATGAGGGGTAAAGGTGCTGCCTTCCATAAATTTAGGATGGGATCTTCAAGCTCATTACATTCCAACCCTTCCCCTCTCCCAGGGTGCTCCAAGCCCCGTCCAACTTCACCTTGGAATTTGACTTGATTTTTATCATTTCACTTCTGGTGTTTTTACAGTATTATTTACTGCCAAACTATAAAGCAAAGACTTAAAGCATTGATTATTTTCTGTCCTGAGGCAAACAATTTTCATGGTCAGGCTGGGCAAAATTTTAGGTTTTAAAGTGTGCAGGTGTGGAAGAAACGAATTTCCTGTGGAGGGATGAGACTTTTCCTGCTTGTCTGTTAATTCTGTTGCATAGAAGAGAAGGCCTGGATTATAAACACAAACCCAAACTGTTTAAACTTCTATTTATTTGATTTTTTAAAAATTTATTTCTCTGACATTTTGACCTGGAGCAATGCTTTTGGCCAGGTGATTCTGGTAAACAAAGAAAGATCAGACATCTGAGCAGAGGCGGGAAACTGTTCTCTAATTAATTCCTGGTGCTTTTCCTCACTGCTGGGTGACTTTAAAGGAGCTCAGGGAGATTCTGCTCCCTGGTTTGGTCCTGCTCACCTTTTCCTGCTCCTCTGGAGCTCTTTGCTTCCCTGTCCTCTACAGAAAAGCCTGTTTTTAAATCACTTTTTTTGATTTGTGAAGGGTTTTTGTGGAGAAGATGAGGGACCTGGATGAGTTGGGACTGCTCTGCTCGGGCTCCAGCGCTCGGGAGCCCAAATTAATTTTACTGGGATTTATTTTTTAGTTTTTATTACTAGGATATAAATTTACTGGGATAAATTTTACTGGGATTTGGGAATTCTGCTCAGAGCTGTGGCCTCAGCTTTGTGTTGATGTGTGGAGCTACACTGGGGGTAGGAGGGGCCAGGTTTTTGGGTCCCTTCCTCTCCCAGGGTGGGGATTCCAAGCTTTTTGTGGGATCTGGGTCCTGTGGGATCTGCTCCCACTCAGCCTTGGCAGGAGGATGCTCCTCTCCCTACCCAGTGTCCCTGTGGAGTTGAGAATTTCGGATTTGAGGCCAGTGGGAGCTTTCCTGCTGATTTAGAGGAAAACAGAGCAGCTGAAGTGTCTGCTCCTGGCAATTTCTGCTTTCCACGTGGTTTTGGGAGTAATTTATTTTGAAATATATCAGCAAAGCGTCCTGACTTCACAGAGCAGCCTGAGCCGGGGCCTCACCACCCTCCCAGGGAAGGATTTCTTCCCAATATCCCATCTAATCCTATTCTCTCTCAGTTTAAAATCAAAAGTTGTTGCTGCCCCTGGATCCCTGGGAGTGTCCAAGGCCAGGCTGGACAGGACTTGGAGCAGCCTGGGACAGTGGGAGGTGTCCCTGCCCATGGCAGGGGATGAAATTTAGGCCACTTCTAACCCAAACCATTCCAGGATTCCTTGATTTGATTATATTATATTATTTATTATATTATAATATGAAATTATGCAATTAAAATATAGTATAATTATAATATGTGCTTAGATATAACAATAAATTATAAATTAAATTTTATAATAGAGTTATAAATTATATATATTATAATTACACACACTGTAGTTATATAATTATTTTATAATTTGTGATTTTTATTTATATATTCTAAATTATAATATTTTCATATCTAATCATTGTAACCATCACTGACTGGCCCTGCCAACTCCAGGCCTTCATTTCCAATTATGACCAGAGCTGACCTCACTCCTGAGCTGGCTGGAAGTGCTCAGTGCTTGGAGCTTGCAGAAAAAGGAAATTTCTTTTTCTAATTGTCTTTCTTCCCTTATTAGTTTGAGATATTTGCATAATTAGACATCATGGAAATTAAATCAGTGTTTCAGTGCCAAAAACCCTGTCTGTTGGTGAGCCTGGTCACTGAGCTTGTCAAGTAATCTATTTTTTAATCTATAATATCCTTTAAAGGCCATCATTCCCTAAAGGAATCTTGACCTGAATGATTTTTTCAAGAGGCCTCAGTGAGATATTTAAAAAAATAAATTAATTAGCGGAAAATAATTTGGCATTCCTTTTATCACATCTGTTCCCATATATCTTCTGGACCAGTGGGATTTTTGAATTTCCAGCCCATTTTCTAGTTAGCCTGTTGGCTTCAGGCAGTAAATTTCTATCATATTTCAATCTAGGCTCTTTTAATTTAATTTTTTTTTTCTTTTCTATAATGTTCTGGAGTGGCCAGGTTGTTCTCTCTGCTCTATTTTGCACAGGCTGTGCAAAATATCCAGGATTTATATGGATCCAGGGGCCATCCTTTGGAGGTGGTTTCCCAATTATTAGGGAGCTAAAAATTAAATATATTAAAATACAATGAAGGTAGCGTACTGCTTGAGTTGGAAAACAAAACCATTCAAAGCTTTGGTTCAAATATTTTAAATTTCAATGGTTTATTTTGTCTTAAATATTCCTTTGTGTTTGTTGTGGTAAAATATGGAAGTGTTGAGGAATGACTTTCCTGGAAGCCTCTTTTTTCCCAAGGAAAATCAGGAAGAGGTGCCCTCGGAGGGTCATTATTTACAGTGATTATTAAATTTACATTATTTGCAGTCAGCATGGAAATTACTGGTAGAAAAGGTCAATTAGAGAGAAATAAGCTGCTGAAAATCTGTGTGCTTTCAACATTTCCCTGGTCAGACACGGATTGCTCCAGGAATTCGGGGTGGGATGAAAGTGGAGATCAGATCTAACGAAAGCCAGTAAATCACAGGGGAAATGCCAGCAGTGACACAACCAGAGCTATGGCTCGTGGCCTCTGGAATTCCAGGTGATTCATGAGGGAAAATGAAGCCATGCTGAAATCAGGGGGGCACATTTTGAAGAGCTGTTGTGCTTTTGGCGTGTTCTGGAGGTGAGTGTTTGAGGCGGATGAGCTGGAGCACGATTTTGAGGGATTCTTCGTCTGAGATAGCATCTCTGAGCTGGCAGACTCCTGAATTCCTGGTGATATTCCAAAAAACCAAAAAAAAAAACCCTTGGGAAAGTGGACTTTGTGGTGCCAAGGGGATGAGGCATTCAGAGCTAGCAAGAGGCAGGGCAGATGAGGAGAGTAAATTAAAGTTTAATGAGCACCAAGGTGGGGTAAGGTTTTAATTGAGGTGCCACAAAGAGCTTCTGTTTTCCTCGTTTGGTTATGGGGTGGGGTGGAGAGATGTGGTGCTTCCAGGGCCTAAAGGGGCTGCTGGAGAGCTGGAGAGGGAATTTGGATGAGGGATGGAGGGACAGGACACAGGGAAGAAGAGGAGACTCAGGGGTGCCCTCAGCACTCTCCACAGCTCCCTGCAGGGTGCCTGTGCTCAGCTGGGACTGGGCTCTTTCTCCAGGCACTGACACAACCAGGGGACACAGCCTCGAGCTGCACCAAGGGAAATCCAGGTTGGATATTGGGAAGAAGTTCTTCACAGCAAGGGGGATAAAGTTCTGGAATGGCTGCTGGGGAGGTGCTGGAGTCACCGTCCCTGGGTGTGTTTAACAAAGCCTGGATGTGCCACTGGGTGCCAGGGTTTAGTGAGGAGTTGGGCACGGACTAGACCCGATGATCTTGAAGGTCTCTTCCAACCTGGGCATTCTGTGGTTCTGTGAATGGCTTCACGCTGCCAGAGGGCAGGGATGGATGGGATATTTAGAATTGGGAATTCCTGGCTGGGAGGGTGGAGAGGGGCTGGGATGGAATTCCCAGAGCAGCTGTGGCTGCCCCTGGATCCCTGGAAGGGTCCAAGGCCAGGCTGGAGCACCCTGGGATAGTGGGAGGTGTCCCTGCCATGGCAGGGCTGGAATGGGATGAGCTTCAAACTCCTTCCCAACCCAAACCAGCCTGGAATTACAAAGAAATTGTTCAGAGCACTTGGGTTTGTCTCATGCCAGACATCCCGTTCCCTTCCCGCCTCAGCTCCTGTTCCTTTTCCCTGCTGATCTCAGGCCATGTCCAGCCCTTTGTCCTGGCTCCTGGATTGTTTATTGTGCTTCCCTCCCCTGATTTTCATTTTTTTCTCTTCATTTTTTTCTCTTCATTTTTTTCTCTTCATTTTTTCCGCCCCTCTTTTTCTCCCCTCTTTTTCTCCCCTCTTTTTCTCCCCTCTTTTTCTTTTTTTTTTCATTTTACCCAAACCAGGATTTTCCATTCTCGTGGGCACTGGGTGATGGCCCCTCAGGATTTATCTCATGAGGATTCCAGGAAGATCCTCAATTATTTTCCTGCCCCTTTTTCTCTGAGCCTGTTTTTAGGAAGCTTTATTCATGCCAGCATTAATTTTATTAATTCTATCATTTCACAAAACAGAACTATTCTGCTTATTGTGAATAAAATGTTATTTTGGAAAAATTCCACTACCCAAGCACTGTAGTTTCAAGGAAATTCACTTTTTCTATCCTTGGGCGCTGTTGTAATTTGCAGTTAACCCTGAGTAAACACAGCAAATATTCCATGAGCTCCAAGGAATTACTTCTGGTGGGTTGAATCAACAATTGGATAAAAAAAAAAAAAACCCACAAAAAAACACCTAAAAACCACCAAAAGAACAAAAAAATCCTTTTCTGATGTTGCTCAAAAATTATAAGGTTTGTTTTGGGGTGAAATCCATGCAGATGAGTGCCTGGTTCTCTGCTGGCAGAACTGTTGAGTATCTTGATTTATTTTATTTATTAAATAAATATTAAATTATCTATTTGTTCTTGCTAAAAATAAATTTATGCCTCAGCTTTCTGACCTGCTGGCAGACAATTATGGATTGTGGGAATATTTTTGTTTTTAACTGTGGAATATAACAGGATTTTTTCATTATAAAATTGTGTTGTTATTGTGTTGATATCACATATCTTTCATTATGTGGTAAATACACATTAAAATTGATTGTCAGTGTTTATCTACAAGTGAAATGCAGGGAGGGTAAAGAACTTGTGGAAAAATTGAATGAAAAATTAAATTTACAAGGAAATGGGTGCTGGAGAAGTGAAATGTCCCTGCTTTATTCCTGGAGTTTTCTGCAGTTAATGCACTTTATAAATAGTTTCCTCGAAACTGAACTTGGAACAGCAAAATCGTTCATTTTAGCTTCAGAAAAATGGATTAAAATTAGAATTAATTCAGTTTTTCAGAGCATTTTGTCCATCTGTAAATTGTAATGACATAAATGGAGTGACTTTCTAAATGAGGGTGAAGAATTTTCTGTGGGAAGGCGCCTCCACTGCTCAGCATTCCAGGACATTTATGTGATAAAAACCAGGGAGAAATCCAAAATTTCCATCTCAGGAATATCCCCTGAGACCCATCATTGTCGTGTCGGAAGTTTGAAACTATGCTGGGAGCAGTGGCTAAAATCAGGAAGGTGTTTTACAGCTTCCCATCGTGCTGGGGATGAGTTTTCTCTTAATTAACCTTTTTTTTCATCATCTAGTTGGAAAAATAAGGGAATTAAATGTTTTTTTCTGGGAGGAAAAGTGGCAATTAATTGGCTTTGGAATTCAAATAATACTGGAAATTCTTATGGAGCAGAGGGTTTGTTTTGGGTTCTACTGGGTTTTGTTTTTCTGGAAAAACTGATGAAAATCTTCATGAATTAAGGATTTGTTTACTCCATGGATTAACCAGACAGCTGAAAGTACATTAATTGGTCAGTTCTCATTTGGGTTCATTTCATATTATTTAATCATATGTAGCTTTTCTAATTTGTACCAAATGAAATATGCATTAAAACTTGAGTAGGGAAATTTGAGTAAAGCTTTTGGAAGAAAAAGCTTTACTTTTGAGCTTTGGTGTCACACGAATGGAAACACAAAACCAGATGAATTTTGCTCTTACAACATAACCAATGATGGCAAAAAAAAAAAGAGATTTACAACCAAATCTGTTATAGCCCTTAGGGTGGTAGCAGAAATAATAAAATAGGACAAGAAACCCTTATTTATTTTGCTGTAGAAACAGGCTCAGATCAATTTGGATTCACACAAACACGAGCTACTTTATCGAGATAAAAACGAGAACGAGGTACTTATCGAAAGGATCCTTGTAGGAGGCTCGGGTCGTTGCTCATTAGATTTTGTGGAGATGTCGGAATTGTACAGCTGGGAAAGGCCAAGCCATTCCCAAATTCCCAGTACTTTCCCTGAGGGTTGCCGTGGCATCTTCTCCAGCCCGGTTTGAGAGGTGCTCTCTGGAAATGTGGGGAGCAGAGGTGTTGTCCCCCTGAGTGTCCTCTCCCTTTGTGGCTCCCCTGGAGTTTTGGTGCCTCGCGCCAACAGGAATTCACGCGCGGGTCAGGAAATAAAAAATGGGATGAACTCTGGGTAAACTGTCAGGGGAAGGGAGCCCTTCCATGCCTCATCCCTGCACGTCCAGGGCTGGAAAAATGAACTGTGTTCGTTAACTGCTACATGCATATGTTAAATTATTTGGGGGGAAAACACAGCGTTACAGTGGGAATTGGGAAAACCGGGATTCATTCATATCTCATAATTGAAGAGAGGCAAGGAATAATAACAGTGAAATCAGTGACGGGTCAAAACACTCCTCAGAGAGCAGAAAAAGCTGAAATTTTGGCTGGGTTCGTAACAATAAAACCTCGTTTGCTGGAGGTGACGTTGGCTCTGGCGTCGCACAAAGCCCATTCGGGGCAGACGCCGCGCGGTTGCGGCTCGGTGCCTAATCTAGCATGGCAAATGTGCGAGGTGATGTCCCAGAGGAACTGTCACAAATCCCTCGGGAGAGGCATCAGGAGAGCGGGGACACAATGGTGCAGATTGATGTCTGGTTTTATTAAAGCACAGTTTGGCGCGGGAGGGACAAACTCCCTCTTTCATGTCCCCGTCAGCCTCTAATCAAAGAGTTTCTTATCAATACTTGTGGCGCAAAGATACTGAGTGCAGAATTGTGGGGGGAAAAAAAAATCTTTTGGAGGTGCCCTTTTCACCAATTAGATTTGGAGATGTCACTAAGCTGGGGTTTAATTTGGCCCGAGCACGCTTGGTTAATTGGGTAGAACTCATTTTTGTAATCAGGAGGGTTCGGAGCTTTGGTGCTCTGCTTTGGTCTCCCCCCCAATTATTCCCTGTAACAGTCTCACAGCCAGAGCCAAGATCCTGCCTGCTGGAAAAGGATGGGATTGTTTGGAGACCCATTTTCCTCATCATCCCAACGAGCCTCCCTTGTAATTTTTTGCTACTCGATATATTTGTTGCTGTAGCAGAAATCAACTGCTCCAGGAGTTTACCCAGGATGACCTTGAGCTCAGCCTTTGATCCTTTAAAAACACTGAGGATCCTCCTGCTCCCAAAGTTGTCCCAATTTTCTTGACATAACAAAAATTCAACCTTAAAACCTCATCCCATTCTGTTAAAAATGCTGTTCCCATGTACCTGCCAAGCTCAAACAAGGACTAAAAAAGTGTTTTCTTGACAGGTTTCATGTCTTGGTTTCAGCTTAGATAATTTTCCAGTTCCTGGCATAAACATGGAATATGTTCTTGTTCTCCTATTTTTTTTTTAATTTCCCTTGTTTCTTTGGCATTGTTTTGGCTGCATTTTATTTCCTCACGCTGCAATACTCTCCTTTTTCCCAGTAACTTGGATGCTCTTGCTTGGTTTAAGTGGGAAAGATGGTCCAGAATGATCCCAATTGCTGCTTCCACACTGAGCAAAATTTAATTTTATGCACAGACTCTGTTTCTTGGGATTTCATTTTGCTTGTCCTCAGGAGAATATCACCAACCCTGGACCAGCAGTCACAGCCTCCCTGTCCTGAAATTCATCCTTGGATATTTCCCTTCCTCCTTTTGCCATGAGTTTCCTGAGGAGGAGGAGGAAGGCAACATGTGATCCACAGAAATCTCATCCCTGCCTTGGGAAGAGAAGCCCTTTCAGCTGCCCCAGTGAACTCAAATATTTATTTAGGGAATGATTAACTGCTCTATTCCCCTTGGCCACCGGAACTCGGCAACTGGGGGTTTTTGCTTCTTATTAGCAGGAAAATCCCAGGATTTCAGTGCTCACGCATGGTTTCCTTATCCTGTCTGTGTGGAGCCGGGCTGTCTGGGGGCTCTCCGTGCATTGAGGTCAGCTTGTGTGCTGAGGGGCTTCCCAAATTCCCAAACTGAGCAAAATCCTGATCTCCCACATCCCCCTGGACTTTCTGCCCTTGCTGCCTCTATTGCAGGCCACAGAAAAACCTGGGAACAGGTCTTGAAATGATTTGTTGGATCATCCATGTCCATTTTCCTGCTGGTTCAGAGGCGTTCATGGGCACGGGTTTGAATATTCCATGTCATTTAAAGGAAGGAAAAGTGGTGTCCCCCTGCACCACATTCTTGGAGTAAAATGGGAATTAATTATGTCTAACTTGGAATATTTCACCTGCTCAGCTTGACAATTAATTTGCAGAAATTGTATTTTCTTCTATCATGGCCTGGCTGAATTTTAAGTTCACTTTTTTTTCCCCTGTCCTTAATGCCAAATATTAAGCGTCTTAGATATTCCAGTAAAATATATTTATTCCATTCCTGTGCTTTTCTGAAGCCTAACTATCCCCAGGATGAACAGAAATAACATTTTACCCCAAATCATTAAAAGATGAATTACCTAAGAAAAGTTTAGCTGGTGGGGCTGAAAATATGAGTGATCCAAGTTGAAAATAGAAGCCAAGTGCTGGCTGTAAAATAACCTTGGAATCACATCCTGTGAAAGATTAAATTGCATCTGAGGGGGAACATATTGTCCCCCCCTTCCCTTCCCCAAGGTCCAGGGCTTTTAGCTCAATGAACTCCAGGCCTTGTAATTAGCAGCAAGGCGATTAAATGGGCCACGTTCCTGGGAGTAATTAGTGCACTAATTGTGTTTGATTGTTTAATTTTTTAATTACTCTTGCTCGCTGGAATTGAGGAGAGGCAGCGAACCCCACTGCAAGAGCTCTGAGAGGTTCCTGGGATACAAGAGCTTTACTGCATCCCATTTTATGGGGAGGGGGACGCACATTTAACCATTTCTGGGGTGAAGCTGCCAAGAAAATCCCTTAAACTGATTTCCAGCATGTGGAAAAAAAGCTGAATTTGGAGGCAATTCATAAGAATTCCAGGGTTTTTTTCATAACCTTTTGACGTGTGTGGTGGGAACCAAAAGAAATAAACAGAATAGACACAAAAAGGTTGAGCAGGTAAAAGGAGAAGGGGGGGAAAGGCAATCAGAGCTGGAGAAGTTGCAAATAGTCCTTGGGATTGTCGTCTGGGATCTGGCACGGCTGCCAGATGGAAAATGTTCCATCGCCGTTCCTGTTTGTCTTCGGACAGTGATGACACAGGCAGAGAGCTGGGCTTGGATTTGGAAGCTGGAGGGAGATGAAAACTAATCCAAATATTGTAAATTTGATCATGGGAAGTCCAACCTGTCGCTTTATGTGGCCTGGAAGAAAGGTAGGAGGAAAATCTGCTGACTTATTCGGGAAAGTCACACTGCAGAGGTGCATGAAGCGAAATTCCTGGAGGGAGGACTCTGCCTGCAGGAACAGCTCTCCCAGCCTCGTCAGGCTTCTCAGAGTTCCCATGGCTTCGTTTCCCACTGAGGAATAATCGTTCTGAGGCAGTGGAGGGATGGCCCAGCTGACCCTGCACAGCAGAATTCGTGGGAGCGAGCGACTCGTGCTGAGGCCTCGGCGGTTTCTCGCAGATGGCGCTGCCTGGCCATGCTGTGATCGCTGCTTTTGGGCTCAGAAAGTCTCCTGCCCGCTGAGAAGGATCTTTTCCTGGCTTTTGCTGGCTTATTTCACTCGAGGAAGAGTTGATTTAGGGAGCTCTGAGGTGGGAGCCCTTCCAAGGGCAAGGATAAGAGGAAAAGTCAGGATGAAATCTGCTGGAACCTTGTAGGAACTTGGAGGTGTGACCCAGACAGCCAGGAGGAGATGGAGGAGGAAGGCTGAGATGAGGTGTCAGCAATCATCATCAACTGTGGGAAACAGGAAAAGCAGAAAACTCTTAGAAGCTGAGAAAATTCTCAGAAGCTGTGGGAAAGCAAATCTCAGAACGCAAGAAAACAAGATATTCAAGGACAGAAAACAATGAGGATGTGTTTTTGAGTTGTGTAGGGATAGGCCTTAGAAAATATGATAAGCAAGATAATAGAAAAATATAAGTTTAATAATGAAGCATTATCCATTGTTCTTAAGCTAAAACAAGCTAGCATTGTTAGAAGTAAAAAATACATAGAGCTCTAATTATTGGCTTAAGCAAATGCTTGTAAGCTTTTAACATTATTCTATTGGCTAGAAAGTTTTTAAAAAGGCCTTGTAACCTAGAGAATTTCAGCTCCTGTTGTTACGGCATGAGCTTTCAACATCTTTTGTCTCTCACTTTGTAACGAGACTGATGCTGAAATAAAAGCTCAAAGAGTGCCTTCCAGCAGTCCCATCCCGTTGTATTTGTATGTAGTAATCCAACAATCAAACTCCTGTGAGGGAGAATCATCAATCTTCCACCAACCAGGCAACTTCCCACTGCGCTGGAAATCCAGGGAGAGCAGGGAAATGCTCTGTCTCTCACGGGAACAAGGTGGAGGGCCCTGAACACCACAGCCTGTGCCGTACTTGCTTGAGGATAACCGCAGAAACACCCATGAATCAGGAATTCCTTCCTGCCTGGCTTTGGCTGAGTGTTTGTATGGGAAGATTTGGTGCCTGGCTCCTTTCTTCTCCCCTTTTTGTTTTTTTCCCTCCTGGAATGGTGTTTTTACGGCAAACTTGCAGCTGGCCGAGCTTGTGGGTTTGGTCACGGTCAGCCAGCTGAGCTTGAGGAGGACAGAAGGGACAAAGCCGTCCTTAAAAACAACTGTCCCCTCCATCAACTTCTCCCCTAAAACCAGAGCTCTGATACCCGGCCTCCTCTCTGGCCTTTCCCGGGAGGATTGGGACCTTCCATTGTCCCCAGCGCTGGTGCCAACGAGGCCGAGATGTCCCCTCCCTAATGAGACCTGACAAATGGGCAACCGGGCTGCAGCTCGGGGCCTCCAAAGGTTCGTTTGCACCGTGGCGGGGCAAAGGGCAGGCCCGAGTCATCCCGCTGCGTGGCGGGAACGGGAGCAGCCTTCCCGCCTCCGCTGGAGCTGGGCAGATTGAGTTAACGGGGATTTCTGTGTCATTTTGAGTGACTTTCACAAACAGACTGCATGATCTAAACGCCGTGGGACCGTGTTCCCCACCGCCACCGGATTCTGAGCGGGTCACGCCGGCTTCCATTGGGTTGGGATGAGCACTCAGCTCCGTGTGAGGAGCTGAGGGAATTCTGAGGGGAAAAATATCTGCCCATGCCTTGTGTTTGCTGTGCCAGCAGAGGTTTAGCCCTGGAGTAGCTGGTACACTGCCGATAATTCTTGAAAATAAAAGTTTTGTGCAGAGTTTGGCTGTTTTGGCTGAAAGTTGTGGACTAAAAGGGGCTTGGGAGTGAATGAAAAACCCTTCATGCCCTTGGTGAAGCTTCTTAGGGCTTATAGGATTCCTGGAGAATCCAGCATTGCAGAAAATTAGAATTCTGTAGGATTTTGGGAACCCAACCAAATGTTTTGTCAAATGGCTGCAGGTTTTATGACAGTGCACCCATATGTCTATATCTATCTATCTATCTATATATATCTATATATATATCTGTCTATCTATCTATAAATCTATCTGTCTAATTTATATATCTATATTTATATCTCCTTCCTTACATTTTATTTTTATGTGTGAGTGGAACACCAGAGAAAATGAGTGTGCTGAACACTGAATTAATATATAATTGATTGAATATTTAATATATAATTATTGGATGTTGAGTTCTTAAGTATTTAATATTACTTTTACTCAAAATAATTTTTGCTGCTCCTCTCTCTCTGTGAAATATCATCACTACCTTAAATATCACTGAGTATTTGCCCCCCCATGAAAGGCAGAACTATGTGTACCCTTGTGTTCATACTCAAAATATTCATGGAATATTAAATATTTGAGTTTCTGGCATTGGGTATTTCCATGTTTGCAGAAATTCCTGTTTTTGCCCTACCTGTGTGTGTGGAATGAGCAGTGCTCATGGTGACAAAGGGTGACAATAACAGTGGGGGCAGGTGTTGGCTCAGCAAGAACTTCCTACTTCTCTCAATTCCACAGTTTAAAATTTTGACCCTGCTTGCCTTGCTGTGGACAATTTTTTAACCCAGAGGATTTTAAAATTGTAATTCTTTGCCTGTAATTAAACCCGTTTCAAACAGAAAACCGAGGTGGGGGAGTGAATTCTCTCTGTTCGTTCACGGTTTCTTGCAACTCATTAGAAGCTGGCAATTAAGGTCTCTGCAATTACCAGAGGAAGGATGTGCATATTTTTAGGGAGCAGCTGGAGGATTTCTGCCACCCTTTCAGGCAGCTCTAAAGCCACTTTTCCAAACTGATGACTGAGTGCTGCCACACAGGATTTGCAGAGGGGCTGGGTGAGCAGTCGGTCCCACAAAGGGACACTGGCAAAACCAATGTCCTCAACTGGAAGGCTTTGATCAGTTCTGCAAAAACAATAGAGTTTTTGTGCTTCTGATGAGCAAACCCAACAAATTCTTGTCTCTTTGGGAGGAATTCCTGCCGTTATGTCAACCTTGCTGTGTTTTAAGTTAAAATATCACTATAATGGTTGGATTTGATGATATTGGAGGTCTTTTCCAACCTTAATGATTCCGTGAGTGATTGTCCTTTATGTTGATAATTTGTTAATCACAGGCTGCTGATGAGAGTTGGTGCTGAGCTGTGATGAACTACTCTTTTTGGGGTGTGAATCCTCATTTTTTAGTGCTGTAGATCAGGATCAAATCCTCATTTTTTGCTCCTGATGGTCTCGCTGATGTCTTAATATGAAGAGTGGGGCTTGTAAAACGCTCCTGGAATTGTCTGGGATAAAAAAAATATTCCCAGATTCCAAATTCTCCCTCCAGATCCCACATGGACCCATTTCTTTCATCTTCCACATGGCTGGGAGAGGTTTATTTTGCTTCCTGTCTGCTTCGAATCAGGATTTCATTCTCCCCTGGCTGACAGGGATCTATGGAGTAAATCCCAAATTCCCCCTTCATAAGGTTAAAGCAACAAAGTTTAAAGCACTGGGCTCTGTGTTATCTTTCTTTCCTCATATTTTTTTATGGATTTCACTGTGTTTTAACAAAAAAGCTGTTTGCAGATAACAGCAGAGACAATGGCAACCTTTGTGCTGCTGGTCCTGGGTGGATTTCTGCTGTGGGACAAATATTTGGAGGTGACATCCCCAACGCAGTCATATCTTTCCTGAAAAAAAAAAATCAACAAGAAAAAATATTTATTAGATAATAACCAGCACATATTCAGAACTGCTCAGGAATTATCTGGGTGTTGCAGATCTTTTGGTTGATCAGGGTGGAAAAAACTCATCCCAACCCTCTGTGTTCTGGATGGATTCCAAAGGAAACCATTGGCTTCTGCCGGGCTCAGCAGCCACATCCTTTCAGGATTTTCCCTTCCTGTTTGATTTTTGAGGGACTTTCATAATTTTTAAGGGTTTATAACAATCTGAGCTGTGTAGTTAATGATTTTTTTAGCCTTGCCTTGCCCCTGGATGGCTCCTCACAGCCTAGGTGCAGGGATTGGCATGCTCCAGATAGGTGCTGGGTTTGGGATGGTCTCAGGAATGTCACCACAGTGACAGATTATTTGGTTCTGCTGTAATTAGTTCCCATTAGTCAGAGACTTAGGAAAAATACATCGAATTATTTATTAATGGCATAATAAGGAGAATAAATCCCTTTGGAGCACGGATGAGGAAAATCCAATGGTTACTTTGTTCGCAGCTCTGAGATGGAGGCTTTTCCAAGAGGAAATGCCAAGATAAAATCGGTAGGAACCTCATAGGATGGTGGAGACGTGGGTGAGGAGGAGTCAGGAGGAAGGTGGAGATGAGGTGTCAGCAGAAGGAGGACCAGCCAACTTCCCACCGCACTGGAAATCCAGGGAGATCCTTTGTCCATGGCTTTTCCAAGGCTCTTGATGCCAGGAGAGGGAGGCAGCAGGGTTGGGTGGTGGGGACAAGGTGGTGGCCAGGCCCTTGTGGGTTTGCTCTGCTCATCCCAACTCTCTGCCATCTCCTCACAGAAAGAGGGATTGGGCATGGGAATGGCTGCCCAGGGAGGCGCTGGAGTCACCATCCCAGGAGCTTTTTAAGGAAAGCCTGGATGTGGCCCTCAGTGTTCAAAGGTGACAAGGGGTCGTTGGTCACGGGTTGGACTCGATGACCCCAGAGGGCTTTCCCAGCCCGGTTAATTCTGGCATTCTGTGACCCTGCCCAGGTGGGGACTGTCTGGTTAATTCTGGCATTCTGTGACCCTGGCCAGGTGGGGATTTTCGGCCGCCGCATGAGCAGGGCCTGGCCGGGCCATGGCCTGGCCGCCGGGGCTGCTCCTGCTGCTCCTGCTGCTGCCCGGCCGCGCTCTGGCCGCGCGGAGCCGCGACTTCACCGCCAAGGACATCGTCTACCTCCACCCCTCCAGTAAGTGACCGCCACCCGTTGGGACAGAGGGACCGAGAAAGGTTGTCAAAGATGGTTTATTGCATCATCAGTCTCATATATATATATTTTTATATATATATATGTAAAATATGTATGACTGAGAGACATTGTAAAATGGTTTATTGCATCATCAGTCTCATATATATATGTAAAATATGTATGACTGAGAGACATTGTAAAATGGTTTATTGCATCATCAGTCTCATATATGTATCAAAATATATATATTTTATATATGACTGAGAGCCTGTAAAATGTTTTATTGCATAATCAGTCATATATATATATATAATATATATGACTGAGACATTGTTAAAGATGGTTTATTGCATCATCAGTTTCATATAGATATTATATATGACTGAGAGACATTGTAAAAGATGGTTTATTGCATAATCAGTCTCATATACATATGTATATATATCATATCTATATAGTCATCATATAAGGGTGAGACATCATAGATGTTAAAATCCCAACGTCATAATAACAGAAGCCAAAGTTAATTCTAATTACAATGCCTTATATGTGTGGTTTTTTAGCAAAGTAACTGCTTTTATAAAATCTGTGAGTAACTTTTTACGGTAATCATGAACTGCTTTGCCTTATATGGATTTACCACAATGCATCTTTATTAGTTGTTAATTACATTCTACGTAGACTTACATTATTAAAGCTTAAACTTCATACTTATTAAACCTTAAAGTTCAAGCTTATTAAACCTTAAACTTCATACTATACAACAAGCATTATTGCTAAACTTTTAAGTTCTTATCTATCTTATTCAATATACTTTTTGTTAACCTCAAGCATATTTTTACTTGCTAAAGATATATTTCTGTGTTTAAATCACAAAACTGCATTCTTGTAAAATTTACATACTCAAGGCCCTAAGAGCCTTCTATACTTTAAATTCCCGTAGCCACCCTGTATTGCCTGGGAAGGCTGACCTGGAAGCAGAGACCCGGGGGGAATAAAAGGATAAAAAAGGATTTATTGAAAGGATCCAGCCTGGGCAGGGCAGGAACCCCTTGGGGCTGCACCCAAGTCAAACCCACAAATGGGCACAAAATGGATCCTGGGCACGAGGCCTCACACTTTGATAGGTTTGGGTCCATCAGCAGATTGGAGTGAATTGTCCAATTCCAGCTGCAGGTGATGAAGCTCCATCCTCCTTGTTCCCTCTCTTCCATCACTGTTGTTTCCACTCGTGGGCCTAAAATTTGTCCTCAATGCCCAGCTGGAAAGGAATTGTTTTGTGTCCCTGCTCTGTGCAGAGAGCTCAGCAACCCTGAATATGAACCCAGAAATGCACACTGAACCAGCACAGAGTCCGAAAAAATATAAAAGCTCAAACTTCAGGCATCACCTGGCATGGGGACAAGGGAAATATAAGTTATCTCCTGAGCCTTGAGCTTATGGATTTGCACTCAAACTCTCACAGGAGCCCAACCCAAAAGCCACTTCCAATCATCGTTTCTGTGGTCCTCCGAAACCACTGGAATATTTTCCAGCAAGGTGCTGTGTTTGTCTGTATCACATTTCATCTCATCACGTGTTTCCTTCATTTCTCCCACTTCTTCTTGAACCATGGCTGTGTTTGTTTGCTTTTGGCTCTGCCTTTAGCCTGGTTTTACGTGGGGTCATAGAATGGTTTGGGTTGGGAGGGACCTGGTTTGTACAGGCCCCACTCTCAGAAGGTCAAGCTGATGTGGAAGAAAAGCCAAGGTTTTGTGGGGAAAAAACACCCATGGCAAAGGATGGGACAACGTGGGCTTTAAGGTCCCTCCCAACCCAAACCATTCCATGGTTCTGTGTAGAACTGCACCAAAAAGGTTTAGAGGACACATGGGGTTACAGGCTGAGGCACCGACAGCTCCTGCCTTGACTCCATCAACTCCTGGAGCAATGGAATTGTGCATCTTCAGATCTTCCCTGGATTCTCAGCAGTCTGTTCACTTTATCAGACACAAACCTGTGAATTCCATGAGAACAGGGTGCCTGTGGAGCTGTCCCTGCCTTCTCTTCCCACAGAGAACTCCCTGCTTCCTAGGCTGAAAAATTCATATTCTCTGCAGGATAAAATTCCTGGTTTATATCATAACTGTGACCTGTCAGAGGTGTAAGGTGAGAGGGATTAATTTAATTAGCATGCTGTCCCAGCCTCAGCCCCACCAGAGTTGCTCCAGGGTGATTTCTTGCTCCTTGTAAGCTGAAAGGAAAAAAAAAACATGAAATCTTCTTGCTTCACCTCTCGTTCCCAAATGGGATCCGGCCCAGAGCAAGGGGAGGAGGGGATGAGGAGGGAGGGTGAAGATGTGGCCCTAGAGGTTCAATTTACTGATAAATGTGACCTGTTCACCTTTTTTGGCTTCTCAGAAGGATGGATTGAAAGAGTCCCAGATATGCTGCCAGGAGAGCAATTAAGGAATTAGCCTTCATTTGGGGAGATAAATTAGGAGAGAGGCTGCTGTTGAGGAGCTGGAGGTTCAGCAAAGTGGTTTTGTTCCCTTTGAGGCCTTCAGCAGGAGCAGCTGTTCCCCTCGCTGGGACAATTCCCAGAGTGTTTAAATCCACATGATATTTTTTATCAGCGCTGGTAAAGCGGCGGCGTTGGATGTGAGCTCTGATTCCGAGGCAAGGAGCATTCCCAGCTCCCATTTGCTCCCTCTGAAGTCAGCACTGGGCACTTTGGTTGGGTAAACTCAGCTGGAATGAGTCCACAGCGACCTAAATGTGCTGTAGGGGGGACAGGGATTTACAAATCAGAACCAGCCTGCTGACACTGACGGGAAAATCCGGAGAAATTCGGATCTAGGGAGAAAGAACGTCGCCGTTTTCTCCTGAAAAGCAGCCCAAAACCAGATAATTTGGGTCATTTACCCTCCATTATCCGTTCCCTTTAACTCCGTGTTTTCCACGCCTTCCAGCCACGCCGTATCCTCGTGGATTTAAATGTTTCACCTGCGAGAAGGCCTCGGATAATTACGAGTGCAACCGCTGGGCTCCGGATGTTTACTGTCCCCGAGGTAAGCAGCTCCATCCCAGGCTCCCATCCCACCCCCGCTGTCCCTGCCTGGGGCCTGTAATTCCCAAAAATGTGGAATCTGGGATGCTGGAGTTCATCCTTGAAGCTTTTCTGCCTCCTTGAAGTGGATGAGGTTGAGGACTTTGAGGGATTCCCTGTTTTCCTCTGGCTCAGGCTGATGTTGCTTTCCTAGAAATCACTGGTTTGGGTTGGAATTCCTTTCCTTCCTTACCAAAAAATAAAGCATTCCTTTCCTAAAAAATAATTAAATAAAGCATTCCTTTCCTAAAAAATAATTCCTTTCCTAAAAAATAATTCCTAAAAAATTCCTTTCCTAAAAAAAAAAAAATTCCTAAAAAACTTCCCTTCCAAATTCCTTTCCTGCCTCACCAAAAAATAAATTCTTGCCAAACCTTAAAGCTCATCCCATTCCAGGGACATCTCCCACTGTCCCAGGGTGCTCCAACCTGGCCTTGGACACTTCCAGGGATCTAGGGGCAGCCTCAGAATTCCATCCCAGCCCCTCCCCACCCTCCCAGGGAAGGATTTTTAAATTTTATTTCTCTTCCTGCTGAATACATGATCTGGCTGTGTGCACTTCCCTCCCCTCTGGCACAAATCCACATTCAGGGCAGCCGCAATATCCAGAATTTGGATATTTTCAGTGGTTTGATCCCACAAATCCCCTCAGAGTCTGAACTTGGGAACACCTCAAAAAAACCCTTTAATACAAAACACTCAAATATCAGATCCAGGCACTGCTGAGCTCCCAAAATTCAAAATTTGCCCCTCCTTCAGCAGTTCTCTGAGACCCTCACAAAATGGAGATTATCCACAGGCCCAGCGGATCCCATTTAGCTGGGTTGCTTTGGGATTTCGGAAAAATATTGATTTATTTTTGGAAAAATATTGATTTATTTTCAGAAAAATATTGATTTATTTTTGGAAAATATTCGGGACTTTGGGAAACATTAAATTCGGAAGGAGATGGCCCCAGTGTGTTTGCAGCCCGTGTCAGCCCCGTTCTCACCCTCACAATTTCTTCCCTTTGAGGTAAAATTAACAACCAGAAAACCCCTCCCAGGGTGGTTGGAGTGGGATGAGCCAAATATTCCCAAATATTCCTCATTTTATAGGAGAAGAGATTGTCCCTAAAAAAATGGAAAATATTTATCTGCACAATTCCTGTTCCATGACAGGGTCTGCTTAGCCAGCACATGATGTACAATAAACACAGCAGAAATCCAATTTTTTTTTTTCATTTTTTAAAAAATCAAATTTGATAAAATTAGATAAATGTGATAAAAATCCAGGATTTGCTGATTCTCAGGGAATTGTCAGATAAATTTTTCCACATTTTCAGGGATCAGCTACTGCTTCAGCCAGCACACAATACACAACAAATACACCGAAAATCTGAATTTTTTTTTTAATTTTTAAAAAAATCAGATTTGATAAAAATAGATAAATGTGATAAAAATCCAGGATTTGCTGATTCTCAGGGAATTGCCAGATAAATTTTTCCACGTTTTTAGGGACCAGGTACTGCTTCAGCCAGCACACGATGTACAACAAATACACCGAAAATAAGATTTTTTTTTAATCCCATGATTTGATAAAACCTCAGGAATTGCTGATTCTCAGGGAATTGCCAGATAAATTTTTCCACGTTTTTAGGGACCAGGTACTGCTTCAGCCAGCACACGATGTACAATAGACACAGCAAAAATCAGATTTTTTTTTTTTTTAATTTTTAAAAAAATCAAATTTGATAAAATTTGATAAATTTGATAAAAAAACCCAGGAACTGCTGATTCTCAGGGAATTGCCAGATTAATTTTTCCACGTTTTTCAGGGACCAGGTACTGCTTTAGCCAGCACATGATGTACAACAAATACACGGAAAATCTGAATTTTTTTTTTAATTTTTAAAAAAATCAGATTTGATAAAAATAGATAAATGTGATAAAAATCCAGGATCTTCTGATTCTCAGGGAATTGTCAGATCATTTTTTATCATGTTTTCAGGGACCAGGTACTGCTTCAGCCAGCACACGATGTACAATAGACACAGCAAAAAACAGATTTTTTTTTTTTTTAATTTTTTAAAAAATCAAATTTGATAAAATTTGATAAATTTGATAAAAAAACCCAGGAACTGCTGATTCTCAGGGAATTGCCAGATCAATTTTTCCACGTTTTTCAGGGACCAGGTACTGCTTCAGCCAGCACACGATGCGGGCCAGTGGGGAGAGCGTGTCGGTCACCAAGCGCTGCGCGGCGCCGGAGGAGTGCCTGAGCACCGGCTGCTCCTACCTGCGCCACGAGGAGTACAAGGTGGGCACAAAACAGCCAAAAAATCAACATTTTTGGATTTTGTTCCAAAGAGAACGCGTGGGAATGTGTATAAAAATGGGAGGGTTATATATGGT
>VXBQ01009001.1:29925-41254 GCA_013400175.1 Phainopepla nitens | reverse complement strand
GTGTGTCTTGGGAACGTATATGTGGAGGGGTCATTTCAGTATACCAGGAGAAGACCTGCGCCAGTTCTGTGGCACAGCGCATTAAGGAGGCTGTTTCTCATGTTTCTTCGTTTGTGTGTGGTGTTAATGCAAAAAATTAATAAATGCCAGCGTCCTATGGTTAAGAGCCAGGGAGGACGGTATAAACACACAAGTGCTTAGAGCAGTAACACAAAGTTTACCAGAATCCATGGAAGTTGTGGGATGCGCTCCTTATTGCTGCTCTGCCTTTCGGAAGTTCTTTGTGGGTTGGGTGTGTACTTGCTGCTGAGGTCCTTTCAGAGATATAGGGTACAGGTTCTTTCTGACCCTGGGCATCTGGTGTTGAGGAGCATTAATCTTCCATGATTTTATACTTACATGCGCCTGGAATATTTGGAGAGAAATAAAAACTTTGCCGGTTTCCCAGTCAGAAATCCCTTGGTTTTAGTTATGCTTCTTCTTCCTTTACCTATGATACTGTAGTCTTACCAAAAATCAGTAACTTACTAAGCCATTTATTGCTTAAGAAATACAATGTAAACTCTAAACATCAGATTTTGTAGTTGTAAGTGAAAAAAACTGCTTGCACACTAACTGTTCCATAGGATGCTCACAAGTATCATCCAAAAAAAAAATCAGTTTGATAGAAAACAAAGGAATGTTGAGGCTCTCAGTGAAAGTAGTCAGAATTATATCACTGTGATGAGATGTGCAGGTGCCAAATGCAACTTATTTTTGCTTATGAAAACAAAAATGGAAAAGAAACTTGCCAGTAAATGATAGTCAGAATTACCAATTTCCAGCTACTGGGCTTGGTAACATTTGCTAGAACATATTTAAGGTAAGAATTATACTCAAACTGTAATTGTAAATGTGAGTGATGTTACTTGGCAGTCATTTACTGAACACTGTATGGAAAGTTATCCCTCTATTTTATCTTTTTTACTCCTGAGAAGTATTTCAGGGAAATTCAGATCCTATTCTAACTAGTAAGTTGTAGCACTTAATAGCAGCTCTTTGTCAAAATATGAAGAGTGGATATGTTTAGGTTCTGTAGACAGTTCAGGCCTCAGACAGCACCCATGAACTGTTCTTTAAATTTGTTATTTGGCCTTTTAATTTCAATTATGAATTAAGTCTTTCAATATTGCAAGTTAGTTTATGAGTTTTTTTTAATTAGCAGCTTCTGTCAAAATAAAAATAGGGAGGGTAGATGTCAAAAAGAATGGCATGTTACATTAAAGCATGATCTGTTTTGTAGCCTTAAACTGGAATGTGAGAAACTGGCAAGTGAAAAGACAGAAATGCAGAGGCATTATGTGATGGTAAGTATATTTGTTTTTATCTTTATTTCAGTAAATATCTTCTAATACAATGTAAATCAGCATAAGAAAATAATGTATGCTCATTTATTTGCAGTACTATGAAATGTCGTATGGATTAAACATTGAAATGCACAAACAGGTAAGACATTTTGTTTTCTAAGCCACAAAGTCTTCAGTCTGTCTGCTGCATTGAAACATAGCTGTGCTGTTTATGCTCAGATGACTGTATCGTGCCTGAATCAATAGCCTGATTTGTAGCCTGATTAGTAGACCTTTGCCTACCTCCTGTCAGATGAGGTGTAGATTAGGTTAAGCAGCAATACCTTTTTTGGTATTGGTCCTGAAAGACTTTGGCATAAATAGGAGAGATCTTGTATCTGTTTTTTTAAAAATGCAGTTCAGTACTTTACAAGTTTGGGGTTTTTTGGTTTGGGTTTGTTTGTTTGTTTGTTTGTTTTGTTACTGGTAGAGGCTCTGACATGTAGAACTGATCCTATGTCTGTGTAGCATATGTAGTCGTAGTTACTCAAATCCCTGCCTTATAAAGGTATGAAGAGATTAGTGACTTGGAAAGCTCTAGTTATGACTATGAGTTTGCAAGTTCCCATAAAATTCACACTTATAGCCACTATAATGGTGAATAAAAAGAGTATTGAACTGGAACAAGACACTAAGGACCTCATAAGAGAAGAAAAGCTAAATGATTGCACAGCCCAGAGGACCCTCAATTGAGTAGTCATTGTCTGCCAAATAAAGCATTAATGGCAGGGTGTAAGTATTCTGTAGATATGCTGACATTCACTTTTTCATCAAGATGCTAGTACAATAAGTCTTTCAGAAATCGATGGCCTCTTAAAAAAATTATCATTAGATGAAGTTGCACAGTTGGACACATTTCAAAGTGCAACAATACAATTCTTTCTTGATGTGTATGTGCTATTTCATCTAAAACTCTTGTTTCATTAAATTAAAGAGCATGCCTGACCGGCTAGGGCACAGCGAAGAAATTGATTAGTTCAGGCTTCAGATCTTCAGTATATTCAAAGACATTCATTAAGCAAGTGAATTATGGAGTTGAATTTTGTTTTTGTAGCTCTGAACTCTTTGAAATTTTTCTTTGTTATTTGTTTTGTTTCTCCCTAAAAATATCATATTTGCTAAGGTGGCATTGTAATTCCATGACAGCTTTCTGCAGATCTGGGTAGATATTCTTTAGGTTTTGGAGGTATGCTTGTTTCAATTCAAAATGGCATTAAAAGGAGTTGTATTAGGACAACTTTTTTTTTTTTTTTTTTTTTTTAATAGTGCACCAAATAACCAGATGGAACAGCAAGCTTAGTATTTGACTTTGTTTTGTACTGTAGCTTAACTAATTTTTCTTGTGGCTTGTGTTTTAGAAAAATGTCGGTTTTTCTGTGAGGTGACTTCATAACTTTGTGATTTCAAGATTTTTTTTCCTTGCATTTTTTCTCTTCAGCAACTTCTTGGCATACTGTAATCTGTGAGCAAGCCAGTATCTGTATAGGACACTCATTTGCTGCAAAGTGGATGTTATTTTCAAGAGGTCTCTGAAGAGCATGTGTGATTTTAGTTAGTGTACCAGGAATTAACTTTAGATAAAATCAATTAAACCCACAGGATTAAAGTGGGTGAGAACTAAGGTTTCCACTTTGACCTTAACATGTGTATAAAGGTTTAATGTTCTGTATGTATGGCAATTAGAATTATGTACCCAGTAGGCAGTGATATTTCGGAAGCTTTTAAGATTTATGACAAAGCATTATATCTGTGTTAGTTGTAGTTGGGGAGAATAGTGCACGCTTGCTCTGTGTGTGCTGTTAAGAAAAGAATAGGTTTTTGAAGGTATAAATACACTTTTCTGAATGTGAGACTCAGATGGTATGCTTTTACGTGTTAAGTAATTCTAATTTCTGGTAAAAGCAGCACCTTCATGTTAAAGGCTATTGATTTAGATGCCTGCAGTGGGGATGCCAAATGGTGTTGCAGTTCAGTATGTAGGTGGCCTTAGATTACAGGAAGAAAAAAAAACAACCACAAAAAACCTAACAATGACATTCTTCTGAATTTCCACAGCTAACGATAAGTTCTGAGGAGGCTTTTGACAGATAGTAATCATAATTCTTATTAACTGGTGACGTCTACCCCCAAGGGTGTAGCCAGGCTCAAATTGATGCTTTTTGCTGGCTGATCACCAGCATGGCCTAAGTGCTCATTATGTTGTAGAAAGGGCCTTTGGAGCTCTCATTACGTTTGACAGGAATTCTCTCTAGGGGGAAACTGGGCATTAGCTAGACTCCTGACAGGCTGAAATTATTCCTGCTTTATGGCTTATAACCAAATGCTAGCAAGGCATCATCAGGGGACACGAAAAATTGTCATTTCTGACAACATCTTCGTTACTGGAAAATGCAGTGATGGGGAAGCTTTCCAGTGAACAAGCTTTAACATTTTTAAGGTCTTCCTCTTGTTTGGATGCTGTACTTGCTGTGTGTGAAACTCTTCAGACTGCTTGGACTGCTGTTTGAAAAACAAAATTACACTGCAGCAGAGCTTATTTATGAAGTATGATCTGTATATCACTGTTAAGGTACAGACACTTAGATAAAATGAAGTACTTGCAGTTAGCCTGCATGTAAATGAGTTTGAGTTCTTGTACTGATGGATTTGTGTCAGCAGTTCTGTCTTCATTTAATTTAATAATCTGTTATAATTTAACTAACATAAAGTTAGTCAAGACTTGAATGTTGTTATAAACAGACTTAACTGTGGTGAACTTTGCATACACAAATAGCTGTACTGGGAGAGCTTTTCACTTTAATATGTTGTGTTGAAGTCCAGAAATGGACATGCTAAGGCTTCCCTCACAAATCTAGCTTTGGCCCTTTGCAGTGTTTAACTGCATGATGTGTGCTTAGATCAAGGTGTACTTCTGCATTTCAGCCTGCTGGCTGAATAGTGGTCAGGGAATAATCTTTTTGACACATTCGAGTCTGGTTTAGATTTGGTTTTGCTCCTTCTTTTTCTGCGTAGGTTTTTAAACTTCTTTAATTTAAGAATTCCAAAGATTTTTTTCTTAAGAGCATGCTTTATGTAGACACTTATACTGTGTTCTTAGAAATTAAGGTGTATAGTTACTGACCAAGTTTTGCATTCCTGAAACAGAAACAACCGCCTGAGGATTTGTTTAGGTGGATGTGAGTTGATTTAGATGTTGTTTTCATGTGTGTCAAGACAGAATGAATAAGAACATTGTGTGGTCTTAAGTTTCTTTTCTGTTTCATACTGTCCAAGTGAGATTTTCCCCTATGTGACATCTGTGGCTGGCAAAGCAGATGAATCAACTGCTACTGCCAAGATGGAGAGTTGGTTGGGTGTTAAAAATTGTGCTGTACTTAGAGTTACTGCCCTTGGCTCCTAGAGCACTGCGTCTTTATTTTCGCCAGCTGCGCTTGTCATCTTCTGTCATAAGTCAGAAGATAAGGTTTCCTGTGCATTTAATGTCTAGATTGGTTAGGTGCAAGATTATCTTTTGTCCATTGGCAGGCAGCCATAGGAAAAAAAAAAATCATCTGTGCTGAGCCAAGTGTTAGTCTTATAAACTACTACAGTGTCTGGGTTTTTGCTATCCTAACAGTTATGGCAAGGTTTCCTTCTCTTTGGGTGGGTCTTTTTGATCTCTGTGACCTGCCTGGAGGCAGACCTGTCATTCAGTAGCTTGCCTGCTGTAGAAAAGTATCCAAACTCCGAAGCTGCATTGTGTTAATCAGTTGTACAGGAGTGACATGTCCATTTTATCCTGGACTGTTCTGTGGAATAATTTCTAATGCTTCATGGCAAAGGACAAAGTCGTCTAATGATATCTTATTAGAACATCAGTCTTCAGGAGAGGGTTAAACAGGAGGGAATTAAGGAGCTTAGTTAGCTCTCTGCAGCTCTTGAGTAGGATGGTTTTGCTGTTGAAAGGGATTTAAGATAAATTAATTTTCTTTTTTCCTACATTTTAATTATTGGAATGAAAAACTCCTTAAGGTTTTGGTGGTGTGTGAATGTTTCAAGAGCATTTTACAGTTGGCACAGCCACAAAAGACATGCAAAAACTGGTTTTATTTAAAAGAGAAAAGGGTAGGATTGATTGTGACAGTATTTTTCTCTGAAAAAATTGTACTTATTCTACAAATATTTGGTTTCTAAATGAGTACAATTGTGTCAGCAACCTAGCCATTTCAACCACAAATAGAGTTGCCAGTTTGAAAGAGGGGAAAAGATGAGAGTAATTACTGCAACTTTAATGACTTTTGAACCATGTTTCAAGCTCGAGGCCAACATTATTGTGAAGGAGTTATCTGACAGATTCAGGGCACTGTGAAGTGCATCTCCATGTGCCTTTCACACAACCATGTTGTCAGATACCATCTATTATGTCAGCTCCATATAGAACTTAATTCAAAAGTGTGTCACAGTGTAAACACTGTGCATATGTTAAATAGTGCCTGATCATCTCTCGTTTTAGACTTAGTCTACCAGATTTCAGGTTCCTCACAGAGCCAGAGAGGGAACACTATTCCTACCAGCTACATTGTTAAACTTCCCTTGCATTGCTGGAGCTTTTGTTGCCTGGTTTGTTGAGGTACTTTGTGTATCTGTTCAGTTGGAGGGAAGAAAAAAAAAAAAAATCCTGATAACTTTTGGTGTAGGGGGAAGAGTAAGAGGGGAGATACTTTGTGAATGTGCAATATCCTTTTGTCACAACAGATTCTGTGGGGAAAGCTTAATGGTTTTCCTCCTTCTGCTGGTTGTTACACCATATCAACCTGAGCATTTGAATTGCCTCTCCGTCCTTCTCTACTTAAGTGCTTGCAGCAAAGTGCTAAAATTGCAGTGTCTCCTGTGCAAAATGGAAAATTAGGATCCTCTAGGCTTGACAGATCACCATTGGCATACAGTAAAAGCCTTTAAAACCAATTTTGGATCAACTGGCACCTACCAGAAGACTGCACAGTACCTACTTTAAAAATGATAACAGCTTTGAATGGAACTAATAAAAGTACTTTTCCACTTGGGGTAAGGTTTAGGGATATCTAATGGCAATTATGTCGAACACTACTATTGTCACTTTCTGCATCACACTTCTTAGTTGGATGCTTGAGTGTAGGTATTTAAACAATAGCTGCTTACATAGTTCCTCTCAGAAAGGGGAAAAACAAAGGCAGAGAGAATTCATCATTCTGTCAGCATTTAATTGTCAAAATAGCTAGTCTAACAGATTAGTCCTTATGATTACTTGGAGGCTATGACTTTTAAAGTTCTTGCAAGTTGGTCCCATGGTCAGGCTGAATTAGCAACCTGTGTTCTTGTAAGCATCCAATTTCTACTGAAAACAGTTTTCTGGAGGTAATGTTGCATGGCATGTTGGGGCAACACTTTCTAGTGTTTAACGTGCCTTTATTGTGAAGAATTTTATCCTTCAACAACTGGGAGTTTACCTTTCTGCACTGGCAACCATTGTGTGCCTTTTGCTCTTCTATTGTGCACCTCTGAGATGGAGCTGGCATAGTCCCCTCCATAATCACTTCTCTGTCAGCAGTGAGGTCTCATCTCCCGTTAATCCCCTTCTTCTTGAAGCTGATCAAATCAGTTTTCTCCCTGGTATGATCTTTCCTCTGACTACTTGATCATCTTACTGGTGACACTCTAGAGACTTGTTCCTGTTTAGCAACATCTTCCTTCTTGCCAAACAAGGGGAACAGAAAGGGGAATTATTTCAATCATCCAGTTGGCTACAGTCATTCTCCTGTGTCCTCACATGAGGTGTAGCCTTCATCAGCACATGAGTTTGGGGCTGATGCATATTCAACTTGTTCTTCAGAACTCTCCTCTGCAAAACTGTTTTCTAGTTTGTTTCCACCATTGCTGTGCTGTTATGGGGAGAAAGTTGTTCCTGATGTAGGACAACCCTCCACCTTTGTTTGCTTTAAACCTCTTTTCCACTGTCTTTATTTGATGGCCACTGCTTTTCAGGACAGAAGCTGTTCATACCCAGCAGCGTTTTCAATGGAGCCAAAATGTTATACCTCTTGCAGCCCATCTGTGTTAACTGCTTTTCAGGTTGGGCAGTCCCAGCTTAAACAGTTGTGTAGCTTTCTTTGATGATGTTCCTTGCTTTTCATTCAACCTTTTTAAATTTTTAACTTAAACTTTCGAAATAAGAAAACTAGAACTATATGCAGTTCTAAGGATGCTGGTGAACCAGAGATTTGTATTACCACCTTTTTCTGTTTTCTGGATGTTTTTTGTTCATTTTCTTAATTTTTATTTCTTCTTCAGTAAAATTTTCAAGTTTTACCTTTTGACTGCCATGAAATGCTGAACTCCCAGAGACTCCTTTTACACTTGAGTTCTTGCTCATGAATGATAATTGTAAGCTCAGGAGCCATCATTTTAAGTGGCTAGGGATGTCTACTCCTAGTGTGTGTAAATTTTGTCTATGTACAATTATTTCATTGCCCATTTACTCTTGGAAGGTCTCTTTGAAATTATTTAGCTGTTGCTTTTACTTTCTTATGGATAAAATAACATATTTCTATTTCCTTGCAGCCTTTGTATTTACTTTCTTTCTAATTCTTTTATGGAGCAAGTTTTCTTACTCACCGCTTGCTGTCTTTTCGAGGCTGTGCTGCTGATCATATTAGTAAAACAGATTGCAGCAAAGGCCCCTGTGAAACTCCACCAGTGGACTGTTTCTGGCATTAGCGCTGGAGGTGACTGAAAAGTGGATTAGAGCTTGCTGAAATTGAGTTTAATCTTAACCAAACTCTAGTTAAATCAGGTTAGACTTAAAAATCAGTTATTTCCTGAGGTTATCTCTTTTAAGAAAGAAGCCCTAGTGCTGCACAAACAAAAACCTCCAACAAAACAAAAACTTGAAATATTGCAACCCTGTGAAATAATGCTGTAAGCCTTTTTTGATTCCAATTTCGCTTGAAAGTATTGTTATTATGGCTTCAAGTTAGAGATATTAATGCTGTTTCCATAGGTTTATATGAGTCTTGACAGCATCAAGGTGAACTGTTAGAGTTTCTTTTGTTTTGAGTGTTGAGTCTTATTTCAGTTGTTAGCAAGCCTACTTATAAAATACACTTTCTAGTGCCACCAGTGTATGGGGAAATCAGTTCAGGAAATTGTTGTTTGGTGAGTGTCCCTGAACGTTTTTATGATGATAATATGTTGTGTCTAAGGAGAAGTTGCAGAGTGTATTAGAAGAGTCTAGTCACTAATTGGGGATTGGCTAAGTTGCTCTCACCTTTTCCTTATGTTCTTCAGAACATTTGTTCTTTGTGAACAAATTAGCACTGATGATTACATTACAGATTAAAGTTCTTTGAGGGGTATTAGGTAAGCTTTGTGTCAGGGCTGGCTGTCTGAAAGTATTTTGGACTTCTTGCATGATCTGAATAGCTAACTAGCCTTTTAGGCTATGTGATAAAACAGAAAACTGAGGTTAATTTGTGTTTTGGTTTAAGACTTCTAAGTTTGTTTGGGTTTTTGGAATTTTTTTTTTGTCTCTTTCCCTCAGCAGCGTACATGTTCTCTTTTTTCTGTTTGGTCTTTTTTTCTTTGTCTGGAAGCTTTTTGATGTTTGTGTAAACAGCTGGTCAAAGCAACTTACTTGTAAGGTGACCAGTCACTGTATTGACAAGAACAGGCACAATAGAAAACTGCATTAGGAGGCAAGCCGTGGGGATTTGCAGTAAATATATTACAGAACACAAGTGCATTGCCGATACTGCTTGTTTAGCAGTTTGCAAGGGCAATGGTAGTATGGATTTTTGAATTAGAAGGGGAGGACTGATCTTTCTGTGTGCTGGAACATCTAGTTGATGGCTGAGGATAAAATTGATTTAGAGAACAAAATGCTGTCATCTCTATTTGTGCCATTTTAAAGGCTTCTATGGATTAGCAAGCAAAAACAAAAGATAGCTTTCATTTTGGAAAATGGGAGCAAGAATGGGTGTGCTTGCTGAGCTGCATCTTGATAAGATATAAAGTCTATGAGAACCTGCTTTTGTTAGCTCAAGAAAAAGAAAGGACATCTGAAACTGGATGGGTTTTATGATCTGCGAAAATCTGCCTATTTATGAATTTGTTTTTTAAGTGTTCTAAACCCCCTTGAAATGCCATGCTCTCTGCTTCAAGATGTGATGATTTCAACTTCAGGTGTAGAATTAAGCTGGAGAGAAGGGATAAAACCCCTACACTTTGGGAAAAATTACTTACAGAAAGATAATTCTTTTGTACTTTTGCTCCAACAGTTTCTCTTCACAGCAAAGTGGGTTTTTTTGTTAAAAAAAAAGGTAAAACATTCATCTTTCTTTAGGGTGTCAGAGTGTATGGTCATTCTGAATTTCAGTTGTTGTAAGTGGTTATAAGATTTCCAGCAATTACTTTTCAGACAGTAAACTAGGCTAGCTGTCTGTGGCCTCAAATGGTGACTATAAATTGTCAGTTAAACAAATGCAAAATTTTCAACAAGGCCTGTGGAAAATTTTTAGGTTGTTTCTTCAAACTGAAATATGAGCTCTAGAATCACATCACTGGCAGGGACCTAGTGCCTCCCTATGTCCTCCTAGCAGGATCAGCTATACCAGCATCATTGCTGACAGAATGCTTGTTCTATCTGTTAGCAAAGACTTCAACAAGTAGTGGCAACCCTCAAGCTCTTCAGGTAGCAGATTGCTTTTATGTCCTTGCTGTTGAAGTGCTTCTTCAGTTACAATTTCAGTCTTTCATGTTGTAGCTTCAGCTCTTTAACTATGCATTTTCTTCACCCTGAATAAGGAGAGCAAATCATTCCCTTGCCTTCCAGAACCATGCTGCCTACCTCTAAAGTCGAGTGTTTGTTCTCTGAATGGTGTTGCCCAGCTGAAGTACAGTACTCCAGGGGAGGAAATGCTGTGCTGAGTAGCACAGAAGGTCTACTTAGAATAAGGCTTACTGCGGTGGCAGCCTTTTCTGCAACAGCCTGCTATTGACTTATGTTCAACTTCTGATCCTCTGTGACCGAGAGATTCATTCCTAAGGCCCATTATTTCCTTTTCTTTTGTGTTCCTGTCTAGGAATGCTATGGGCCTTTATCCCTGTCTTTTTTACTTTTCAGTCCATTTTTCCATTCACTGTAAAGTGAGTTCTGAAGCTATTCTCCAGCATATTCTGTCTTTCTCAGCTTGAAACTCTTTACAAATTGAGGATTAGGGTAAATGAAGAGATCTTTATGCCTGTTAGTGGGAAATACTTAAAAATACTGGACCTGTCATGAATGCAGAACTTCTTAGTTTCAAAAAAACCCCAACTGATTTTATTCATACATGGTTTAATAATCATGCAGTTTTGTCCTTGTTCCCATGAAGTTTTTGCTGTGGTGCTAGTGTTGTTCCTAATAATGCTAAGACTGTCAGATTCTTAGCAAAGATGTTTGCATCATCTGCCTCTCTTATCTGTAATTATTTTACCTTTTTGGACTTTGCAAATTCTGATGATTTCTGCTAAAAACCATTTCTGAGCTGTGGTTTTTTTATCTGTTTCACTTACATTTTTGTGGATTAGAGGCTTTTTGCCTAAAGTTGAGTAATTAAGCTGGAATTCTTTGCTCATTCATGTGCTGTGTTTTGTTAGGCACTGTCCTCTCTTAGTTTCCTATCCATTTGACTTTGAGGGTCTGCAAGATGTCCACTTGCTGCTTAGTCTTCATCAATGTGCTTTTTGTATTTCATCAGATCTAGTGAATATGAAGATATTTTACTTGGAACTCTCCCTCACCTTTCTTTGCTGTTCTGATGCCTTGGAGTGGCTACCTAGAATAGAGGCTAGACAAGATTAGGAGAATAAAAGTGGATATTTATTAAAGGCCTTCAATAGGTACACCTTGGGCAGTCAGAGACTTCCAAGAGGGGCTACACCCAAGATGG
>VXBQ01009001.1:10032-29906 GCA_013400175.1 Phainopepla nitens | reverse complement strand
TTTGGCTGACCAAAATGTGAACTCAGTTACTAACACTCTGTATGGAGTTTAGAGTTTTACACTAAAGCACTACAGGCTTTGAAAAATATAGAAGCTAAAATCCTAAGGCATCAGCTTAAGCTGCAGTGTTGACCTTACATAACTAGTAATTTATAATAAATAATTTGTAATGATTCTGTATAGTTAAGATGCATCAAAAAAGCATGGACTTTCTGGCCTTCTTGATGTCCCTTGACAGTATCTTCCCTTTTCTAAATTAGGGGATCAAACCTGACTATTCCAATCTGTAAGCTGAAGCTTTGCTTTAGTTGATTTGTACTACTGGCATGTATGCTCTTGTGCTGTATATGTTTATACCACCTCGCTGTATTTACTTTCCACTTCATGTATGCTTTCCTGTTTGTGTGAAGTCAGTGAAGAATCTAGGATTTAGTCTCTTGGCACAATTTCATCCTTCCTATTTTTCCTCTCTCCCTTCCCCCTCCATGTGTAGATCTATTAACTGTCATCCATGCCCTTAATATTGTTTCAAAAAGAAAATGTTCTCTCTCCATAATGTCATTTGATCTCCCTCATCACTAGCAGGTCCTATAGAGCTGACCTTAACAGTTGGGATGTGCTTTTCTGTAGTTTTACTTGGTTTTCATTTCCTTCCTTTCCCAATAACTGTAAATTCCACTGATTTCAGTCTTAATCAAATTTGTTTCTTTTTGGACAGATTCAATACCCTCTTTCTATTAGAATGCAGTTTAGATGGTCATCTTACTATTGTTTCTATTCTGTAAGAAACAGAATATATATAAAAAAAATAAAATGGGTAAGGAATTTACTGTCATGTTCCCAAAGTTTTGCTGCAAGATTTGCGAACTTTTTTCCCCACGCAGTGAAAATATCATTGTGTTCACCTTCCTTGCAAATCCTACATGGTGGGTAGTTTTGCTAGTTTCTATCAAAGGAGTTGTCAGTCCTCTTGTTATTCATTAATGAGTCACCTGATGCCACCTGAAGCATTGATATGAATAAGTGTTTAAATTGTTTTTCTGACTTGATAGATCTTTGAAACTGAGCTATGAATATACTAAGTATTTTAAAATGATGAAACTACGTTTAAAGTAGAGTAGTACATGTGACTTAGTTGGTATGCTTAATTTGGTAGTTATTTCTAAAGTCTGATTGTAGCATAGTAATTAGTTTTCTTCCCCACCATAATTCAGATCCTTGTCTTAATATTTCTCTTCTGTTAGATGGCAGGCTTATAGTTAAAGTAAATAAATTCTAGTCCTACTGCTGTTACAGTCTTAGCTGAATGTTGATAAGGACAGAATCCTGACTGAGATCTTTGTTACTGACTTGCATACTGTTAATGTATGTGCTTGGTTTGAGGAACCTTATGCTCTAATTTTTTAGAAACTGTTACTCCAGGTACTTCTTCAGCTGTGTAAGAGCTTTGACTTGCTACTGCCATCCCAATCAAGTGGCTCAGTGTGACATGTACTGAAAAGATATTTGCAGAAATTCCAATGTGGCTTATGGGAGTGAGAGTAAAATAGGAAGTAGTTTTAAATAACATCCTGAACTAAATGAAGAATCATGGGTGCCTTTTCCTGGTAGGAGTGTAGCAGTTACAGATATATTTATTTATGCTCTTTTATCTTTCTCTGCTCTTTGTCTCCTCCTTGTTACTGTGCAGTTATGCTAGTTCTCCAGAGTAAATCAAGTTCTTAGTAACCTTAAAGATAATACTGCAAAGTGTGCTGGATAATGTTGGAGGTGATGCTGCTTATAGAGCACCATAACAACTTGTTAGAGTGTAGTCAGATGAGAAGAAGGGAACTCATTGATAGCTTATGTTTCTCCCCAAAACCTCTGTTTCCATCTTGGTTCTCCTGATACTTTGGGCTGTTCTACTGGATGAATGCCTCCTGTGAGTTTAGTTAGCTCTCAGATGTAGTGGTCTACTAAGCTGGCCCTCTCCCACTTTGTATTATAATAATGTTTTCTGCCTGACTAGTTGTTGAGATGTTTGGCAGGTTTCTAGATGTCTGCAGTATGGTTTGAAGAAATTGTGTCCCTGGAGGCAAAGGTGGCCAAGACCTCTTCTGGATTCGAGTCAGCCTTTGATTTGCTCAGCATCTCTTGGAATCTAAATAAAAGTGGGAACTCTCTGTCCTGGAAAACAGCTTGAAAGTAAAACAAAGCTGTGTGCTCACTTAAGAGATTCAAATACTTCTGTGTGTATTTAAGGTTAGCTTAGGCTTGGAAACTAAACAATGGAACTAAAATTTAGATAAACACACCTTTTGTAGTTGTGAGTGCTTAAGCAAGATGGGCTGAAGTTAAGATTAAAGGAGAAATGTGGTAACTGCCCTCTTTAGCCAAGTTTAAGAAGAGTCTTGACATAGTGAAGATATGTGAAAGGAGCACTTCGACATCCTGACAAGAGATTCTTTGTTGCCAGTTGGCTTTGTTTCAACAGGATTTACAGCTGTAAATGGGATGGGCAGTTGTGTACAGTGGTTCATTGAGAGTTACACACAGCCTCTCTCTATTATTATAAAGCATTGAAATTAGACATCTGAAATATATCCAGTCACTTTAGACTTGAATGGAATCCAAATCTGTAGTAGATATTTGGCAAGTGTAGCTGTTGTCTTGTGCATCATATGTAGCTTATGTTTAAATTAATGTGACCTTTCTGTAATTTAAACGAACATCTAAGAGGATTCAGATAAAAGTAGTTTAGCCCTGAATTAAACCCCTCTAATTTCACTTTGGAAACTATGTAGCATTCTGTGGTTTTATAATTTTGACTTTTCATCCTGTTAATATTTCTGCTCTTTCTTCCTTTCCCCACTCCCACTTGTGATATGGCAGTGTTTTGGTTTTTTTCATTGCTAAAGATTTTTCACCCCAGTCTTTTGGAATTTTAATATCATCTTCTGGGTCACCAACCTCACAATTAAAATGAGTAGTACAAATGTGGGGCAGATGGAAAACTGTATTTATTAATTATATGTCATGCTAAACTGAGGTTTGTGCCCAAAATACAGAGATTATTTCTGCTGCTGAAATGAATACTACCCATTGCTTCTTGTCAGATTGAATATCAAGTATCTGTTGAGAATAAACCCTCCCATTCCTTCCTATTGGTGAGAGTATTAGTGATGACAATGTTTATAATTTAAAATACAGTTGGAAGGCCGACTTCCGCAGTTTGTCACAGGTTGGTTAATACAGCAGTAAAGGGGAGATGGATGTGGCTACTTGTGCAAGTCTATTACTCAGGAGGCCTGTAAATTTGATTGGCTGCTGCAGTTCTTCCAGAATCATTGGATTTGAGAGCAATAGAAGATAAGATATCCAATTACCCAAATGATTTGCAGGGTTAGCCAACGTTGTCATGGAAACGCAAGTTGGAGAAAATTAAATTTTAAGCAATAAAATAATCTTAAAGCACGTCTGGGAACAAGAAAATTTGGCAGTGGCACTTACCTGAATTGAATCTTAGTTTGACACGCTGTTGTTTGACATTGATATACTATGGGGGCCTAAACTTTTAAATGGCATGTTGCCTTTATTTTTTTTTTTTTCTTTTGCAGCCATTGCTGAAATGGAATGTAGTGTATTAATTTTAAATAAAAGGGCATTCATAATATATGCATATCTCTGTACTCAACCTGGATTCAATAACTCATGAATAGCAAAGTTCACAGAATGCTAGCCTTAATCATTTGAAGCTTTTGAGTGTTTAAGTTTTGAGATTTAATTATAACTCCAACATCCCCTCATCCCCTGAATTCTTAGCGAGAAATTTTTGGGGGTGCTAGAGTCTTTGCTATAGCAAGTACTAACAAAGCATGCAGAAAGCTAAGCACAGTGGAATACATCTTTTTCTGTAATTGCTCTCTAAATGTGTCTGCTTTCTGTTGTTTTTGAAGATCTTGATCACAAAAAAAACCAAAAGCTTTGTCACTTAAGTGCACTGCTTGTTTGAATAGTTCTGTTGGAAAAATTAAAACACTAAATGGATATTAAACTTCAGCAAAAGACTAAAATGTAGAGTTTCTTACTGCATTTGACAAGTCCTTGGGTATTTGAATCAGTTCTGGCTTGCAGCAGGGATTAAAAAAAAAAAAAAATGGTCAAGCGTGTCCCATAAAGAGGGCTTTTATTCACGTGCCATATAGACAGATGGAGATGAAAACTGGGCTGAGGTCAAGCCATTTGTAGCATTCTCAGAGGCTTCGATTTTCTTCTCATCCCTACCACAGATAAATCTCAAATGATTCAGTAATGACCAAAAGTGCAACATTGACCTTGGCTCCCCAGTGGATTACTGTGTTACATGCTGTAAATGGCAGGAAGTCCATTTTGTCCTTCCAGGAGGAGTTCTCTTTTGTACTTGGCTTTCTAAGTCTTGAAAGTGTAAGCAGAGGCAGAGTACTTAAGAATTACCTTCTAAGGCCTTTGTGAATGTGTTTTAACAGTATATTCCTTTCTGTGCATTAGAGGCTGATTCTCTGATTCTTTTGCTTGAAGAGAATGGATTAGGGCATTACCTTCTTTGGTATTACCTTTACTTTTAATCATGTTGTTCCTAAACTGTATTTTTCTGAGTTTATTAAAAATTTGATTTTCAAAATTGTATCAAAATAATTGCATAAATAAAAATGTAATAAATAAGAATACATAAACTCATCCTTCTGAACTGCTAATAGAGTGCTTTCAGATCTGATCTAAGTTTGTGCTAGTGGCAGTTCAGTGCAGGAAAGAATGACAAGCTTCTGACATAAAATGGGCATTTTTAGCTAAGCATTGCTTTTTAGAATAAAATCTGGACAGCAATAATAATGGAGCAGCTGTTGCAGCGCAAGTAATTGCTAAAACTAATGTGTTGGAAGATTTAATTTTTGTCTTAAATCACCATGGCTGCTATGGCTGAAGTTACTACTGGGATATGTATTGGTAGACAGTGGTTGGAGCAAACCCAAAATTACTCCTGTTTAAACCTCTGAAGCTGGAAGGAGATTAACTAATTCTCCTCAGAGGGAAGTCTGTGTTCTTCACTTGGAAGTTAAACTGCTGCTTCCCATAGGCTAGGGCTTCAAACATTAGAACTAAAATACACATGGGTGTTTGTTATGCTGTGAAATAGGATTTGGATACTTGTATTATACTTCCTTTTAATTTCATTGCAAAAATCTGTAGTTTTCAAGAAATTGTGGTGATTTAGGTATGATAGCCTGTACTTTCCAAAGCTCCACTTAAGGTATCAAAATGCAAAATTATCTGGAATAGACTACTGTAAAGGAAAACAGGTCAATACTTTCTTCTAACAATGCAGAAGGAAAACAAAATTTAATTCTACAAACAAGCTTAAAGCCCATAGTAAAAATGCCTTATTTAAATGAGTATTATGTTTAGTAACTAGTCTTGCTGCTTTGTTCTTTGTCATTATGTTAAGAATTCACTTTAACAATGAGCAAGACAAACTTAAGTACGAACACTTGAGTTTGGCAATAGTTAGGTCAAAACATTNAATCCATCAGCTCAACTTAATTTTACAAAATGCTGCTGAATTCCTTGATGTTAATTTTTAATGGTACTTGAGAAAGAAGGGAAGCACTTCAGTTGGGGTCTGACAAGCTAGTCATTTGCAAATAAATCAAAAGACAATCATTACAGCAGCAAGAACCAGTGAATGATGTAGTTTTGTTATTCTTTGATGGGCCTCATGCTCAAGTTCTCTATTAAAAATGAATGTGTTCAAGAGGCTCTGCGTTAAGAACACAAACAATTAAGGGCACTTCAGATGCTTTGCTTAGAGCTACCATAGAGCTCAGAGGACTTTCATGAGAGATGCAGGCTTCTGTAGCCTGCTTTACCAAGGAGCCACAGAACTTGGGCAATTAGTCGTGTTGGTCTATGTTTGAGCAGCTTTCTGCAAAGTTTCCTTTGTTTATTCATCCTTAGGACCTCTCTGTAATTCTCAAGATTAGCAGTTAGGTAAGAGTTATGTTATGTTGGAAGGCCTCTAGAAACAGGAGATAAGTACCTTTATTTTAAGACTTTCAAATTCATGAGCCCCAGGTCTGGGGGCTTATTCTAATGACACCAGTTACTGATGTCTAGTCTTGATTAACGAAGCTGTCCTTGACTCTTTCAGAAAGGGGTTTTGCTTTCCAGAATGAATGTGTATACACTTGCAGGCACGTGTACATGCATGCTCAAGGGTATTTCACCTTAAAAAGCAAATGTACATTGTCTATTGAACTGTTGCATTTACATTTGAAGTAAGAAATGTCCCTGTTTCTCAATTCTGAAAACAATGTCTTGCAGCTCTTGATCTGCAAAATTACATGAAATTAAATGCGTTTAATCCTAACTTTCACAACTTGCTAGACAACAAAAATATTTTCAACGTGTTTGTGAATGAAAATATTTTTTACATAATATTAGAGGACAGCAGCCATGAAGTGCATGAAATTGCACAGTAGATAAATAATTTTAAGTACTTAAAACGTGTGGGAAAACTCTTAGACAAACTGCCTTTTAAGTGCAAGCAGACTTTTTTATGATTAATAGAACAGGCCTTTCAGTTTTCAGTGTAGCTGTGTCTTAACTGACACCTGTAATGACAGCAAGAAATCTCAAAAAAACGTTATTTTGTGGCGTGTACATTTAAGTTTATCTAGCACTATAGTTAAGGCTGCTGTTCACATATGGTCACCAATGATGCTCAGCTTCAGTAAAGACAAACTAAGAAGAAAACACTTTTTTTTTTTTTTCTGTTCTGACACTAAATCAAGTGTGATGGTACTGAGACAATAATGTTAACAAAAGATTGGTGTAGAAAGGGGAAATTGATTTTGCTCTTATTTTTAGAAAATAAAGAAAACATCTAACTGGTCTTTATTTGAAGGCAATTGAAACCTGATGCATGTGACACTGCCTTCTTTTATCTTACTGTTTGATGTAATGTATGCAATTTTATTATAGTATAGCTCAGATATTTGGGACTTGGGACAGAAAAATCCAATAATATGGACAACTTGCATGTTTTACAAACTCTAGTAAAAATAGGATTGCATTTTGTTTCCTTATAGCAACAATAAGGACATTTACCTCAGAATAGGGAGACTTTTATCTAGACCATACAGGCCAAAGAACTTTTCAGTAGACACCAAGTGAGTTTCTTACTTTATTCTTTCTCTGTCCCCTCTTGTCACCTGCTATGATTCATACTTGTTTCTGCCTGAAAAAAAAAGTTAATCCTATTGGTCTAGGGCAATTAAGTCCTTGGATCCCAAATATCTTAGTTAAATGTCAGCGAAACAGATTGATATGCAACAAACTACATTTCCTTAACCTGCTTTCTGGAGATATACTAGGAATGTGGGAAAATGCCTATCAGTACATGTGTCTGATTTTTTTTTTTCCTTTACCAGAGAAATACCAATAAATTTGGTAATAGTTAAGTCTGATAACCAGTAACAGTTAAGCTGGTAACTTCCAAGTATTGACTTTACTATTATGTATGTATTACTATATAGATGTTTTATGGTTGTGGCCCAGATAGAATAGAAAAGACCACTGTGATACTCTTTGAAATGATAGCTGTTTCAGTTGAGAATAGAGGTATTTCTAGAATGAATGAACATTCTAGAATGTTCACCTTGTTGCAGAGGGTAAAGATTTCCTGTAAAGCAGCTTCATTGCCTTTAGTTAGGGAAACCTTTTAAGGCTAGGGAGAAACCATCCCAGAACTTCTTTGGAAGTGTCTTCAAGACTTTATTATAGAGTAGGTGTGTCAAATATCAGGCTTTGGTCAGGTGGTGGGCTTCATGTCAAAAGAGATGAGGTATTTTACAGGTCTAGATGCCATCATGTATTTTCCCTGTGTCTGTTAGAGGTTGGGATGGAGGTATGAAAGCTTTATACGTAGATCCCAAATTGCCTGTCTCCTGAGACATATAAAACTAGAGGGTGGATTTTGTATCCCAATTATTATGTGACTGATGTATAAAGATCAGCATATCACAGTGTCTTCGTAAAAAACCTCAGAACTGTGGGAAGGTTCAGAAAAAGGCTTGGCAGACTTAACAGTTTTAGTCTGACTTAAGTGTGTTTATCTTTGCTCAGCTTTAATATGTGTCATTTCATAGAAGGTCCAATGATTCATAGTAGTGACCGCTTGTTTCTACTGTCTTGAAACATAAAAAAAAAAAAACCAAAACAAAAGAAAAAAAAAACACACCAAAAAACCCAACAAACCCAGCTAACCAAGAAATATCTTTATGGGTTAATTGTACAACAGAGATTGATAGGAATTCTTCAGAGTGTTTTACATAAGCTCTATTCTTGTCTGGTTGCTGATTTTGGTTTTGTGCAACTGTGCTGCAGAGACTGAAATAACTGTTTTTAAGGAAGACTGAGGAAATTGTACAGGTACCTTGAGGGTTAATTATAATCATGGTTCTGAAATATGGGCAGATGTATAGGTCTGAAAGGCTGTAAACACAGATAACGCTGAGTAATGAGAGAAAAAGATCCCTTTACCCCACCAGGAATCCAGTGTTTAGGCTGACATGCCAAAATGGGAGATACAAAAGTACAAGGTATATAAAGCTGTTGAAAAGGGGGACTCAAACTCTTTGTCCTGCTGTAATCTCTGTTGATTTCACTGAAAGATGGTTCCATTCTTTAGTGGTTCCTAACCTTGTTCTATTGTTCATAGTTTCACAAATCTGCTTTTATAGGCTATTACATTTTCTGATCTGATTTTTTTTTTCCTTGTTTGCATTATTTTAATTCTTTCAATATGGATTTTGGAAGTCTGTATGTTTTGTCTCCATTCTTCCTCACTTCTGTTTTAGTATTTCTTTTGTATTCCCAATGGTATATTTCTGTCATTTTACCTTCTAATAAGCAGATAAAATTGATCATGAAAGAAGCATTTTTCTTCTATGTCTGTTGCCTTCATGTTACGCTCTTGATAATTTGAGTAATAATAAAAGTCTACCTTTTAAAAGGCTTTATCTTGGAGTTAATGGGTTTAAAAAATGCTCTGCTTATTAATGAACTATGTACAAGGACCAGATTTTTTCCTAAATGTGTATACAGATTAGTTGCTTTAGACATGGCAGATGTCCTAGAGTAGCTAACGAAATCTCTTTCCTTGTCTGGACTCATATATTAAGTATTTATATTTGCAGTAGTATGAAAAATGGTTAATTTTTTGTTACTTTTTTCACTGTCGGAACTTAATATAATCCTGTATACTAGTTAATATATGTCAATCCCCCCTTAAAATATCGTTTTTAATCAAAATACTTTTCCTCTGTAGACAGAAATTGCGAAGAGATTGAATACAATTTGTGCACAAGTCATCCCATTTTTGTCTCAGGAAGTAAGTAAAACTGTTCAGCTGTTAAAGTGCAATTATGTTGTTTTTCTGTTTGCAAATTAGCTAGTTTTAAAATGTTAATTTTATCACAATACACAAGTGTAAGGAACATCTGTTATAGCTGAAGTGTGCAAACCCCCTGCTAATTTGATCTAACAAATCTGAGTTCAAACTGACAATGGCTCAGCTTCATTCATTGCCTGAGGAGAGTGGGAGTCTGTAAAATAGTAGCAATACAAGAAAATGCTTTCGTTTCTAATAATAATGATTGTTTATTAGATATTCAGTTGTCAAGTGTAGATCTAGTGAAATAAGCATGCTTATGTTCTCAATGTAATTTATATCAAAGGTAAGTGTTTAGCTCATGTGCAAAATACTATTTAAGTTTGTAAACCTACATTTGGTCTGAATGACTGTGATTTTAGCATGTTGTGGGCAGCTGCTGTTCCATTTTGAAGCCTGTTATTTTCAAACTCTACATTTCTACAAAGAGTATTTATAGTTCTTGATTTCAGTGGTCAGTTTCTCTGTTTGAAATTTCAGTTGGTTTTGCTATGTGGGCATAGAGTCTATAAATGTTAAAATTGAAACTAATGTAAAGTTGACATAATTGTCTTGTCAGCTCAATTAAAAATGATTATTCATTTGCCAGAAAACCAATAATGAAGGGAAATAGGGTAAAAGATAAGCTGGCTGCCTTCAGGGGTCTTTTTTCCTTTTGAACAGGTGAAAAGTGGGGCATTGTTACGTTTTACCTGTATGACATGTCTTGCAGTGGGTAGTGTGGGCTTCTGCAGACTCTGATTATTCAAGTATTTGTGATCCCGGTTTGATCTGGTGTGGTAATACCTTAACACAAATTCCTCCTTCTACCCCTTCTTCTTTCAACAGCATCAGCAACAAGTGGCCCAAGCTGTAGAACGTGCCAAACAAGTGACCATGGCTGAATTGAATGCCATCATCGGGGTACGTGGCCTTCCAGGTCTACCTCCTACAGTGTGTATAACTTGCTTTCATATCTTACTGCTTTGCTATTTTTTAAATCAACTTAATGTTTTGATATCTAACACTGTTTTGATGCCCAGTGTTGCTGAAATGTTCTTGCTTCACACAGATTTTAGCAGAGATGAAGGTAATAGTTTACTTTGTCAGAACATAATTTTGTCCAGCACTGCTGCATGTAACAAAACTTTTTCTGCAAAAAATATAGTTTTAGGATAGTTGCTTGTTTATTTATGGATATTGTATGTCAGTTGAGCTAGATACTTTTTCCTCATGCTTTTTGTGACACATGAGTTTTTGGGGCTTATACAGCTATTCATTCTTCTTTCTTTCCCTTTCTTGTGAATCTTTCATGAATTTTAAATTAGCAAGCTACTGAATAGAAACTTCACTTGCTTTTGAAGTAGTATTAATTGTCTGACACAGTGTTCTAATAGCCTTTCACCAAGAATGTGCTTTTAAATATGCTAAAAAAGTTAATACTACTTGCTTGTGACTGGTTGTCAATCACAAGTCATTTGCTTTGTATTAATGAACTTTTTGAACCATACATTCCTTCCACTGTATGAGTTCATTTCCCCTGCCACTAAGTCTGGAATATTTCTCATGTTTTCTGCCCTTCCGACTAAGTGACAGAAGTAGCCGAAACAAGAACCTGTCCTTTCTGATTTTATTCATATGTGAGCGCCTTGAGCGGATTCAAATTACTCATTTATCAATTTATGTTAATTGCTTGTGAGAAGATGCCCTGCTGGTCTTTATAGTTCCCTCAGACACTTTGTAATGATAATTAGACATGCTGCTGTACGGATTAACAGTGCCATAGTCCAATGACGTCTACGGACAATGGAACCAGTTAATCCATCTGTGCTTAAAATTACATCCCAACTGGAAATGGAAAAAAAAAAAATAGGAATGAGGGAGGATTAAAAGAATGAGCCTCAGCTTGAAAATGCTCCTTTCATCAGTTTCTCAATTGCAGATCTGCAGTCGGTTTGCCTGTGGTAAGCTATTGGCAGTCAATTAGGTGAAATAAACTGGGAGGGTGACCTTCATTTCCTTTTAATAGCTTTTCCTCCCTGAAATGGGGAGCTTCAGTGGATTTTCAGCTTAAATTTTATTCAAGCTGCTTTATTACACTTGACAGATTAGCTTTGCATAAACATACCCCCCTTCAAATCTGTGCTGTTTTTCCTTCGTATCAAATTTTGACTGTTACTTAGTTGATTTGCTAATCACATCTTAGAAACCCACACAATTACATCTGTATTTGTCAGAATCTCCTCTGTGCTTTGCTTGTGTAATGAATTAGTTTATGAATACCTGATTTGATCTTTGAAATACACCACATGTACATTTGTGGTATTCGATTAGCAAAGATTAGAGAACCATACTTTCTTGCATTTTTTAAAACAAATTGCTTCTTAAGGATGAAAATTTAATGGAAAACCCTTCATTAAGAACTAGTTTTAAAGAAGAATCTATGCAGTAAGAGGAAACTTATTAAAATATATTTTTAAAGATTCTTTCTCACCTTAAAATAGCACTACTTGCACATACCAAATTTTGCTATCTCAAGCATGTCATCTGCTTCTTTTTAAAGTCCGCACAATACTGTCTTAAAAACCATAGGGTCTACAATACCACGTGCAATTAAGAACTAGGGTTTCGTGGGGAGCAGGGAGAGAAGCAGGAATAATGGGCTCTACCGTTTTTGTTTTGCAATTATCAAAGATTTACCTGAAGAAATACTTTCCTGTGCCTTATGAAAGACTTCTGAATGATGCCATACAAATCCAAAACTGTGGTTGAGGAAATTAACATGCTGGGCACAAAATTTGTTTGACCATGTGGATGTATGCATTTACATAATGCCAAAATTAGATGTGTGTCCCAGTGATCTTTTACAGTCTTATTAATCAATAGTTACCTTGTGCTGCACAATAGGTTTCATGCTCTGACATATGCTTGGTTTTGTTTGAAAGGGACGGTGTATGTCCTGGAAAATCTGAATAGCATAAAATCAGGCTGACAATTCAGTGGACCTTTGCTCCCCCTCACTGAGCACTCATGGTGTCAAGCCCTTTCCCCAGAGGGGAGGACACATCAGAAGCCTGTCTGTTCCTACAAGCGGCAGCTGCACCGAGGGTGAGCGCGGCACAGTTTGATAGCAGCTGTCAGTATTGTTCAGGGGCCCGACTTAGTGTAAAGAACAATGGAAGGGCCATGCTGCTAAAGTGCAGTGTCTTTCAAGATAAGGAAAGATATAGTAATTTAACGGTTTAGACACCTATTATGGGCATGAAAGATCATCAGATGTCTTTTCAGGGTGCAAGTAGGCTGGACCAATCCGTAACAGTAGAAGATGCAGTCGAAGGGCTTCTGGTGTCACACTGCTTAAAATACATGCATATGATAATTTTTGAGGATAGGAGGGAAATTTCATTTTGCTAGCTGGTACTAACTTGCCTGGTTTGTCTTGAATAAATAAAATTCTTCATTTTCACTAGGCTTTGCCTTTTCTCCCCTCTTCTTTTCTGTCCTTAAGGGACATTGTTTTCTGACACCAAATGATTCAAGAGTTTCCCAGTTGGCGTCCTTCAGTTAGAGAAATTCCTGTTACTCCTGTGCAATGTGTGAATTCTGGAAGGGAACAAAGACCTTTTTAATTACTGGGAATAATGTTTTGAAATACAAAATGATTTTTAACTATATTTATTTTATAATTTTTACTTCCTGTTGAAAAGAGGGAAGCCTATTAGAGGACAGACAATGAGGATAGAGACTTATAGTCTCACAGGACTGGGATTTTTCAGAAAATTTGCCTACAAAATCAAAAACCAAGCTTTGGAATAGGTGTATATTAAGCATGTACAAAATCGAATGAATAAATTGACACATTTTTTTAAAGAAAGTGATATAGTTGGACTCAGTGAGCTTGCAAGCAGTGCTAATCCTCTGTGTTGATTAAAAATTCTTACTTCAGGAAAAAACCCTGGGTGATGTATGGTTATTAACAGTCATACTTCTGGCCTTACACTTACCCTACATGTTCTTAAAGGCTTTTACTTTTAGCCTTGGGGCAGCAGTGTGGCTAAACAGTCTCCTTTCAATTTTTTAAAAATAGCGACATTTAATATTATATTAGAAGGAAGTAGCAATTTTGCTAGGTAAATAATGGACAAAGCAGAAATCCTAAGTAAAAGGATAAGTGCCCCCATTAACTCCATGGCATTGCTGCAGCTGCAGTCAGTATCCATTTCTGCTGTTGAGGAAGAATCTAGATCATGGTATGAAAGAATTAGGTAGACTGTTATGGTTTAACTTGAAGGGTTGTTTTGGCTTTTTTTGTGGGTGGTTTGGTTTTTTGGGATTTTTTTGTGGTTTTTTGTTCATTGTTTGCTTGGTTTTTTTTGTGGGGTTGTGTTCTTGACATATGTCTAGAAAATAACAGGTTCATGTTAGGGAGAGTAAGTGACAGTTAAACTGGTGTGTCTAGGTGTGAACAATGCAAGATTAGATTTACTTTCTAATCAATAAACTAGTTTAATGAGTAGAATACACAAATATCTGAATGAGAAACACAAGCAGCAAACTGGAAACTTTCTTCAGTGCTGCATTTTTGATGTATGATTTCAGCACACCACTGAGAAGCCACGTATGTCTTATTTTTCCTGTTGCAATGGGTTGCTAATGATTTAAGTGAAATATGTAACTTTTGGACTGACAGTGTTCCTGAGACAGATTGAGTTGTTGGCCTCTGAGAGGCCTCTCCACTGTTGCATGAGGTGATTGGCTAAAGGATTAGCAAGATGTGGGATTATTTTTTCTCTCTTGGCTGTGGTTGCCAGCTATCTCTGGGATTGTAGTGTGTGAAGCTTAAGAGGATGAGGTTAACCTCTTGAGGGTTTATTCTTATGAGTGTGTAGTTAATCCTTAGAAAGCCTATAAATAACTAGGCTGTATGTTTCATTATAAAATAGAAATACAGACTAGAGCAGAAATGAATGCAGAATTTAGTGCAAGGGAAGAGCTAAGCAGCTGTAGCATTACTTTAGATCCTTCTCAGCCATGATCTGCATTATGTGGTGAGGGAGGGGAAATTGCCTAGTTCTTTTAAATTAAATAACAAGAGATCTAGTGAGCACAAGACACTCTCCTCACTTTTAACATAAACTCCTGTGTTGGTTTGAGATACCAACCCATGACAACTCTGTAACCTCAAGTCTAAATTACTAAACCCTGGCAATAGGAGCGCTATTGTGTAGCAACATCCTGTGTTATTCTTCACATTTTAGAACACATACATAGAAACCTTAGTTTTATTCTAGGATTCATGGTAGCTGCTTTTAGAATACAAAGGCAACTAACTTAGTTTACCAGTTTAAAGTAGATAGCAAGGGAGGAAGGTATTTGTCAGCATGATAGTAAGTATTCTCAGAATACCAGTCCCCAGACAATGGTTAGATTTTTACTGTAGTGCCACTAAGCTTGGAAGAAAAATATGCAAGTGATATTGATGTGTATTTGTAGCTTTTCCTACTCAGAAGAGAAAGTCTGGGAGAGGGTGTATAAAATATGAAAGAATAGTGTTAACCAAACTTGGTTTCCTCTTGATACCCCACCCCCACACACTCACTCTCTGTGGACTGATGGGAAATGAAGGATCTTGGAACAGCAATATAGAGGAAGTATCTAAACAAGACAATTTTCTGCAGAGGAAGGTATCCTCAGTCATTCTGGAGAAGGTGAAATTGCATCCAAAAATCAAATAGAATTGAATTGTAGGCCAGACCTCCCTTGTCTTGCAAGGCTTCATGTGGGGTGGATGGAAGAAGCTTCACTTTGGATCTTGCCCAAAAAGAAAAATAAGGAACTTCCGGTGGCTCTCATCAAGATCTTCTATCTAAACTACAAGTCAAAGTTGAGACCAAGTATAGAGTTACAAATTTGTCAAGCCTAAGAGCTTTCAGGAGAGGAGTGATAACTGTTGAACAAAAATTTTGTTAGCCTGTGCTAAAACCTGAAGATGTGCAGGTACGACTGTGAATGCTGAGAGAGGGTAGATTCTTATGAGATAACATGTGAGCTGCCAAATGTGAGTTGGTACTTCGTGCTAGATTCCTTTTTACTGAGCGTACACTTAATAATGTGTGCACTTTAAATGCTGTAGATCTCAGAACTGGTCTGTTTTGCAGGAGAGGTGAATGGTAAGTTTGTAAAAACGTGTGTTTGATAATAGTGAGCAAAAGAAATTCTAATTGGAACATGTGGTTTCAGGAAGGGTTAGATACAAGGATCTGATATTGAAGAGTTGATTGATGCATTTTGTGTACTTTGCTCCAAATTATTTGGTTTAGAGTGGTTTAGAAAGAATGGTTTTGGTGGAATATAAGGGACCAAAGTTGGATACAAATGCTGGAATTTGCAGCAGTTGAAAGCAAGAATTTGCAGAATGTGGTTGGAGCAGTATGCGTGTGTATTCATATGTGTAATTGGCACAGAGGGCAAGTTATTTAATCCTAGAGGAAAGTATTACTTCCTCTAGAAAGTGATTCAACTCACCTGTCTTGATTCAAGTGTATAGGCAGAATAGCTTACGTTGTTTGAAGATAGTGATAAAGTGGATAATATTAATAAAAATGAAGTTACTAAGTAAAAGGAGACAAAATGAAGAGATGTAGATAATTTTTCTCTCTTACAAATGTCTGCTTTGCTTTCATACTTAGTGAGATATGTGGGGGAATTGGAGTAGATAAAGAATCAGTAGGCTGAGATAAAATGTGATGTAACCTTCAGTACTTGTCTGGGAAGTAATTGGAAATACGAGGAGGAGGAAGGAGTTGGGTGAGGGGGTGAATTGCTTGATGCAGACAAAGGAAAAATGCAGCTTGGACTGCATATGAGGAAAAATGAAATGTAAAGAAGTTAGTTGAGTAAGGACAAAGGATGGTTATGTTCATGGAGTTGTCCCATCCCAGTGTGAGTAGGACTAGAGTTGTTGGGAGTTAGTATGTTGAATGATGTAGAGCTGCAGGTTGGCATACTTTGCAGTAAAAGTGGTACAAAGAATGAACCCTACTATACAATGAACCAAGATTTTGAGAGGGAAACACTGATGAACTGAGGTGAACTAATTGCCACTGCGCGGATAGGAGTGATGTGGACTGCACAGGCAAAATATACCTCTAATTAGGTGCCGGTGTCAACAGTGGAGTCACTGAGAGTAGGAAGGTGCAGAGGAAGATATAGGGGGACACAAGTACTGTAAATATTAAACATTGGAAATGTACAAGAAAACAGCAACCTACTTGCTGTGTTTTTTGTGGAAGAAGAGCAAGACAGACTTGAGATAGGGACTGTGTGGAAGGACTGGACAAGAAGCTTGCTTGCATTTTACTCTTGCATTGGGAGTGGCTAGCATAGGCAGTTAGGATAACTGTAGGAGATATTAAAGGTGTGACACAGACACAGTTTGCACAGTATTTTGCTGTAACTCTTCAATATGAGATTGTTTCAATTGCAGAATTTCTGTCATCTGGTTGCTGCATCATTTTTTTAATTTTCCAGAGTACTTGCTGAACTATCAAGGTGGCTATCTTGTGTAATAGTTAATTGCCTGAAATTAATACTCAACTGCCTGAAACAGTATCTAGTACTATTTATAAAGGTGCTGACTAACTGGCTCTTCAGATTGAGTACTTACAAGCAGCAGTAGTGAGGAAGTAAAAGCAAGAATCAGCAAAAGTGCTTAAATGAATGTTCAGAAGTAATTGTTGTTTAGTGTGTCAAAGTCATTATGGAATGTTGAGAAAACATACAAGATTCTAGTCTTGGCTTGGAACACTAAATAAAGATTGGTGTAATGCTTTCCTTACCAAAAAAATGTGTCATTTTTCATTTTTTTGGTGTCTCTGAAATGTTTTTTTTAGTTAGTAGTAGCTGGGACAAAAGGGTAGGGAGTATAATTCCAAACCCTCTATGTAACTTCTGGATTTTAATTTACCAAAAAGCCTTGCTACTTAATAATTTCTGTCATGTTCAGCAAGAGAGAATTTCTGGAGACTAAAAGAACCTGGAAGGAAAATAAATATGTTTTAAGATAATCATACGTCAGTAATAAAACCCTCTAGAGTAATATCTGTAAGTCGTTTCCAAATTGGTGTATGCTTGGACTAGTTGATTTTGGCAGCTGTGCAGTATGAGCATGCTTTTGAAGTGTTGTTGGATGGTGGTGGTATGCTAACAGTAGCTAAAAAGGCAAATACATAGATTTGAGGTTAGAAGGTGAGTAATAGCAGGAATTTATGGTTGCCGCAGAAATGAAATGTGCTGGCAGTTTCTACAGAGCAGAAGCAGTGTGTGCTGACAGCCTCATTCTAGGGACTTCAGGTTTGCATCTGAGTCTTCAGAGAGGGCAATATGTGCTTGTCTAAAATTAAAGAAAAGCTTGGTTCTTGAATTGACTTTAGGCTGACAGTGGTAGAGGAATGTGAATGGCTTCAAAACAGCCATTGTCTTGTCTGGACCAGGAGATTTTTAAAGTCATCTTCTGTGACTTTTAGACTGTGGTTCTGAATTTGTTTCTTTCTTTTTGAGTCTGGGAAGTCCTTTGGTAGAGATATGTTTTCCCTGCCAAGGATGATTCTTTTCTCTGGTGACTTCCTGTCCTATGGCATGTGTTTTTTGCAAAAGCATGTCTACCTCTTCCACTGTGGCAGTCCTTTTCTCCTGGTTGCCTTCAGCTTTGCTGTTTATCCCTTATTTCTTCAGAATTTAGCCTAAGAAAAGAAAAGAAAAAAAAAAAAAACCAACATGATTTTATCTCAGTTAAAAACAAGGCAAGTAACATAATTAATACAAGGGCCCTTATGATTAATTTCTATTTGGTTTGTTGTTTGGTTGGTTTTTTGCTATGAACTGTTTGAGACCGGAATTGTTCTTAAAAGAGCCCTGGAATACACATTTTTTATATGTACAAACACACCAAAGATCTATATTTTTACGCAGATGTAGAAACAGTCAATATATGTGTAACATACACAGAACAGTTTATATAATATATGTCATATGTAAAGATATATTAGTGATATATTAAGATGTAAAATATTGTGTGTATATAATATAAAATGTGATGTGTTTTGTTCATACATAAAAGGTTATACTAGCAAAAGGGCTTCTTTAGTTTGTGGCCCATTTGTTGTGATGCTCTACTCATGCTTCAGTGGGTCTGCACGTGCTACAACCTGCAGAGTTTTTTAGGTTGATTTGCACTGCCTAAGAGCACAGCGGAAGGAAGAAAACCCTTTCCTGTTGGTGAAAGCCTTCGTGTGGGTGCAGCTATAGTAGTGGAGTCTCTTGGAGAGAGGATGTCACTGAACTGGAAGAATTCCATCTGTTGGCGATGCCCAGCATCCTCGCTGCGGGGCTCTGCAGGGGGATGATCCACAGAGGCTCCACAGTGTGGAGAGGCTCCTAATGCAGACCTACTCTGGTGAAAATGCCAGTCCTGCTGGCAGTGCTATATAATTATTCCCTCTATGATAATGGAAAATCCTGCCATTTAAGAATTATCTCTAAAAATTTAATAAATAGTTAATTGCTAATCACTAGAGTGGAGAAACAGCTGATGGGCTTATTTATTCCGTGTGATGGCAAATCATTTGGGTGGGGTCACCCACACCTGTCGTTTACTGTTTACAAAAGTGATCTGAAGTGTATTATCTCTTATCTTTCTAATTCTGGTGCCTGGGCTTGCCCTGGAAGATGCCAAAGGAAAGGCGTGAAACCTAGTTGTTTACAGTAAGACAGGAAGGCACAGCGAAGATAAGAGTTGCTGCTCAGATTTGTACTAAGGGAAAGATAAGAGTCCTTTCTCCCTTGCGATATATAGTGGTAATGTGGAAACTAATCAATAGTTAATAACTTTCCCTTGCATATTAATTTTTAAATGCTTTTTGAATTATATTGGGAAGCACTGAAGACCTGTTTCTTAGTTCTGTAGGTATAAAACTATTCACAGTATTAAAACAGAAGAGTGGGATCTCATGATTCAGCAAAAGTACTGTGTGTGTACTGGTACTGGCCATGTAATTAAGAGCAGCCCAAGCTTTTCTGGTATTGGAAGACTTTTTCTTTTCTCTTCACATTGAAAAAATTCAAAATTTCTCATAAAAGTAGAAAATATATCAGAATGCAAGCCAAAGAGTACATGTACAGAATCAGAATCAAAGAATGGGTAACGTTGGAAGGGACCACAGGTAGATATCTGGTCCAACCTCTCTCAAGCCAGGTCATCCCAGAGCACATGGCACAGTACTGTGTCCAGATGCTTTGTGAGTATCTCCCTTGAGGGAGACTCCAACACTTTTCTTGGCGACCTGTGCCAGTGCTTGGTCACCTGCAGAGTAAAGAAGTTCTTACTTGTGTTCAAGTAGAGCTTCATATGCACCAGTTTGTGCCCATT
>VXBQ01009000.1:165239-271394 GCA_013400175.1 Phainopepla nitens | reverse complement strand
GCCCATGCCAGAGCAGGTGCCCAAGGAGGCTGTGATACCCTGGGATGCCTGCATGGAGCAGGTTCCTGGCAGGACTGTGGAGCCATGGAAAGGAGCCTACACTGAGAGCAGGTTTGTTGGCAGGGCTTGTGACCCCATGAGGAACAGAGAGGTCTCTGGAGCAGCCTGCTGTGCCCTGTGGAAGGGACCCATGCTGAAGCTATGCGTGCAGGACTGCAGTCCATTGGAAGGACTCATGTTGGAGAAGTCCATGGAGGACTGTCTCCTGTGGGAGGCACCCCACACTGGAGCAGGGGAGGAGTGTGAGGAGCCTGCCCACTGAGGAGGAAGGAGTAGAAGATATGAGTGATGAAATGACCACAGCCCTTACTCCCTGTATCCCCAGTAGAGAAACTGGGAAGGAATTTGAGCTGGGAAGAAAGGAGGTATGAGGAGAACGTGTTTTAAGATTTAGTTTTCATTTTTTATTACCCCATTCTGATTTGTTTGGCGTTAAATTAATTTCCCCAAGTGGAGTGTGTTTGCCTGTGAGGTTAACTGGCAACCGAGTGATCTCTCCCTGCCCTTATCTTGACCCAAGAGACTTTCATATTGTAGCCAGGCATCTGTAGGGGTAACTCTTCCCATCACCCTGAAACCTGCATTCAAAAGGGTTGCGGGGTTATTAAGAAATTAAATTCCTGAAAGCCCAGACAACCTGGGCTTTCTGGTGAGCTTCCTGGTGCATTTGCCCATTAATTTCTTTCTTTGTTTGGTTGTTTCCTAAAAAAATAAATAAATAAATATGCCAAAATCAACACACACATTTATTTTAATGTCATTTAGTAGGGAAACTCTTCTGAGCTTGTTCAAAACTTGAAAACAGTCTGACCTCAGTCTCCTACTACAGATATGTCTAGACTAGAATTTGCTCTCCTGTTGTAACTTGTGTTTATTAGTTGTTTGCCAGCTAGTAGAGTTGGTGAAGACATTTGAAATTGTAAAAGATAATCTAAACATTCCAAGAAGATGTGTTGCAGCAGTCAGATATCTGTGGTTTACCTTCACTTGTGCACTGAGAATGAGCATTTATGGACTGTTTCAGATTTCATTTTTAGGCATATTAACCAAAAGGAAGTAATTGACAATCACTTAAGTTGGGTCACACATCAAAACCCATGTAATACCTGAGTATTCCAGTTTCAAACTGAATTAAAAACGTTGGTTAGTACAGGCTTGGCTAAGAGATCACAGTGCTGAAGAATGTGAGATACATGGAACACTTCTTCCAGAAAAATATGTTTGAGGGCTCCATGGGCAGAGAGAGAACAGCCTGCTGCATGACCTCTCAGAGACCAAGTGGGAAGCTGGCTACTCACTGGAAAACTGTGAGCAGATGAGAAGAATGCAAATCTTACCACAACAGATAAGAAATACCTACTACAACATAGTGGTTTGAAGAAGTAGATTAAAAAATCGTGGCATCTCTCTTTCATACAAAGAAAGCAGCTGACCTCAGCAGTTCATTTCATTTGATGGAAAAAATCAGAAAATAAGACAATGTCTTGAAGTAAGAGGCCCCATAAGAGTCACCTTTTTTTTTTTTAATTTTGTCTTTCTGCAGAGAGTGTGATGAACCATAGGGTTGGATATGGGGGGTGTTTGGTGATGGTAGTGCACAGTCAACATGTCTCAGAATGGTACAGCTTGATTACAAAGTGAAATCTTATTGACATCAAACAAATTTTTCAGAGTAAAACTAACAACCAAAAATAGCTGCTACAGATAATATTGAAATATAATGGATCATAATGTACATACTACTCCAATAAAATTTATATTACAGCAAATTGAGCATCCTCAACCATTTGTTTTTATTCTATAGAGAAAAGTTAGAGGTTATGATATTACGAAGGATATACAAGGCAATAAAGGCTTTCATGGAAACCTAAAAACCAAAGGGAAGTGAAAATATTTGGTAACTACAACTATCATTTATAGAATCAAATAGTTCCTTTCTCCACTGTAGACAATGTCATTATTATACAACAAACTACAGGATCTTTTATAAAATTTTTAAAAAAGAGGAAAAAAAAATCTGTTTGTTTTTTTTTTTCTGATGAAATATTTCAAGTCCCATGCCAAACTGTCTCAGAGGCCGAACTGAATTTTTTCCTCAAGAATATAAATTCTGGGTGACCAAATCTATGTTCTGGGAGATGAAGCATCCAGTGAGAACCTGAGGAGCTGAGAAGCACCAGTGGGATTAGGGATGATGTTAAATTATGAAACTTGAATTGGATTAATGTCTCCCCTTGCACACTGATGCCCTGACCTCCCTGCATCCAAGCTGATGTTGTCCTGTACACAGAGGGAGAGACTGTAACCTGTCCCTTGGGCCCTTGTGCCCTATAGCAATGGTGTGGGGGCCAAAGAGTAAACTTGGGATGCAGGTGCCTTCTCTTGGCTTCGCTTGAATTCTGGCTTGGTTGCTGCCCCATGAGCTACAAGTTTTCCCTTTTCTTTTCCCTCTGATAGCAGCTGGAGGAAAGAAAATGAGGTTTTTTATGTTAGGAAAGTGAGGAACATCACCAGCTCAAGAAAGAGAGGAAGACGGAAGCAGCCAGCCTCTCTTCTCCCTCCCTCCACAGCAGGGAGACCATTCAGGTAGCACCAAGGGGAAGTTTGACAGAGGAGCACAGCCACTGGGCCAGCAGCAGCCCTAGGCAGCTGCTGACATCCTAAACCTACCCTTTATCTGCTTTCTCAGAAATAATTGCCTAAGGACAGATCTAAAATCAATTAGCTGATCAAGGGAGTGACCTGTGTGGAAACTCAGTGATGTATCTGAACTCAGACTGTGTCAATAAAAGTTTCAGTCATAGCACAAACTTGAGCCAAGAGTGAGGTACATTTTCCCATAACTTCATGCATAGCCAATTCCTTAGAATTGAACAGCCATGTTCAGCCCACTTTAGGGTGTCGTCTTTTCCACCCTGACTACATATTTCTATGGCAACTACTCTTACCAGACGTGTCTGTGTGTGTGTACATATGTAAATAAATAATAGATAAAGTACTAGTAAATAGTGCTAAAACTGTGCCAGTTGCTCCGTTGTGTTGCAGACATGTTCCGTTCTGTTCTGCCAGCCCTGCTCTCCATGCAGGTCTGCGCAGCAAAGACACAGAGCAAAGGGCTGGGTTTTCTACTTGAAACCTGTGTTGTGGCTTACCAGCAGCAGAGTGTTGCTGCACTGGGCTGGCAGGGAGCACTCTGCCCTCTGTTACGATACCAACAGGGAAAACTAGAGCTTCTCTGATGCCTAATGCAAAAACCAGGCAGCGGCTGCAGTTTTGGACAGACGAAGCGAGTCAGTCAATGTGGTCACTGTGTAAAGCAATAAGGAAGAACTGCTTCCTAATTTGTCAGCTTTTGGAGCTAATATGTGAAGTTAGGCAGCTTTTCCATCTCTAATAATTAAAAAATCGTCAGGAAAAAATTACATTTTCTCCTATATTTCCATATCACTTGACTCCATGGATCCCCCTTCTTTTGACGAGGTGGGAGCTGAGTGGTGGAGCCAGGACATGTTTGACTGCATGGAATCTTTTCATTTCTTGAATAATTTTTTTAGCTTTCTTTGCTTTCCTTGCTTCACTCTTTCCAAAGCATAATGGTCTGAGAAGTAACAGGCTCTGTCATGCCTTCAAGATGCTAGAAATTTTCCAGTTGCCTCAGAATTCTGTATCTTAAGGAAGAAGCTTTAGACAAGAAGATCCAAAAAGCACAGAGTTGTATAACATTGAGTTCAGGAAGAATTTGGCATTTTTATAGGAGCCTACACCTCACTGTGAGTGCAATCCCACCTATAGCAACCCACCTAACCTCTCCATCTTTCTGAGAATTAGAGACACTTTAGGTTGCAGCAGAAAACCTCTTTAGCGTCCTTAATTTCTGTTGCCAGTTTTTGCCCGGAGGTTCCTTCCTCTTGGCTGAACTAAGCATGCAGGTAACTGCTCTTCTGCCTGGGGCCATTTATAATTCATAAAGTAACTGTTCCTCTGCTGTGCTCCCCTGAGGGACATCCTATGAGCTGTGCTCCCAGACCATACTTGTGCAGCTCTGCGGAATTCAGGAAAAAGGCGCTGTAGCCACTTTAATAAAACCTCTCCAAACCCACAGATGAAGAGTAGAAGTTCTCTGTTCTGTATCTGGTTATTGTAAGAAAACAGAGAATATGTGGAAGACCTAAGTTGGGATTTACTTCTTTTTTTGTGCCATAGTTCTCCAGAACTAAGAGCTCAGGCAGTTTTAGAGACAGAGACATGAGTCTCCCCTTTTCAGCTTATTAACCCTGCAATTATGCAGCAGGACTAGATTCCTTCCTTCTTACTTCCTCCTGGATGCATGTCTGAAACATTAGGTTTATGGTGGACTCTGGCTGCAGCAGGAAATCCCTCTCCAGCTCCTTCTTAATGTGTCTTCTCCTGGGTCTTGAATGTTGGGGTGTAAGCCACGTTTCCCTCCAGCCAGGCAGCAACCAGCAGCACAGTCCCACTGCCACAGGATGGTCACCCATCAGGTGGATCCCAGTGCCCAGGGGATGGCAGAGAGGCCATGGCAGCCGTGGCTGAGCTTTAGCTGGAGGTGGCCATGGAATGTTACCTGCAGGCCAGGGACACCCAGGCTGTGGCTCCCCATCACTTTCAGGCAGCTCAGCCAAGGCGACGCTGCCTCTGGGTACATGGTAGCAGAGCTTAGAGATTTAAAGCAAATCTTCAGTGCCTACAGCCTCTCAGATGCCTAAACAAGTTAGGTGAAGTTTTTTTTGGCGGTCTGTCCTCTATGTAGGCATCTAAATTGTGCATGAGTTGCACTTTAGGTACCTTGCTGTTTTCTTTGGATTTTGCCCTCAGCTGTGAGCGGGAGCACAGGTTTGCTCTGGCACGTGCAGCAGAAGGACAATGTCACCCATTGACTACATCCCAGAAATCCACTCCCCGTTGCCTCGTTTTCCCTTCCAGCTCTCAAACCTTGTGACAGTGATTACAAAACTCTACCTACCATTCTGTAACTGCTCCCTTACAACCAAGCCTGTGAACTCAACTTCCCAGTGGTTTGATCCAGTTTATATCCACATCTGCCAAAAGCATTCCCTCTCAGTAAAATCTCCACTTTCTGCTCAGCTTTTCCATCCTTCCCATATATAGGCATTCTTTAGTCTGGATTATTTGTTTACTTTAATAACAAACCAAATAAAAGTGCTGCTCTTCTCTTTGAGCGTCCACCCTGGGCTGCTTTAGATCTGAGGAGCAGCCAGGATAGAGAGCTGAAAGGATCTCTGTGCTCCAGGATTCGGGTCTGGCATGACAAAGGCTACAAAACGTGGGCTTGTATGATAGCAGTCTGCACTTGTTTAATGATGGCTTCTTCCCCCTACGGTGGAGGATCTCTGGAAGCTTTATTTTAACCTAATTAATTTTCACTCCTCTCTGCTTTCATGGTTGACCTTTTCCATCAAGTCTCACAGAACAGATGAATTGTCTATGAAACTGAGGTTGTTTGTTCAGCCATTATTCCCTATAGCTGTGCTCCTTTCCTCTCCCCCAGGGAAGCAAACCCATTGGAGCAAGCTGTTTAAGATATTTGCAAGGGAAACTGTGAAGTATTTGGCCTTGTTTTTCAGTTTAAATATACTGGTGCACAGCACAGGCCAATTAAAACCCCATTTTCATTGATATTTTATATTCAATCCTTGTATAGATGCACATACAATGTAAGTCATTGCTTGTTTTAGATGCAAGGGCTACACCATAATAATCACTTATCATCACTAGTCAAAAATAATTCTGAGAAGATTCGGATTTTATTTTCTGGGAGAAACTTTACTTTCCAAGGGAAGAGTACACAGAGGGGTCTGCTGCTTGGAAAATAGAGAATTAGGCATTCAATTCCAGTTGAAGTTATTGTTATTTCTGCACAAGTCCTAGAATTTATGCATTAAATTGAAAATAATACAAGATCAAGAGGATTTTTTATGGACTTAAAATGAAGACAATTATTATGGTATCAATGGTCATTAACACATAACTGCAGCAAAGTAATACAACAGTGGCTCAACTGTAGAAACACTGTTTGGTGTGGGAACCTTCAGCAGGGGTGCTAAAGAGTCAGAGAAATTGTGAAAGAAATTGTTGCAGAAAATGGCAGAACTGTCACAGAGAGGTACAGAAAACACTGAAGACTTAGTTCCTAACTGTTCTCACCTCTGGATCTGCTGTTTTCTTATAAATTAATTTTATTCCTCAGGGTTCTTCTCTGGGGACTAGCTTTGAAAATTTGGTAGAGCCAAACCATGGCAGTCTATGAGTGACTTTTTTACAGTTTATATTGCCCTTGTGCCTCACTGGTAAATACAGCAATTGCTTGTTATGATTTCTGTTTGTTCTTTGGGAATATAATGACATGTTTTTAGAGATTGCTACAGATTTATATATAGTCTAAATGACTTAATTAAGAAAAGTAACTTCCTCTGTCCCAAATACTCCAGTAATGAAAGATTTATTCATGGAAATAGGCAGAATAAAATCATATTAGTAGACTTGAGAGATTAAAAATTATGTGTATATTTTTTTCATTTGAAGAATGACTGGAGACATGAAATTATATACAGGTACGACTCCATCATCATTAGTAGGAAACCAACCTCATTTAACAGTGGGCAGGAGGGCATGAACATATTATTCAGTCAAAAGAAGATGGTAGATAAATTACATTTCTCTGAATTCGAGCAGGACAAGGAGCATGTTTCATCTTGTGAAAGACTGTGTAATATCTTTAATAACCACAGGAATGAAGGCTTTGCTCATATATTTCATACAGTGCTTCACCTCCATTGGGAAAGGAGCATTCAGAACCAGCCCACAGGGAAGAAGCATATCCTGATTAGCGTCGCTGCCGCGTTTCCCTCTGAGGCCGTGGCTGTGTGAGCAGCACTGAGATGTGAAACCAACAAAGAACTCAGTGTCTCCCAGCAAAATCTCTATATCATTGCAGAAAAATTACTCCTTGCAGGAGAAATAAGGTTTGCCAATAAACGTGGTGTTTTGTCAGGGCTGCTGCTGGCTTGGAGAGCCAGACAGGGATCCCGGCTCTTCACACCCACAGCCAGCCGCCGCAGGGCTGGCACAGGGCTGCGGTGCCGCTCTGGCCTCAGATGCTGAGCAGGACCAAGAATAGCACTGGGTGGTTCCTTGTGTGCAATAGTGGAAAAAAAAAATTGTATTTAAATCCACTGTCTTCCAAAAGTAGCAAAACCCAGGAGGTTATAAATTATTAACCTGTAAAGCAGAAGGTTTAGGAGACTGCCACTTGTGTGTCCTGGAATAGTTTCTGCTACCTTTTTGGGATGGAGCAGAACCTTTCATTTAGTTATTGCTTTCCAGCTGAATTTGCAGCAGCTGCAGTTTATCTAATTCTTGCAGTACATTTTCACTGTAGTAAAAAATCCAAACAACAAACAACAGAAAATTGGGTTTTGCCTCAGTATTTAACTTTGTGTTACCAAGATTTTCATTACTTTTAGGTTAAGCGCATTAATTCTTTACCTACTGTGTCCTGCCACTCTTTTATAAGACCCCTTCTCATGAGAGAAGAGGAAGGGAGGAGAAAGATGTAATCTGTGGTTAGAAACAATCAAGACTAAGAAGCAGAGACTGCTTAATAATATAATTAGTGCTTCCTTTTCCACTCTGAAGTAAATTATGTCCGCTATGCTTTAAAAAATATATTTGCTGGAGAAATGTATCCATTCACTACATTTATCTGTTAATGCCTGACATAAATTTATTTTGCTTTAAAAATGTAAATTTTTGTTCCTCAGTTGATTTGTGCACTAATGGTTTATGAAGAAGAATCCTGAAGTAGGAAAAAGTCATATACGGATGATGGTAGAAAACCAGGATGAAATTATGAAAACAAACCACCTTGTATGCATTTAACCTAACTCCTGTCGGCAATGTGGGCAATTTGAGGATGAGAAACTTCAGGAGCCGATGTAGGTGCAGTGGTTGCAGCTCTGTAGCTGCCCTGCTGTCTCTGGAAATGTGTACACACACACTGTGTATGTATGTGTATTTATGAATAGGTATGAAAGAAGGAAACTGTGTGTGTAAGCTTTGTGACAAATAGCTTGTGATTTACTTTTATTTTTGCATATTGTGTATCTGAATGATCAGATTAGATAAAATACATATAAATGACTTTTGGAACATCACAACTGAAATTGTGACTTCTACAAATAAGCAAAAAAATTTGACAGCTGTACAGGAGTACAAAAAAATGAGAATTTTATTGTGTTAAATATGGAATGAAGTAATGCAATCAGTCAAATATTTTATCTGTTTGCAATTTAATATTTCTATTTACCTGCATTTGTCATTGCTTTCTAAGTTTTTGATTGCTCATTTTTAAATTCAGGATGAACTAAACATGGGATGGTTCAAGCCATTTTCTGAAGCTTAGAAGAGAAAGCATAGCATATCAGAAATACTGCTATATAGAATATTTGAGAAAATACAGACTGAGGTCCAACTATTGCATGCAGGTATATCAGTCTTTATCAGCAGAGCCTGTTTGGGCTATCTTCCCACAAACAGCTTAGGTGTTAGTCTCACAGAAGCAGTGTATCATTCTCTTTTGTTTATTTTTGGCAACTGCAAATACCATAGAGGATGTTTGTTTTTGTAACACTGTAATGATGAAATAGATTTACTGGCTGCAGTCACAAGAATGCTAAGCAGATATTCATTTGTTTAATCTCTGCAACTTTGTTGAAAAATTTATAACTGTCTAGGACAAATTGTTAGAAAAAATTGAACATTTGGGTTTATGGTTATGAGATATTTTTACAGCACCCAGAAAGGTATGGGAGACGGTGCGGATACTTACAGCTCAAGAACAACCAGTAGAGAAAAAGCTATTAGTGCCACAAGCTTCATGGCACAGACAGGGTACCCACAGCAGCGTGCCCTCATGGCTAGGAGGACAGGCTGGCTTCACACTCCGGGAGGTATTTGCCATCTGGGTCTTCAGTGAGAAGTGCATATGTTAGATAAGGTACTGTATACCAGATGAAAGAAATCATGGAGCAGCTTTTACTTTTCATCATCTAAGATGGAACCATTAGCTCAGATCTGGGGTTCAGCTATATGATGACTTTCTTCTGTCAGGATGGTGGTTTTTTGGCATTTCCTTCCATAATAGAAAGACACACCCGGGTGTGGCAAAGCCAAAGAAAAGCCACAATCCCAGATCACCACTGATAACCATTATTTCTTTAATTATGAGCCCAGAATCAGCCTATCTAACTTTTGGCACTTTATGAAAGTGATTTCAATTCTGTACAGTAAGTAAATATCCTTCTGCAGAGAGACCTGCAGTAATAGGTCTTCTCACTGGAATTCCTCAAGTAAAGCTCTTACAGTGGAGGGGACTGAAAGCAGGTTGCTCTTGTAAGTCAGCCCTGGGTATCAGGTCAGTGCTTCTGAGAGATCTGCTTTATTCCTGCTTCCCTGAGCCATGCAGGCTCATCCTGCCAGCAGTCAACCAAAAACTGAAGACACAGAGAAATACAAGAAAAGAACAGCATGGTGCTCCATCTGCTTTGCTTGCAGTGCTACCACACTTTTTTTCCCCTTCGCTTCTTGGAGTCTAACAAGCCCGAGAGCTACTGGGTACTGCTCAGACTCAGACAAGCTGTTTTGATCGGTCACCTTCTGCTCGTCTGCAGCTCCAGTGCTGTTTCCACTCCAGCTTTGCCGGTAGTAGCGAGGTAAACCAGCTCCTGCTTTTACAGTGAATCGTCAGCCTTGTCCACCTGGTTTTCCTCTAAAGAAGCAAAACCAAGGTAAAGAAGACAACTCTACAAGCAAAGCCTGGCATAAAGAATAGGAGTTATCTGCCTTTTTTTTTTTTTCCTTCAGTGTTACTGTTTTTATCCCAGTCTCAATATTGTGCGTGACATTTCTTTCAACATAGTATAGAGGGCCCTGTTGTATCCATGAGACCTATGGTTTTACACCACATTGAATTGAACACATTTTCAGTTGTTTCTGCTCCCTCACTGAACATGTTCATTGCTGGCTTTTATTTTCTTTAACCCTGCTACTAGCCACAGTATTTATGAAGGAAGAAGCAGACAAACATCTCCAGCTGCTATAGCCATGAAATAAGCTTCATTTTCCAGTTTATTAATTTTGATCTGAAGGGCACTTTTTGTAGTTACCTCTTTGAAGGCAATATGATGTCTTTAAAAAGTATTTATACTTCACTGTATCTTTTTGCTTCTTCCCCTGAATATTCTTTCAGAAACAATTAGAACTGCTAACAAAATAGGTCATTTTTACCTTTATATATAAAAAAACACCCTACCAACACACTAATATTTTGCAGGAATGTGGGGTTTTTGACAACATTTTCTTTGCTTCAGATTGGTGACTTGGATCTATCCTGCAATCATGCTGCTATTGCCTGTCCTGACATGTCTGTCTCTTCCTTTAATTAGGTGAATAGTATCAAAGAGCCTTGGTTTCATCTCACCAGGAAACTGGAAAATTTTCTTCAACCTTAACTTGAAGAGGAAATTCTTCTCCTCCATCAAATTTATATTTATAAAATAAGTGGCAAGCGTAACAGAGGAGTACATATTTCAGATAAATGCAGTAGAGAAGATTTTCAAAAACTTTTATAAATTACACCTGAAAATCCACAGAAACATTGCTATTTAGTTAGGGGAGAATGATAGAGAGTTTTCACTGAAAAAAAAGGCTCCGCTGTCTTGAGTACTATGCTGAAAAATCAAAAAAAAAATCTTCTTTTCATAGGGCTTGTGAAGTACATGGCATTTGAGAAATGATGGGAAGTTAAAATGGAAACTACTACTCAGCAACTAATAAATAGGAGATTTGAAAAGTGAAATGATAATTTTTGTCATCAAATTTGAGATATAGTATAATGCAGGCTTTATTTTCCCCTCAGGTCATTTGTACATAAAAATTTAGTTGCTGCTGTATAACATTTGACATAGGCAAATCTTTGTTTGTTTTGAGGAAAATAGGATCTCAGTCATTTCAGAAGCAAGCGTTGTTTTTCTTAATTGCACATTTGAATAATTTAGGGTTTAATTGTTATTGATTTAATAATTAGAGTATTAATATAATTCAACAGCTATTCTATGTGCTATTGTCTGTGATCTCTGAGTGACAGTCTTGAAAGATCAGGCTGCTTTAGCAAGTGATCCCATTTTGCAATCATGTAAACACGCTTAGCTTTGCACCCTTCCAGTCACATGGATAAGTATCTGTGTTGTCAGGGACTCAACATTATTTTCTTCAGACAAGGAACAGTAGTTGCCTAGAAAAATTTATATGTTGCACCATGTTGTATCATAATCCATTACCATTTTACTAATGTTTATTTTCAATACAAATTTTGTTAGCGCTAGAATAGTTGAAACCAGGATTTTAAACACGAGTATAGATTATATCTACTCCAACAATTTTATCTCTACAATAAATATATACAAATTTACAAATTCATAACACTGTAATTTTCAGCTGATGCTTAAAGTAATTACACATTCTGTTCTGATAACACATTCAAGGTTTGTTGTTTTTTTATGATACCACAAGCTGGCAAGACACCTAGATCAGGCCTGCTAATGCTAATTGGCAGATAAAGCATAAATCTGAGGGAGTCTGGATTCCTGCCTTTTACCAGTTTTTTGTTGATTGGGAACTGAATTCTTTTTATCCTAGCTTTTGAAAAATGCCAGGCAATTCAGTGTTGTCTTTCCTATGTGCATTTTAATCCATCAGTTCTGTTACTCCTTTAATGCCTTGTTGTTTGCTTTTAATCCAGTAGACTAAAATGGTTTTCTTTTTAACTGCCTTTTGAAATCAATCATACAGGACTCTCTAATGCAAAAAATAATTGGTTCTGATGACATAGCTATAATGTTGATGAGATTTTTTTCTTGTTTATTTATACAGATATATGACCTAGTGATAATATCAGTGATAAACTTTGAAATATAACAGTTTACCTACTTGTTGGGTGAACACACTTGGTCATTACCTCTATAGATTTTATACCAAATATATCAAGTTTTCTGGAAATTCATCTCCCTTCAAGGGTATGAATCTTATTCCAAGACCTGATCCCTACATGTCCTGTGGTCTGAGAATATTTACATTCTATTCCTTATTATCCTTATTTTTATTATACAAGTAAATATAATTTTAAAACAGGATTTCAGAACCTGCTCATGCATGAAGTATTTCAAAACCTGCTCATGCATGGCACAGATCTTCTTGAAAATAGTTCAGTAATTTTTCATAAAAAGAAAATATTGGAATCTTCTTTCTGAAACCATTTTTTGTGAACCTAGCCCTGATTCTCATAAAAAAAACAACTCTGTAACTGAAGGACTATGGAATCTCACTAGATGTGGGTGAATGTGTAAAGGCAAGGTCATAAAGTAGTAGCAGATGATCACAGAAGACAAAATGACATAAAAGTAATAGATAATTCTAAGCAATCAAGACAGTGCTTTCAAAAATTACTTTCTGGAGGAAAAGACGAAGATGTGCATTGATAGCTACTGAAAATAATGGTATAGATCCAATCATAACTCAGGAAAGCCCTGCTGAATAGTTCTCAGAAACCAAAAGAATACACTGGGGAAAACCACTCTAAATTAGCTTCATTTCTAATATTTTCCCATGAAACATCCACTGATGGTTACAGGTGGACAGACGCCAGTGAGCAAGGTGGATTTCTGAGCTAGCCAGTGTAGCTGCTCCTGTGCTTATGACCACCTGTGAGTGGAGAGGCATTTAATTGACATTTTACACCTTTCCTTGCCATTAAAATGAGGGAAAAAAATCACTAGCTTGTGATTGAACAAACTTATTCTTGCCATAGTTCATAAAAAAAAATAACATTTCCTCTCTTCAAAGCAGAAGCTACCTTGAATATCTTGGTTCTCTTTTTCTGAGATAGGGTGTCCTAATGGTAGAGCTCACACAAAATAGATGTATTTGGCTACAGAAAGTTTGCTTCAGATAATACACATTGAGATAAAAAAGGAAATAGAAAGAACTGGTTTAAAGTTGCTAACAGACCTAGTGTGTGCCATTTGTATAATATGCAGACTTGCAGTAAGTCAGCAAAATCTGCTTTATCCTAATATCTAAATTTTTAATTTTAAATCATTGTATATTATTTTCATTGGGTTTTAAGGTGCTGTGTAATGCACAGGTGGTAACATCAGACAGATCTACCAAACAACACACAGTGATGCCAACACACAAATCTTCTAACCATTGTTCAGGGAAATCAAATCTTCAGAAAGTGTGAAAGCACCTGCCAAAATTGCAGACTTTGGGTGGTAGCAAGGGAGCACAGATCAAGCTTTACTCATCTTTGACACTGAAAACTTCTGTGTATTTTTACTGCAGAGCTATTGCTGTTTAATAAATTGAAGACTATATATCATTTATAGATAAATGTACCTACCCTCTACGTCTATCCAAACCAAATTAGCAAAATGTCTCCTTCCAGTAGAGCATAATATGGTCTTGATTATGCCTTCTGTGGTCTCTCAGGGGCTCCTCTGAGCAGGACCTTGTGTCTCACGGCACTTTGCCATAACTCAGACATCCTTCCTATTAGCTGATGACTTTATATGCCAGACAAAGACCATGACTTTGTGCTACATCACTGCATGGGTTGCAGGTAAGACTGGATTTCCTGCAAGGGAGGACTTGTGTGTCTCAGCTCAGTGCAGACAAATGTATGTTAGGGAATGTAAATAGAATTTTTAAGAGGTTTCATTTTGTCTGGATTTTGGATGTACAGCCATACTTTGAAGCAGGGTCCTGAAACGTGAGGAGCTAGGTTAGAATAACAACACTCTTCCTGATGCAGCATAATGGTGTATCCTCTTTATTCGTCATGTTCATCTCTTATACGTGACGAAATAGTTTACATTCTTTCTTGAAGAACATTCTACCTAATTGGTTATAGTTTTTCAACTTGTCTCTAAACTATTATTTCATTGGCATAAAGTTACAGACCGGAAAGACAGGGCTATTTCCACCTTCATGGCTCAGTCATCTCAAGGTTATTTCAAGGTTATGGGCCCTTGCAGGTCCCCACGGTCTGTTAGGCTGCAGCTAGGCCAAGGCTGGATTGTCCAGGCTTTCCAGGGGCAGTCCGTGTCCCTGGTCAATAAGAAATTCTTCTACAATACTTGGATGCCTGTATTTGGAAGAAATAAACTTACTTCTCAGTTGAATTTTGTTCTTTTATTCCTCAAGAAAATGGAGGAATATTTTGCTAAAACTAAGCTAAGACTAAGTAGACATTAATTCAGTTTGCTTTTAGTGTCTGTTTGCTTAATGTGAGATTTTAACAAAAGCATACCTCTTCTATAGAATTTTGCATATTTTATACATTCAATTCAATAATTTTATTGATACAGTATTTTATTAATTATATTTTCCTTATTAGGCTGCACCATACTGTCAATCTTGCCACTACATTGGATGAATCTATTCTTTTCTCCAACCTGTTGGCAGTTTGCTTTATACATGCTTCTAAATAAAGCCTTGTGCTCTGTTCTCTGAATGTAATATTTAAGCCACATGTAGACTAGGGTTAACTTACTGGAAAGGTAGGACTGGTTAACTTATCATTACCTGCAATACATGGAAACAATCAAATTTAAAAGATCATAATAAAACCCAAATATTTTTGGTTTCTTAGGGAGCTGGGACTTATCTTGACCCAAAGTTAGTAGCGAGATCTGTTCATGCAATGAAATGAGATCATTGAATTGCAGAGTTGAAAAAGCCCAAAAAAGTCTAATCCATCCCTTTTAGTTTGGACTGACCAAAGCAGGCTTCACTGGGTGGATGTCTTGAACAAGAGTGTACACCATTGCTCTGTACTCTGATTTTACTTTGCTTTCTGCAAGCCGTGTTCCTACAAGGCAATTCAACTATTTTATTATCCAGCATGCTATATTGGGTTTTCTGGGACCCATATTTCTTCAGACACTGTGACAAAATGTCCTTGTTCTTGAAGACATGGTCTATGTTCCTTCCTGCATTTCAGTCAGTGCATTGCTATGGGGAAACATTCCTGAAAAGTGGGAGCAAGTCCTGCCTGTTGGATGGATGTCAAAACCCAAGCATGGCTGCACTGACAGAGAGGCAGCAAAGTCCATTAACAGCAGATGGGGCAGGGATAGGTCCCACACCAAGAGCAACTGAGCCATCGGTGGCAAATAGTGCTTGGAGCCTGCTATGACTGGGCATGGACATTCCTCTCTTCAGGTAAACCATAGATGTCAATTTGGCTCTGCAAGAGCCAGATATTGTCAGAACACCTTCAGAAGTTATTAGAAATATTAACAGACACCTATCTTTTGTGTTAAATCATTCCTCATACGACTCCAGCACACTTTGTAGAGGCATTGAATGACATTTTTAGGTTGTGCATTAGGAATCCTTTCCATGTGGAGATTTGACTTTTAACCATATCCAGGAAACAGAAGAAAAAGATGACTGTAAATATCAACATTTAAGTAACTAATATTTGGGAAGTGAAATCTGTAAACCTAATGTCTGAAATTATTTTTTTATGACTATGCTGTGCCCCTTTTGCCAGTCAGGATTTGACCTTTCTTGTAAGTGAAGCAAATTCTGTTTTTACAACAGGAAGTATCTAATATCACTGGCGCTCAACAGAAATCAGAAATGGACGTTATGCTGTTAGTTGAAGAATTATATTGGTAATAAGTGAGTATTGTCCCTCAGATTACTATTTTCTCTCTGCTATGGTAGACAGCTCCACTTGCTCTAACTGTCGATTCCAGCAAATGAGTTCTTAGATACTTGGTATATAACTGTTTTCTCTGGAAGAGGCTTGTGGTTCTGTGGGAAAATTTGTGCATAAAAAAGTGGTGGTCTGTGCACAATAAAGAATCCCCTCAAAATGGCTGTATTTTAATGAGTTGAACTTATTTGCTTTCAGTAGATGCTTCTGAACTGTATTTCTCCTACTATCACAGAAGCATTAGACATGGAGACATTCTTTAGGCTTTGGCTGGTGTACTAGTGCTGCTTATGAGGAAGAAAAAAATGTGTATTGCCTTTTGCACATTAAAATCTGGCATTTGAATCTAGTTATTTTCAGAAGCAAGATTATTTTTATCAGGAATATCAGGTAAGGCATAGGGATTAATTAGAGCAGAATAGGATGTGACAAACTCAACGAGAGGCCTTATGGGAGTGCAAGGTTGTATTAATTTCAAAACGAATGGATTTCACTCCCAAACATGTATTCTTCCATGTTTCAGTCAGAGAGCCTCCCAAGAACCAAAATGTGTCTGTCCAACTGGACCAATCAGGATTACTTGTGAGGGACATGGAGCATAAAAGACACCAGCCACTCTCTTCTTTATCTTCTGATTAGCATCAACCAGCTGGTTTTGGCTAAGGTCTTTTATACTCTTCAGCTGTTGTCATATGGTGATCTCCCACTTCAGAGTCCTTCTTACTTCCCCCATATATCTTGATTTCAACTTCTATTCTTTTTGTTCCCTAGTTTTGGGTACATTTATGGCTGCCTGGTTTCTTCTTGGGACAGGAAGAGGAATGGCAAAGATGAAAAGCTGTAACCTTGAGTCCTCCCTCTTTCATCCCTACATGGGTTTTCTGCTATAAACACATGGCAAACCCAACCTAGGCTCAAGAATCACAGCATTATATTGATTATTTAGGTAACAAACAAAATTTCACCAGAACTTTTTTGTTACGTCAGTGTCTAGTAGGCTTCTATTTTAGAGGAGGAGGAAAAGGATTGAATTCATGGCCTTACGGTCTCTGTAGTGTCTGAAACTGAAGGCCTGTCCTCTGTATTTGAACATACAGATAATATGTTCAATACAGCAGTTATGGTGCAGCAAGATCACTTGACATTCAATTGAATGTAGCAAATAAATTGTCACGGTGATGAGTACTGTGTACAATATACCTGTGCAATATTGGTGTACCTGTGTACAATATTGGTGCAAACCCAAGTGAAATTAATTCCCCCATTTTTTACTGTTTCATCAAATCATTCCCAATGAGCGGTCCCTTTGTGATCTGTGACATTGACGGAAGTGGTGCTTGGAACTGTTCCTCCTGAAAAACATTTGAATCAGAGGAAATGTGTAGAACCAGGGTCTGGGTCTTCTGTGTTAGTTTCTGTTCAGAGGATTTGTAGGGTTTCTTCTATGCCTTTATTTGGCATAAGAAGAATAGACAAAAATGATTCTGAAACCATGCTTGGACACTCACAGAAAATGTTCCTCATGGCCTACCAACCCATGTCAAAGACAAAGTGTTGCAAGTTAATCAGTGCCTTGAATTTTCACTTCTTACTAGCGGAGAAAGTTTGTGTTGACTGTGGCTCAGTCACCCAAATGCATTTGAGTCCCCAAAGAAGAGAAAAATCCTTAGCCCTACAAAAGAATTTAGCAAATGAAGATGGAGGGCAGATACACAGAAGGTGTGGATGAAAGTGAGGCCACAAATGATGAACTGAAGGCTTAGACTGTCACAGGTTACAGCTGAAGCAAGTCCTGTCAGATCACTGTATCAGTTTACATCATATGTTATTTTCCTTTTTCTTGCCTTTTATGTGCAGCCCTTGGCTATGATGCTAATTCTACCAGCACAGAATGAAAAGAAAAGTGTCCACCTGATACTGACTGGGGTATATTTCTGACTGTAAAGTGAAGTAAATCAAAGCCAAGACTCAGGAGCCGTTGCTGTCCTGAAGAGCCAAGTATTTTATTTTACATTGTGCATAGGACTATGTTCACTGTGTTCCTCTGTCACTAACTGAAAAGGAAAAGCAGTGTTTTGTAACCATGACATACCCTGTTATCTTCCTCAACTAATGAGCTCATCCAGATTACTCCAAGGGGATGCTTACATTTTATCAGTGGCGCCTTGTTGCATAATTTCCAGTTTCTTTCTTGAAGATACAATAAAAGATTTATGTCTGAAGGACTATGATGTGGTTTTCAGCTAAGAGCAAAACAATTCCTTCTAAAAAAATACCGTATCCCCAAATGATTTCATAATTGCAAACAGCGTTGATGAGCTCTGTGGCTGAAATGGGTTTATAACATATTTGCTGTGTTTTCTAGTGAATATTTTTGGATGCACTTAGTAAAATCCCCCTGCTTTTCTAAACTGACACAAAATAAGTGTGATCCATTAGTTGATGCCTACTGTAATAAGTGGTTTTTTTATTTTTCAATTTTTTTTTAATATTTCCCTCTTATTCTCTGTATATATGTGTGTGTGTGTGTGTGTGTGTGTGTGTGTGTGTGTGTTAAATAGTTTCAAATCTGAAACTCAGCCATGGTTCTCATTATCAGACAGCAGAAAAGCTTTTTTCTCTTTGTGTTTTCATGCCACTTGAGGATAAGCAAGTTTCAGAATACTGCGTGTTTTTGATGTGTGGGTAAAATTCACGTTCTCAGTGCAGAAAGCTTATCTGCACTGCAGATCTCAATTGCATATTCTGTTCTCATCCCCTGCACTGGGCTCAGGTTGTTGTCACCATGATTTCCACATGCAGATAATTCACAATTCCTGCAGTGTGGACAGGAGAATTGGCCTGTATCAGTAATGTCAACATGCAGAAAAATATTTTATAATACACCTTGGATGAAAAGAATTTCTGAATCTGAGCTGCTATCAGGGAAGAAACATGAGACGTTGATTTAAAAGACCATTGACACAATTTTAGGTAACACTGGCTAGCTGGTTAGAACTAGTTTTTCACACTGAGTTATGAACATGGTCTTTGGTTTTTCTATTTCTTTTTACAGTAGTAGCATTTGATGTTAGAAATTGTGTTGCATTTTAGCCTGTCTGTAGTAAAGTCCGTTGATTTTACTTGAAAGACTTCCTGACTGCTTTTTGGAAATAATTTACAGTGTACTAGTTCTAATTTAAATTACAGACTTCCCTTATTTTTACTGCTACATCCAGTAGAAAATACTGACTTTTTTTTAGATACATCTCAACTGTGTTGGATCAAATTGATATTCCTTTTTATTCAGGATATCTATCATCTAAGAGTGGGTATTCTGAGGACTAAATTAAGGCAAAATATATATGTTAATGTTCTCAGTACTGCCATGAAGTGGGGAATTCTGTAGCCTAGTAGGAAAGGGCATCTCAGCTGCAAAGGTTGTGTCATGACATTATTTTCAGGATTAGTTTCAACCTTTGCATCCCTATGTTACACACAAGAGACACAAGTCATTCTGGGTCTGGATCAGGGTCTACATTTTGCAGAAATTTCTGAACCTTTGCGTTTTCCCTTTTTCGTCAAGGACTTGCCCAAGTTGCCTCAATATCCCCATTGTTAAAATTGTGCTGGCATTAGGCCTTAGATATTAAATTAGAATATCACCATTAACATCTGACAAAATGTGTAAAAAAGGATGGTTCCAATTTCAGAAGGAAGGGATTTAGCAATTAAGGCATGGACTCACTGTCCATTCTGGTGATTACCTGTGAGCAGTTAGTGCAGCACGTTGTGGAGCCCAGGCTTGGCAAAGAAATGACCTCTCTGGATCACATCAGTTTCAGGTGAGGCACTTAGGTTGGTTGTGTGATATTTTGATCTGGTAACATCTCTCTCACAGTTCAGATCCGGAGGGTACCCTGTAGCTTACACAAAGACCCAGGAAATCTATGATCAAGGATAGGATGGGAAAAGAACAGTGAAACAGGCTATAGGCTTTGGAAAGAACATCAAAGCATTTCAGCCTCTTATAAGTCCCAGAATACTGCATGCCTTTGCATTCAGATTCCTCATTCATTTAACCAGGATTGCAATGGGAATGGAAAAACAGAACATGAATCCACGGAAACAAAGGCGTTTGTATTATTCTGTGTGGCCCTCAGAAGCTGCAGTTTGGATATAATTATGACTCAAATGAAAGGACATTAACAAAGCAAATGAAATATTTTGTCTCTAATCTGTTCCAAAGAAAGTTTTTATGATTGCAGATTTCATATATAGTTTTGGTCATTCTTTTTCAGAACACTATTTAAAACAGGTTATTTACCCCTTCAAATGGATCTATCTTTACCGGCATCTGAAAAATTTGTTTAAAGATATTTATTATGCAGACAATCTGCCAAATTCAAGTAGAAGAAAACTGAATTAACATTAGTTCTTCAAGGATAAAGCTGTGGTGTGGGGAAAATCAGGAAAATATTGTACCATGAGGAGTTGCTTTATGGATTTAGTTTGCTCTTTCAAGGATTTTTGAGGAGAATAAGGCAGAAGGACGTATAGGCAAGGGACTTATAGAACCCTTATAGAACCCTCAGGGTTCTAAGGGAACCTCTGCTTTTAGGAGTTCATATAAGGGTCTTTGATTCAGTCAGCCTAGTCTTAGGTACTTAACTATTGCTTACTACATACTTAACTACTTCCTGTGACCATAATTTCCATCATGTCCCATGGCAGCACATGGAAAGAGACCCAGGTACCTGAATAAAGTTATCCAGAGCTGAGAGGTGAATGTGTGGTCAAGAAACTGATTCTAGATTAAATTGTCTTTACAAGGGAATGCATTTTACTGACTTCTTTGTTACACCTTGTGAGTCTTAATTGGCATTGAGGTCAACACAGAGTAGCATCTTCTGTTTTAAGACTCCTTTCTGTGCTACAGAGCACCTATAATGTAAGAATTGGGTGCTGAGGGCTGGTTCCTCTATGTAAGAATCTGTAATTTCTCATCTAAACTGGCTGTTAAATTGGACAACCAGAAATAAAAACTCACTTGAATACTGAAAACTTAACTTTAAAGTATTGAAAGTACCTTCAGTATATGGTAATAAATAGATGGGCAGTACAAGGGAAATCTTCCATGGTTGTAGTGCTCAGGTCCTAGTTCTAGCACACACATGCTATAACACTTTTTATACACTGCGTATAAAGAATGTTTATATACTGTGTATAGGAATGCTTACTAACCGGTCATAGCCTACTTACTCAGCTAAATCCTGTATTTGAGTAAAATTTTCAGTTTCAGTTTTGCCCCTTAGAATATTGAATTCTGAAATGTCCTTGCCAAGTCTGCATTGAGGTTGACAAATGTGTGATGCTTAGCAAGGGACATGGCTCCTTGGTCCTTTGCAGACACATCCTCTCCACACACAGCAAGGTGAATGTTTGCCATTCCCTGCCTGTAATGCAGTTACAGTAAATTCTGCAGAGAAACAGCCCAAAACTAATGAAGTTTTGCAGTTTTTAGACCCTTGCTTGCAACCAGCCCGCTTGAGGCAGGCATCTGCCTCAAGCCTGGTCTGATCTCAAAAGGTTGTACAGAAGTACTAAACCCTGGAGTCAGGCAGTTCAAAACCTGCTTCATTTACCACCTCAGCACTGGTTTGGAGGCCAGCCTTGGAAACTGTTCATGGTCATTCAAGTGCTACAGTGATTTGCTGCATATAGCAATAGGTTCTGTATAGGATCTTTTATCATCTTAGCATTGGTTTTCTGAGGCAAAGCAAACAAGGTGTTTAACTTCCTTGTGCTGTGGTTTCCTCACCACAATGATGGCAGGGACCTGCCCCTTATAAAACACCCTAAGAGCAACCAGTGGAAAGGATCATAAAGGTGGATAATGGGAAGTTTAATTGAGTTTTATCTATAAAGTGTTTTGACATCCTATGATAAAGAATATTGACTTCAAGTTATTATTAAAATATTAATTTATATTTAGAATTTAATGCATTAAAGATTATTATTTCTAATTTAAATTATATATTTTTTAATTTAACACTTAGTGTTATTCTTTTTTTCAGTACTCATACCAGCCAACCTCTAAAGCATGAAAGTTTTCCTCTCCAGAAGCTGCCCCAGTGTTACTGGGTGGAGAAGTGAAGGCTCCATGGCATGCCAGATTACATAAAGCGGTGTCAGAGTTGGACTGCTGTCATCCATGCTGATTTCAAACACAGAGCTGCCACTGGCACATTTGCAGTTTGTGCCAGGAGACCAGTCTGAGTTAGTAATCACTATTTGTCTGGTGCTTCAGACTGGATGTCCAAATGCTTCAGTCCACACATCATCACGGTGACAGAGTGTTTGAGGTGACTAGCCAGAGGACCTTGCTGACTTATAGAACCACAGTTCTGAGAATCAGGTTCCCAATTCTTTACCTTACGCAGTTCTGTGTGAGTAACTCCTCTAGGAGCCTTTGTCCATGGGACTCCAAACACTGACATTCAGCAATGCAGAGTGGTGTCTGCTGGATAACAGCCACCTCTGGATGAGTCTTCAGAAAGAAAAGCTACAGGAATGCCATTTCTCATCAGCTGGTGTCACTGCTTGGAGCCAGATGTTCGCAGCTGGGTGTGGTAGTACAAAATGGTCTAGGAAAGAAAGAAGAAAATGTTTAATAGGAAACATTAACAATCTGGCTAAGCTACGGGTAAATGCAGCAATCCCTTGTTTACAACAATAACTACTGGAGGCTGCAGAAATAGACCTCTGACATTTAAAGTAGTATGTTGACTCTTTTTGATCAGACAGGAGATAATGTCATGTGCTTATTTTACCATAAACACTTCTAATAAAGACTCAGCATTTCAGCTATTGGCAAGAAGTAGAAGAACATGAAGTATTTTTTGAATATTCAAACACCAGGGTGTTTGGAAATATGTAGTTGCCTGTAATTGTATTTTGTATTTCTTTAACATTCTTTGCAGTAAATGTCTTGATTTACGAATATGTGATAACCTGATTACTGGAAATCTCAGAAGTAAGACAATTTGTCTGTTCTGTTTCTTTCTAAAATAACCCAGTCTCTGGGAATGGGGAATGTTTATGATGAACAATGGGGACTATATTAAAATATAAAAATATAAATAAAGATGTGCTTAATGGCCTTTGGAAACACAGCATATAATGCACACACAGTTCTCCTATGTTTTAGGAGGACAGACATTCCCTTTTTCTGTGGATATCTGATCATCTCACAGTGGCTAGTGAGTCACACAATGTGAAGCAGGGTAATGCTGGTAGGACCAGTTTGGAGAGTGAGAAAGAATTCACTGAGAGTTAAGCACCTAAATATGCAGCAGACCAGGAGATGAAAGCAACCACAAGAGGTTATGAGCACTGCTGCATTCAAACCCCTGCACCTGTTTATTAAGTGAACATACAGCTCCCAATTAGAGACCCAGACTGGTTATATAAATAAAAGGGAGTAGGGGCTTCAGAGCTGGATCTCAAATAACCACAAGGCCATTTTTCTAGCTGGCAAAAAAGGCTGAGGCCAACTGAATATCATGAGTCCTGGGTTTGGGCAAGAAGCATTTAAACTCCTACACAGTTCTTTAGATTTCTGGAGTGAAGAGCCTGAGAATACATATTCTTTGAAAAACAGAGCAGAGATCTTTCTCCCTTTTAGAAGAGTGTTGCTGGGGGACAGTGCTCCTTTTCATTATTATTTATTATTCAGCTCAGTGGTTAGTACACTCATTCAGGATGTGGGTGACCCAAGTTCAGTTTCTTCCTCTGCCTGAGGGGCTGTAAACTCACATCTCACACTTCCTTGGACAGTGCCATAACCACCAGGCTATGGACTATTCTTAGGGTGGGGGGCATTAAGTCCATCCTCTTGAAGCAGTTCCTATTTGCATCTATCCTTTGTCTCAAGAAATGGGTAAATACATCGTGTGTTCAGGAGGAAGACTTCACAGAGACTTCACAGAGCCCTTCTCTTGCTCATTCAAATTTAGGCCACAGCCTAGAGTTGAGACCAGTTTCCTGAAAAGTGGAAGCTTTGAGCTTGATTCCTCTAGGGATGAGGGGTAAAATATGTTTTCCATGTCCTGTCCCACTGTTCTGACACTTAGCCACAAAGGGTGAGACTAAGGACGTACAAATGACAACTCCTTTGTTGGATCGATCTCAAAATGACTTTGCAGTTCGGGCACTGGTCAGAACTCCAGTGGTAAAACTCTCCAAGTGTAAAGGTACAAAAGTATTTCAAATAGCAATTTACCATCTCTAAAGGTACATATTTTAGCTTTGCTATCCAGGAAGTTCTTATTTGAAGACCGGCATTTTATACATTAATCACTATAATATATTAAATATATTATATATATATTATTATATATTAATATATTAAACTAGAAACACGCTGGTTTTTCTGCCTACTGCTCTGCTATATAGATCTGTAGATGCGAAGTGCTGACTATGATGACTTCTTGGAAAATCTTCTGCTATGTGACACTAATCCTACGCTACTTAGGAAGGAGCATTTCTAAGTGCCAAGTATGAGACAGAGGAATAGCAGGCTGATTCCAAGTACAATAAAGGTAGCCTTGATAAGAGAATTTCAGCGTGGATAACCTGGGTTAGTCCAGTTAGTTATCTGCTGTCAGATATATCTGACAGGAGAATGACTGCCTATGCCAAGAAACAAAAATCAAAAGGATATTAAGGAAAAGTACTTGCTGGCTGGGATAAGTCCAAGGTTCACACTAGTGTTGACTCAGATTCAGCAGTGATTTGAGGAAGAGAAAACTCAACTCTTCCCAGGTCTGTGGTTGCACTGCTGCTCCTCAGGAATCCAAGAACAGCCCAGCATGGGCAAGTGGGGGAGCAGCCGAGAGCCCCAGTCTCTTGCCGCTATATAGAGGCCAGGAAGACATTGCACATGGGAGCACCAGAAAGCAGCCTGTTGGAGTCCTTGTGGCGTCTTGCTGCAGCTTGGTCCAGTGCTTAGGAAACCAAAGACCCTAATCTGCACTTTATCTGCTGCCTGCCCTCAGTGTGAATGAATCCCTGTGCCCAGGAGTGCTGTCCTACTAGCTGCACAAAAGCGTCACTGTGTCTGGGAAGCCATGTGTGGATCAGACACAGTCCACTTCAAAGTCAGATAGCTTTTCTTGCAACCCTGAGCAATTACATTGAATTACTCTATCTCAAGCATATCTGCTGCTCTTAAACTACCCAGTGACAAGACTTGGAAGAGATGGATTTTTTATTGTGTAGACAAGTGGAGCAGACAACATTATGTGTCAGAGAGACCAGGCTGCTCCATTGTTTTTAAATACCATTTTCTTAGATGGCTTACAGAGTTATCTGCACACTTTCCCTAAAATTAGGAATGCATCTAATTGATAGCTGATGCTCAGCATAGTCAATATTGGTTGAACTGCTGTTCTAATGAACCAGTGTGCAGCTGATAAGCTACTGGACAACTTCCCTAGCTTGTTAAAACAGCAATAAATAGTATATCGTGTATCACTTGTCGAGGTCAGAGAGATTGACCTTCTTAGGGTAGCTGAGACAAAGCCAAATGCAATCTAATCCAAGCCCTTATCCATATTTTATTTGAAGGACCTTATCTGAAGATCTCTGGTTGTCATAGTTTGATAAGGGTCCACATACTGTGAATTTATAGGCCTGTTGTTCCTACCATATTTATAACCTCATCAAGCTAGGGTTACTTTTTTTCTTTTTCGTGCTTCATGAAGAAATCTCTGGGGGATCATTTCCAAGCAATTGAATTTAGTTACTTCATACAATGGCCGGTGAAATTAGTGCAAAGTAACAGGAGCTAGATTAATGTGATTTCAGGAAATAATCCATAAAAATCTTATGAGGTCTTTAGCAGGTTGTAAATTGGATTTTAGGCACGGGGAGAGAGAAAGAAAACTTAAAATCCTGAGGAAAATAATCAGTCGGTAATGAGAAGTGCTAACATTTTAACATTTTATGCTGAAATAAAATGCTGGAGAAAAAAACCATAAAAATGACTAACAGTGACTTTTTAAATGAGATGAATGGTTAAAGTTGTGATTATAAATGTAAATATATGCCTCCCACTTTTCTTACCAAACAATTGATCCGTTTATCATCAAAGACCTGCAAATCAATAAGAAAAAATTGAGATGGAAAGAAAAGAAAAATGTGTCTCAAATAGTTGCCCATCCCATGCTTACAATGAGGAACTGATTATTTCTTAGTCTAGTCATTAACTTACATCATGTATTGATAAAGATTTTTGAGTGGGGAGCAACAGGTCTGATGCCTTCAGTTTGAGGGGTGACCAGCTTGTCTTCTTTAAAAGGGCTTATTTTCAAGTATTTTCCACATTCTTTGTAACCCCTTTAGTCCTTCTTCTGCTGGAAATGGAAAATAAAATTTTGAGTAATTGTGTGCAGTCTTGTCTTAGTTGTTTTAAAGCTAGGTCATGACAGAATAAGAAATGTCTGGATAAGCTTGATCAAGATTTTGATCAAGGCACATCTTTTGTGATATACTCCAGACAGCATTCTTATCTAGAAAAAGTCCTCAATAGCTTAGTGAAAGTATCTCACCAGAGAAGAAAGAGAATGGATGGCTGAAATTCTCCTTCTCAGCACAGGCATTTAGGAAAGGAAATGTCCTGCTTTAAAATATGTGTCACTTCTCCAAGCAGGGACAGGGTAGATCCCTGTCCCCCACTCACAGCATACACAGGAAAGCAAAGAGAGAAGGAGCTCTTCATTAGCAAATTAGACAGACTATGGGCTGCTGGCCAGTTTTTGTGTCATGCATGCAACTATATGCCTAAATTATCTTTCTTCTCCTCCCTAAAAGGCTTGGCCTTATCTCTATTGCTTTTTGGAGTTGATGTCTGACCTGTGTTATCTCCTAAAATTGTGCTGGCATTAATGGTGCGGTGGTAGCTGGTACAGGTTAGAACCATGCCAGGGTACATGTGAACTGTGGTGGTGGTGGTGGTCTTGAACCAGAGCTCTGGGATCTCTTCTTTTGCTGCCATTCATGACTGATATAACTACTCTGTCCTGATTTTAGAATGTGAGCTGTCTAAGGCTTAGCACTTTCACTGTAGAGCCCTTTTTATACAGAATTGCTTATTTGCAGATGGTGATGAATCTCTTCCATAGATGGGTAACTGAAGAAGTTGAAAAGGACTATCCTTTCTCTCCTTTGACTATACAGAATTTTAATATGCCCAGCTTAGTTTTAGACATCTAACTTTATCTGCTGTGCAATGCAGGACGTGAACCCCACTATATCAGTCCTGAAACGAAGTTTCTTGACATTCATGGGCCGTGAAAATGAGCTGAAACCCAAGGTTCTTTCTGATTTGCAAAAATCAGTGGTTTTGTCATTGTCTTTTATTCAAGAAAGTTGGTCATTAGAAGGGTAAGTCTTTCATAGAGACCTTGAGCTGCTTTTTCCAGCCCTGTAGGGGTTACAGCTGGAACATAGAGAAGGAGCTTTTATTTGAGTAGAAGCCATGCCAAGCAAAAACAGGGAAGAGAAGCTGGTGGCATAGACCTCAGGGTTCAGGGGGTCCTGCTGAGCCCCTGCTGGGGCTGTGCTTAGACTGAGGACCAGAATACACATAAATCCCACCTACCCCTGAGAGCAGACTCCACCTGCAGCAAACAGCAAACATTGGGCTCGGTGGTGACACAGACTGTCAGAGAGGCTTACTTCTTTCTCATTTGGCCTCTTTTTCCCACCAGTGCTTTGCTGGTTGCATGATTCATCTGGGAAGGATAATTTTATTATATAGAGATTCATACAGTAAACACCTTGGGGAAAATTTGATTGTAAGGGTATAAAATTGATTTCCTTTCCCACAGAGAAATAACTACGTAAGTATAAAGGTATTAGATGTACACTTTATGTCAAAATAAGTAAAGCCATACCAGAGAGAGGAAGGAGGGGTTAAGCAGTTCATTTGCTAAGTTAGTATACCCTGAACAAAATTTCCCTTCATCTCCAGGTGTTTATGGATTTACCATTTACAAAGAATCATATTAATATTTGAATGTCTGTTGGAAATGAAAGAAAATGAGCAGAGCAAGTGTGAAAGGGAAGGGCTGAGTCCTTTTGAGACCTGCACATTGCAGGGGTGACATTCTGTTAATGCGGGAATAGTGCTCAGCACTGCACTGGAAGTTTTTAGTAACTGAAAGCATCCCAGAACAGGAAGGTAAATAAACTAGGTGAGGATTACAGTAATGGACATAAACACTAGCTGGTTGTTTAATGGAGTTTTATGAAATTATTAGAGTAATCATTTCCTTTCTTCCCTCTGTATTGGAGGAGATTGGGATTTAGCTAAAAGCTAGGAAACTGATTTTCCAAGTCCCTCTACTGCCTTCCGATTTTCTGAATAAGGAATAGCTTTTGAGGATCAAGGACATAGAAAACACCACTGGGCCAGAGCTGAGACACAAAATCAGAATCTTCTTGCCATAATCCACATCTCTGCCAGCCAGGTGGAGCATTGCACTGGAGACCATCTCCTGGAGGGTCCTTGCTGATTGCAAGGGCCCTGTTGAAGATCAAAAAGGGGATTTGGGTGCATGTAAGAAAAGGAGGGAATAACAGAATGTGATCTGACTAAAATGAGCCTAGGTGGGAGACACATGTGAAGATGCCACATAAACTGACTGCTGTGAAAAGGTAACAAAATTTTATCCCAACAGCTTAAGGAAGGAAGGCTATGGCAAGCTTCACTAAAACTAAGAACAGCACCCACATTTTTCTGAGTCACAAGGATCTGGGATACAAACCTGAAAACCTTAAGACCAGCACCATACCCTCAGCTGGCTCTTCCATTTCTGATTTTATTTGAGAACTGCTAACTGTCCATGTAACTTATTTACTTGAGAGGTAGGAGTTTAGCTTTCAAAAAAGCTGCTTAACTGAAAAATGTAGGAGACCAGATAATTGAATTTTCCAGTTTAGATTTGATTTAATTGTCTCAGTTGGTCAAAATGTGAAATGGAAGAAATTTTCAGAAGACAAAAAGAAGCTTTTATGCTAAAAGCAAAGTCTGAATACTTTTGTGGGCATTGTTATTTTGAGGAAAGAATAAAACATAATCTACAGGAAATGTTTTTATAGAATAAAAAGGTAGGGACTGAAGTTTGCAAATAAAAGAAACTATGCAAGAACACTGGAGCCATGAGTTATTGTATCTGGCTTATTTTGTGATGCCCATATTTTCAAGGGGAGAAAGAGTAGCAGAGCTCTTCCTTTCGTTTGTACCACTCCAGTGAGGAACCTTAAGCTGTGGACTTTTTCAGAATAACACACATTTTCTACTGAGCAGACAGATTGCATGGGCAGAACACTTCTGTCCATGTAGTTTATATGAGACTGGAATTTATTAGCACAGTGTTTTTAAAGTGCAATAAAATGCAGCACTCACATCTCTCTGGGGGTCTGTATTATGTAGAGTGTTGTGACTTAAAAAGAAGAAGTGCTGTCATATTGTGCTCTACCACCCAACTTGCAGGAGCAAGCATGGTCAGGTATTTAAAGGAAATGCATTGGTATTTTCAGCAGGGCTGAAAGAGAGTTCTTCCACACCACGGCAGTGATCCATCTGCCTGAAAAGCTTGACATTCCCCAGCCAAGTGGCAAAAGTTCTCTTCTCCAAAAGTACAGGAGAGAAGGAAGTAACACAGGCAACACATCTCTATTAGAAGAATTTCATCTACCCAAAGGTAGCTGTGTGCAGTGCCTGTTGAATGAGAACTGTCCTGAACTTTCCTTCCCACCTCGAGGATGTATTATCTGGATGGCTTGCCCTGGTCAGCTGCTAGGTCATAGAAGCTGCTGCTAGATGCCATATCACACTACTGGCTTCTCAGTTAATCCCTGGGGCTCTGTGACAAACTGTGGCACATTCTTCCTCTCCCCCACATCAGAAAAGAATTCTCCTTGGATATAATGCGATGTGCAAAATCTTAGTTGAGGTTTAAGAGCCACTTTAGACTTCAGTGGTGTTGTGTCTACTGGAATGACATTCACGTGCTGGAGAATTCTTTGACATGCACGTTTTATCTGCCCTGGATGACTCAGTATTGGACTCAGGGCTGGGCTTTCAAAGTGTTGTGGTGACTTTTCCTCCAGTTCCACCTTTCTGGTTTTAGCTTTACCTGAATAGAAGTAAACTATTATTAAGAAAGGAAAAATTGTATTTAGAGAATTCTAGTCTAAAGAATTTCAATGAGTATAAAATCTAGGGATGCTATTTGGAGAAAATCTATTTGTGAGATAGTTCTTCCACTGTAATTGCCCTTAAATAGGTAGAACTTACTACTGTCACAGGTTCTGTTTGGAAATGAAAAATTATTTTTGGTCAGAAGCAGAACAGTTTCTTCCTTTTTCATTTTTTCTTTATAAGTACTGAGGTAGTTAGTTCAACAGTTTCTCTTTGTGAAAATTGAATAGTTTGATTTTTTAGTTTTACTACTGTGACATTTTAATAGAAATACACACAAACACACACACCCACATATATACTTATATCTATTAGTGGCTGACCTTGATGAAATGAAGCTGAAGCCAAGAGCCAAGAGATTCTTCAGGTTTGCTTTGCTTCAGCTGTGTCTAGTTTGGTAGTTTTTGCTTTAGTTTTTTATGAAGATGCTAAAGAAATGAGATAATGGCTTATTTTCTTATTAAAGTCATAGTAGAAGAAATGAACTTTCTTCTCATTTACCTCCTCCCTGAGAAAGTGAATATTCCTATATAAACTTCTCAGCAGGAAAGCATTTAGAAAACTCTGTCCTGCACCCTTGTTTTTATTTGTTAAGGAACCCTGAAGACTGCATTTAACTTCATCTGTCTTGCTTCCTACCCTTCTCTCCCTCACCTGCTTCATTGAGTTGTCCAAGTAGAGAGTATCTGCCAGAATACAGTGTATATCCAGCATATATTATTGTCCTAATTAGTGTATTCTTGCTTTTTCCTTTAGCAAATATCTATCAGAAAAAAGGCATAAGTTTTCTTTCGTTGGTGACCCCTATGGACTGTGATTCAAGATCCTTTGCAAATTTAGCTGTGGCAAGTGAAGAAAAGGTGTTCATATGTTCTTACACCCGTTTGTCCTCTCGACCTGTTGAGTCCTAATAACTGAAGACACAGGAGATCAAGGAATCCAATGCTTTTAATGTTGACCTAAGTTAGTGTGCATCCGCTGTAGGGGAATTCCAGAAATCCTTTTGCAGGGATTTATATTAGGATTCTAGTTTTGTTGCATGCAATCATGATGGAGACAGTTGTTTTTCTGTGCTTACATCCCTGTGTATCTTGAGAGCACAGAACACCAAAGCAAATGAAATGTTTTATATGAATTCCTTCTCCAACCTCTGTCAGCTCCAGAAGATGAGCAGATATGAGGACATTTTACCCACTACACTGCAAGCCCAACCCTCCAACAGTCAAGCTGTTGTCAGTTTTCAATCTCCTATGAAGTGTCAAGTGCTGGGCATCTGTACTGGCATAGTACTGGCTGTGAAGGGCAATGGTTGTGTAAGTTTTATGTTCTTAAATTCATCTCAGTTATCCTTACTCAGGCAGAGTAGCCAAATAAATGAATAATGTTACAGTGTGAGCACATCAAGATTTTTGTGCTCAGTTGAACTCAGATCTTTTAATTGCCATCAACATGGCATATAATAATGTTCAAGGATGAATGACTAGGTATCAATAGTTTCAATGCTCTATTAATATATTAGGATATTAATTATACATTCAAAACATACACACATACATGAACACCCAAACCCGTAACTGTAAAGAGTGTACAGTTGATATGTAAGCATATCAGGAAGCAAAAATAAAGATAAGAATTCAGCTGTGGTGCAAAGTTGTCCATAAGGAGGCAAAATCTTAATACATGAAGCATCAGACAACCTTAATAGTATGTGGCTTCACCAGCTGTTCCTTTAATTACAACGTGGAATTTAGCGTACATTAATTGTAAGGTTTTAATCATCTAACCAGAGAAATAGAAAACACTATGGACATGACTATATTTATACAGAATCAAAAATGAAATTGTCTCAAACTTATTTAACCTTCCCTTCTCTGCCAACAGCAACAATAACAGAAAATCATCTGTGTCCTGAGGTTAAATACTCAGTCTTTCAGCCTGAAATGTGAATGTTTTGGCAGTACTGAAAGTCTATTAAAGGAGAAGTTTTGTTTGAGATTGTTTTGGAACCAAAGCTATTTGGAGTTCTATTAGACCCCATTATAATGGAGGAGTGTGTGGGCAGATGTTCAAAAGCAACAAGGTTGCCACATCTTACCAGGGTATTGCTCATCAGCTGAGCAATGGTAACTGGCTAGTTGCACAAACTTACCCTCCCTGGTTGTAAAGTAAAACCTAATAGCTTAACTAATGAGTCATTAAGCCAAAGTAACTCAGTGCTTTTGCTTGTATGCCCACAATCAGAGACTGCATTGTAGCTAAAGTTTTAGTGCCAGGTAAGTTTTGAAGTGATGGGTAAGTTTTGAAGTGATTTTTAGAGTGATTTAGCACCTAAAGTCACATTTTCAAAGGTGGCAGGGGGGTTTCGTGAGCTCAGAGGCTTAGGTCCGCTGTGTCTCAGTACCCACACCATGTTTGAAGAGAGTCTTTCTCAAGAGGGAGCTCAAGTACCTCAGGTCAGGAGGAAAGTGATGGGAAAAAACCCTGAGGTTTTTTTGGAGGGAAGGGAAGAAGGAGGAAATGACGCAGAGGATCCTGACCAGCTTGTGTGGTTGGTGAACTTTGTGGAAAGACCTGGGGAGTCTCTAGTTTCTTATTCAAGGGAGAAATTCACCCAACATTTTCCCTGCTTTGTTGTACCACAGCTTGGTTTCTAAATCATTCAGACACTTTGGAAAATGCTGTCCTAAATGTCCACTCCTACTCATTAAAATCAGTGGGTATCAAAGATTTTTGGTGGGAATGGCAGAGAGGGGCCTTACGAAGTTGCACTCCCCTTGCTTGTGACATGAACAGAGGCTGTTGTGCGAATGTGGTGTTGTGTTCATTCCAGGGCCATCTATTATTCTCTGGGTAACAGAAAATACCATTTATTTCCATTTATGCAGACCATAAATCAACATGATATTAGCAGCATGTGATCTAATGCTGCACAGTGTGCATCAGCATGAGAAGAACAAATCTGTTCAAAGTTCTGGAACACTTAAATGTCCCTTTTTCACTCCCTTTTTCTCCTTCCCATTGTTTTAAAACCATTTAAATAAGACCTTCTACAATCATTACAGGGTGGGCTTTTTCTCTCTGGGGAAGAAGAAGCATTGCTGGAAACTGCTCTCTTCTAGTTTGCAGGGGAGGAAGCTTTTAAACATCGTTCTGGTTTTCTATTATCAGGAGAACAAGTATGTTGCAAATCAACCTCCCAGATGTGGCACAAAAAGGATGACATTTAATAACAAATCACTGCATCCAGATTGGGAGGTTTTCAGTTATATACTGATTTTAATACTGTGAATCCATCTGTTACAAAGCAAGAGAAAATTGTATCTCATCATTGGTGTCATTCATAGATTACTAGCTGCTGGTGCTTAAAGAGACACATATTTGGATGCCAATGAGATAAAGGAGCTAAAATGAGCCCCCTTGTGAGATGACACAGTGCCTTCTTCAGGTTGTACCTGCCCAATGGCTCAAGTGAGCCAGATTGTTACTGCCATCCCAAAATTAGCAGGCTTGGTGGAGGTGCAGGATGACTTGAAAGTTCAGTAGCTCCAAATGGATGTGAGCTCAGATGTAGCATGTGCTAGCAGGGCTAAGACCAGGTCAATGTTCAGGGCTGAGCTTCTCCTTCCCTTACTGCTGCTGGAGCCACACATACCTGCCTGGCTTGATGGCTTTCTACCAGTGTAGACAGTTCTGAAAGGAAGCAAAACTCATATCTTGACTTAATGCCGGAAATATCATTAAGAGTTTTGAAGGAAACCTACATTAATTGAAGTATAAGGAGGAGCTTAGTGCACACCCAGTAGATGGGGAATTGTGCAGCAGAGGAGCAATGGGGAGGAAGGAACAATGGAATGTTGTAGGCGTCTGCATAGGCAGAGTGTCATAGTGCATGTAATTCTCTTTCTATGGTATGGAGAGGTAGAACAGCACTATCAGTTTGCAAATTGTAGAAACTGGAAATTGTACACACTTAAGGGTTAAAAAAAAGACTCCATCAGGAGGACTGAACTGGAAGCTCCTCAATTCTCTCAGGGCAGCTTATCACTTGATTGCTCTCCATTTCTAGATGACATGGGTAATGCTAGATTCTTTTCTTGCAACATCCATGTACCTGACAACATCATTTTGTCAATTGAGGTTAAGAAATATTTTTTGAGTGCTTTCAGATGGATGATGATACCGAAGAGGTTATGGAGTTTCCCTCACTGAGGATGTTAAAAAACTATCTGAAAGCTGTTGTGGTTTAGGGATGGTATTCTCCAATTTAGTCTTCACACTGAAAGCACTCCCAGGCATGGACTGCTTGCTTGTTTCCTCCTCTCACTTCTTCCCTTCAGTGGGATGAAATGGAGACTTGGAGACACAAAGGGTAAAGATCATGGGTTGAAATAAGGGAAATTTGCTTGAAATAGCAATGAGATAAGAAAAACGGTAGGACCAGTAATAATGAGAGAGGGTACAAGAAAAGAAACATCATTGTGTGCTGTGGAAACCCCAGGCCATAGAAAATACGTGACTGCTGCCTCTGCCATGCTACTCCACTGCTCCCAGCTCAGCTCCAGCATTATCCAGCTGCTCTCTCTGGCTCAGAACTGGTGTTACCCAGCAGCTCTATCCAGCTGGGAACCAGGGCCACCTCACCAGTCCCTCTGCCATGCTTACTTGACTGGAAGGAACCCTTTCTCCTCAGAAGAGACTCCCTTCACCCTACCCTTGGAAAATGACATGAGGTGGTATAGAAAAACCTCTGGGTTCTGGCCGTGCCCCTCCTGGTTTTGCAAAAATTGACCCTGTCCTGTCTGGAGTCAGGAAAAATGCAAACCTGCACAATGTACTTTAGGATGACCCCGCTTAAGCAGGGAGATCGGACCGGATGACCCACTATGATCCCTTAAACATTGTGTGATTGTGTGATAGGTATTTCATCACGGATAAGAATGGTTTTATAATTGATCTTTATGTGAGCTTGAGAGTGCCAGTTAATAAAAAGTCCTGATGTACCAGGAGCTGTACAGATGATGAGGTATCTTACCAAATATACAAATGCATAAATTTATTGCAGTCCCCAAATATACTTCCTGAATTTCCCTGTAAAGCAGTTTATCAAGACAAACTAAAAAGACTCCTATTATTCTCTAATTCCGTCTAATAAAAGCCACTTTATTTCTCTGGTAGTGCTCTCTATTTCAATCCCCAGCATTCTTTAATAGTCACAGCAGGGTGAGGGGTTCATATCGTTGTAGTTTAAAATTGGTACTGCAATAAAAGAATATGAAACATAAAAAGATCCTGGAGGAGAATGTTATAAAAAGCATCAGGGCAAAGTGTCAAAACGGGCATGGCTGGTATAGAACACATGTAGCCTTTAATTTGGAGCCTCTCCAGTTCCTCTGGGCTGCTCCTACGAGAGATTTAAAACATCCTCATCACACTTGGCTGTGGGCAACTTTTCCTCCTTGTGCTTGGTGCACATCAAATGCAGCTAAACAGATATTCAATGATTTTATGAGACACATGGTAAAGGAGGAGGTCCTGAGTTTGTACCTTGCTCTTCTTTCCTGTTTAGAAAAGATCGCAACTGATCTCACAGGAAAAAAAAATTGAAAATATTGGTGCTAACTTAGTTTTGAATCTGGCTGCTGTGTGTTTCTGACAGGCACAGAAGAGGCTGCAATGTAAGAGGGCTGACAAAAACCAGTCAATTCTTCATGATTCTTTATCATTGCTGATGTTTGGCTTCCAAATAGCCACAAGCCTTTTCCTGATATTTCCAAGCACAGCAATCTTGTCTGGAAAGAGTTTGAGAATTCTGGAAATTTATCTGTCATTTTCTTGGGTACTGTTTGCCCATGCAAGTCATGCATGGTGAGTCTGACACGCACTAATCTCATGGCATGTGGTCACATACTTTTGTCTAGAAATTCATATGTAACTAGACTGAGGAGAGCACCAAATCATTATATTTTTATCTTCCTTCTAGTGATCCTCCTACAGTGACGTGAAGTACACTGGAAGCTGAGCTAATCAGAGCAGGCTTCTTTGAGCCACAGTGTCTGGATGGCACAGACGAGGTCCACAAGTAAAACAGAGCCTTTAACCCAGGCAGTCATGAACTGTCAAAAAAAAAATCTAATCTAGATGTTCACTATTACTGTTATAAACTGTGAAAATATTGAAAACATAGAGAGAAGAGCAGTATCACCTTTTTCTGTGCTGAAAAAAATCTTGTCTCTCAGTTTTATGTTGGCCTTTTATTTTTGTTTTGTTTTCTAATAGTAAACTTACTTGTAATTTTTAAGAACTTCTAAATGAAAGTGATACCAGCAAGCTTAGTACAGGTGGTACAGCTATCTTTGCCTACTCATTTGCATCATTTATTTCTCCCTCTTTTACTAAAAAGCAGATATATTTTGCCTGCACTGACAGGGAGAATAGTAAAAAAAAAAAAAAAATTTAGTCTGCATTCCTGAGATCTGTTCTCAGTTAAGACTTTGAGGAATACCCAACCTGAAACAGGCACTAGTTTGCTGATTGGTTCTCTTATAGTTTGGGTATAAACATATGTCTCATTTTCTTATCAGAAAAATGCAGATTAAAATATTTGAAAGATATATTACACAGTTGCTGGATATTTTGATCTGCATTTTAAATGAAGGGAATAGGAAAAGCTAAAGGCAGCTGAATAACCACCTCAGAGTCTTGAGATGACTTGAACTGCTGCTTCTCTGCAGCTCTGGCTGCTCTCCCCAAAGCACAGGAATGAATCAGCTCTGGGAGAACGTGAACCATATTTTTCTGCAACAAAGCCTGCATTTCCCATTGTGTTACCACACTGAAGCAAAATGACTTCTCAAAAGCTGCCTCAAACGCATTCTTGCTCCCGACAGGTGCAAGCATGGCAATAGGGCCTTTTTAGGGAATGGTGAGAGAACTAAGTTTGCTTGTGTTGGTGGCAATTAAGGATAAGTAACAATATGTTTTATGCATGTGGATCTGGACCGTGCAACTTTGTTCTCTGTGATATTTTTCAGGCTAAAGATTGAGCAAGCTCAGGAAAGACTGGATACTTATGTGGATGTAAAGGTCATCCTGAGCTGCAGTAGAATTAGCATGAAAAGAACACGAGCTGCAGGTAATTCACCAGATAAAGCAATTTATGATGCTATTAAGGGTTTAAACTTTGTGGGAATTGAGTTTTCTGTGAGTGCCAGGGATTTTCTCATGTCTTCTTGCAAAATAGAGCATTGACTTCTGTTTCGCATCATTGCACTAGTCTGACAGTTGCTTCTACAGTTTCATACCTTTAAATTTTGGGTGTTGAAGAAAGCCGTTTTACAGACATCCAAAAGAGCTCAGATACTGAAAAGCTTTTATGTAGACATGGCAAACCTGTGACTTAAATCATGTGGTTGAAATTTGCAATAGGCATCAGATATCTGTTGTGATCTGGTACATGGTTGCAGGGAAAGTGGGCAGAAGGAGGTGTGGAGAAAGAGTTGTGGAACAAAGAGGTTGCTTGTGAGAGCAGTTTAGCAGCTTTTCTGCTAAAGGAAATTGCTGATGTTAAAATCAAATGGGAAATCTTATAAATCTTATAAAATAGTAATAACTGTGTCACTCTGTTGTCCATAAAAAGATACATACATTGATGTTATTAGGGACTTATTCTTTGTGCTCTTGAAATCTCAGACAAGCAGTGTATACCAATAGTAAATACTCCCATAATTTCTGATAAAAGTTGCATGAAAATAGTTACATTTTTTCTTTAAATAAACAAAACATAGGAATACACGTGGCAGTTGGAACAAAACTCTGATTTTTACAGAACGATGAAAGAAAAACACTGCTTGAATAATGCGATTATTTGTATTCTGTAAAGGGATACCTCTCAACATTTAGGAATTAATTTGTTAAATATTTTACTAAACAATACCACTCAATAGATTTCAAACAGGCAAAGAAATGGATATAGTGTAGAATCTGAGAATATTATAATTAGTGGGGTGGAGGTCTGGGAGGAGAAGGGAGTGGAAATGGGGTGATGGTGCTCCTTACCTTCAGAAGAGGGATGAAGGTGAGGGTGGGGCAACCCTTGGGCTAGAATTGTGAGTCTAATATGTGTTTGTGCCTAGAGGCAGGGCAGAGAGGTAGACTTAACCCTGAAGAGCTGAAGGCTTGAACTTCAAGATAATGCAGTATTCTTAAAGGAAGTTTTAACAATCAACCAACCATAGTAAGACCCAAGGCACTGAGTTAGGTAGCACTGGAAAGTCTTTCAGCATGTGGAAGAGAGGGACACCCACATCTTAACCTCTCTTTGGGGTCTCCAAGTACCAAATGTAATGACCAGCATATGCCTCAAAGTGCTTGTTGCTATAGTTTCTCCAGACTCTCTGAAACTAATTTCTAAGCCTAAACTTCGCACAGTCTCCAAACCTGCAACGTTCCATACCTGTCACACAAATCGAGCTGTATCTTGGCTTCTATGGCTTGCCTTGCTGCTCTGGGCCCAGCATGAAGCAGCTGTACACGGCTCCTACATGCCATGTGTTTGCCAGTAATAAACCTTCTCTTGAAGCTCAGGGTTCTCATTTGCTTCCCAGTAATCAATAACTGCTGGGAGCAGGGGGAAAAGATGTTTGGGGTGGGTTAGCAACTGCCATAGAATTACCTGTGAATTGCACTGGGACCATTAAAGACCCTTTGTCCAGAATTCCTGAAGATATTTCCAGAGCTGAAGAAGTACAAATGTGTGTTAAAGCCTCCTCTGTATTCTGTGATACAAGTTTCTCTGGATGCAAGTAAGAATCCATTTCTTAGTATAACCTATTAAAAGGTGCTTTTAAAAGGCAAGGAAATACAATAATGCAGGAAACACCACAAGCTGTGATCATAATCTAGTTTCATTTTGCCTTTATGCACAACTATTTTTCCTCCAGCTTAAAACTTTGGCATTTCCTAGTTGTGGACCTTGGAGCCAAACTTTGCTAGTGTGAACCCATCTCTAGGTTGAGATATTTATGGTGATGTTGAAATCTTACTGTACTAGTGAATGAACGGTAGCGTATTTTTAGGAATAATGAAATCTCAGCAACATGAGACCTCAATAAAGCACATTGTTGCTAAATCTTTGCTGACTGCTGTTTTTACGTGTGAATTATAAGGTGTGCGGATAAGCAAAGTGCGAATTAATGAGGTTTTGCTGTGCTGAAATGAAACCGTGGTGGGACATGAGCTAAGAAATATGGTGTTACTTAGAATTTGTATTCAAGAAATTATGTTTTTTGAGCAGTTGCCAGTCAGAGCATGGGTGGCTGCACTGAGGGCATCTTTACAACCATATTTTTGTATGTATATTCCTGGGGCAGATTTTTATCCATCAGTTTTATTTCCATTAACCAAAGAGAAGGTTGAACAAACTAAATCTCTATTAAGGCTCAAGAGGAACAGACCCATGAGCAGGAAGCTTTCAAGAAACCCTTATCTGTTTTCAAGAAGCCCTTATCTGTGTACTCAACTAAAGAGACTGTAGAGAGGACCTACTCCCTTTTCCACTTTCCTCCTGTGTTTTGTCATGGAGTATCACCTCTATTCCTGTCATTGCTCAGCCTGCTGCTGGCCAGAGGTGCTGCAGTGTGGGCAGGAATACCTCGTGTGAGACAACCTGACCTGCAGTTTGCTCAGCACCTCCTGAGCTGTCACTGGGATGCACAGCATTAGTTGGGCTTGTAGGTGGTGGAAAAGATCATGCCCGCAGAGTTCCTGCCTGTTCGAGAGGTTGTGTGCAGGGCTCAGCCTCTGGATGTAAAAGCTCTTTCCAGGTGAACACAGAAGTTTAGTAAAATTAATGGATGCTGCTGCATTCTTGTACAAACTGGAGGAGGATTTGCAGGATAGTTGTTTCCCTGCCTTCTCCTCCAGGCTTTTAGTGTTGCTGATGCTGACTGAAGTGTCTGATAGCTGCTGTGGTCACAGTCATCATCACATCAGCTTGCTTCCATGGGTAGAGAATTCAGAGGAAATTCAGGGCCAGATCATGGAGTTTTCTCACCCTACCTCAATCCATCCTCTGTTCACTGTTTTGCCTTTCTCAGCCTCTCTTTGTGGCAAAGCTAGTCATCATGTTACTCTACCAATGCTCCACTGCTGTCCTTACCACTGCAGCACCTGGAGACATCTGCCTGAGCTGGCGTGGAAACTTGTAGATTCATTTGGTGCAGAACCTTTGCATCCTACGAGCAATCTGCAGCTCCTTCCTTCCAGACTGCGTATGTGGAGTGAAACAGAGCCAGGACCAGAGTAGCTGAAGTGCATCGACGCTTGCTTAAATATGCTGGCTTAACTTTTATTTACTTATTTGCTTCTTTATGGTGAGACAACCTACCACAGTTGGAATTTTAGGTGAAGTGGGGCATGAAGCAGGGGAGATGGCATGAATGCTTCTGTAAAAGAACATAGGCTGAAGGAACATTCCTTCCCCAGGAGATCTTATGGAGGAACTGCTTTCTAGTTAAAAGTTTTCTGTCATCACATTTTGCATAATTTCTCACAATATAGTGAGCCTTTGTGCAGAACTGTTCAGGTTAGGCTTTAAAGGAATCATGTGATATTTTACATAGGTATTTCTTTGTTTTGAACATGAGATGAGGGACATGGCAAATGGCTGAGGCAAATGGCTGAGGCAAATGGCTGAGGAAGTGCTGACAACTCATCCATCCTGTACAAGCATCCCTGAGAAGATTAGTGATCATCAGCCGTGTAATTGCCGTTTTGTGCTCTTCTCCCCTTCCCACAAAGGGCACATGCATGAGCATGCTCTTCCATGATAAATCCTACAAACTTCATTTGGGAAATAATTTCTCTGAGTATTTCTGTCTGAGAGTTGTTTTCTGTGGAAGCAAAAGGCTGGAGGAATCTTGGTTCGGGAGAAGGAATGGGACAGTGTGAATGCCCTGGCATCTGCCTTGGTGTCAATGGGTAGCTGCATAGTTCAGCTGGCATATGTCCTTGCTGGAGTAAGCTTGCAAGCAGGTCAGTTTTTGCATAAGCTTTTACTGGAATAAATGCCATCTTTGAATAAATGCTTTTATTTTTTTTTTTTGCTTGTTTATGTGATCTTTTCTCTTTTGTTTCCTCAGATGACAGTGAACAACCAGTCCTCAGTTTCCTGTGCAGTTTTCTGTTCTCCTGTGTAGACATGGTACTCACTTCTAGGCAAGATTATCTGGCTTTAAAATAAACGTAGAAAACAAGATGTTTTTAGGACTTAATTAAGTTAGGCACAACACACTTTGTTGGTTGTTTGTCACATCTTTTGAAGTTCAGCTGATTCCAGACAACACCCAAAACAATTCTTTACTTCAAAACTGAACTGCATTTACTTCTATCAGAGTGTGACCTTTTCTCACTGCTCTGCTCTGTTGCTACATTGGTGAGTCCCACTTACTCTGTATTTGGATTTTGGAAGTGTTGCTTAAAAGCAGTTTCACAGTGACTGTGACTGGGTCAGAGTGAACTCTGCTGAAAGGCGATTTTCCTGCCCTACTCCCACAGCACAGTCCCATTCCATCACATCCTGTTTCATGATGTGAGCACTCTTTTTTTCCCAAGTTTGTTCTGTGCATTAGATAGCTGACAGAGCATTTCACACACGCTTCGGCTGCCATCAGTCTGTACCCTCAGAAAACTGGCCAGATGGTGTAGCAGATTGAGCCCAAGACCATTCCTATACATTTCCGATCTGAGCACCAAGCCAGTGATTGAAGTACCAGAAACTTCTCAGGAAAGAATATTACTCTTTTCCTCCCTCAAATTTCCTTCCCCAGACTATGAATGAGTTGGTACGCAGCACATCACCCTTTTTGCCATCCCTTGACAAACCTTTGTCCTCAATGAAACGAATGCCCTCGTCACGGAGGGTTCTCATTGTGGTACACTCACCCTGTAGTAGGTAGCATCCAAACAGGTAAAGATACATTTGACAGAGGTTGCAGGATGAAACAGATGTGGTCTTGCAATATCTCAAAACACTGAAACTGCTACAAAGTTTGTCAGCCTGCCAGCGCTAAATTACTTCCAATTAATTGCACAGAACTGCAGCAGAAACAGTGAACTCCTCATACACATTTCCTCCTCAAAAACCTCAGCTGACATGCCTTAGACAATGCTAATCAGGCATCAAAAGGCATGAGCTAAAGCCATAGAACTTCACCAGGACTAGTGCTTTCAAACAAGCATGACTCACTTGTCAAGCATGGCTCTCAACTTGTGGAAAATCCTTCTGAGGGAAGCAGAAGCAACACCACTTAGGAGACATTTAAAGTGTTCCCCAGAGACATTTAAAACTAGACTGGACAAAGCAGTAGAAAGCATACTGTAGGGAACAATCCTGCATTGGCATGGAGTTTTGGTCTAAATGACCTAAGAGGTCTTTTTTGCCTCTAATTTCCATTATTTTATGACTGGAAATAACTCCTAACTTAAGAGGATTAAGATGGCAGGCATGGGCATGCATTATTTACAGCTGAACCTAAAGTAACTGCTATATTAAGGAGTGTGTGAGCAGTAGTGGTGAGTGAGGATTGAGCAGGTAAATTTTGAGAGGAATGCATGAGATTAGGCAGCAGTGGTAGAGTTGAGATAATGAGAATAGATTTCTTTGCAAAAGGGGTACTTCTAATTGGAAGACATGTAAGACTCCTGACTACAATGGTACCTTTCAATAGCTTTTACAGTAATTTGCTAACTTGTTGGCTTTTTAAATCCTTTTGGACACTGGCAGTAATTGTTTTGAAGGCATATAGAAAAACATGTTTAATTTTGCTTTCTTTGAGAGAAAGGTGCCGGACTTCTTCTGGTAGAGGCTGAGCTCCCATAGCTCATAAGCTCATTTCACACATTTTGGAGGAACCTCTAGTTAAATAGAAACTGTTGTGCCAAATTGCGACTGATCATACTGTGGCCAAACCAGCTTGCAAACGCACACAGAGAATGGTTTCCTCCTCTGCACTTGCCTTCTCAGTTATTATCAGCCATTCCTGACATTTACAAGTAATTTTCTCCCAGATGCACTCATGGAGCAGGGTTATTTATGGATGTTTCCTTCCTTTGTGCACAGAAGTTGAGGACAAGGGGACTGCCACAATGAAGAAAATCTGTATGTGGCACGGATGCATACATGGTCTGAGCTAAGGGATGTGCCTGACTTTGTGATTATGGGGCCATAGCAATTACATAGCTTATTTAATCAAGTAGCATCCACTCCGGTGTCTTCATTTTCTTCAATAAAAAAAGAAAAAAGACATCTCTAATTATCAGCTAGATATGTGGAGCTAATTACTGTGACTTTGATGTTGTTTTTTGCTCTCTGATTTTATGTTATCCCTTTAAATGCTTCTGCTCAAAATGGACTTTTTTATATATGTGTGGAACTGGGAAACTTTGTAATAGTTAATTGAAAAGGGGAGTATTTTGATTTCCTGTCTATTTGGGTGCACATCCGCATAGGCACTCCAGCACAAGGATCCTGAATATGTAGCAGGATTAACGAAGTAATCTTCCTCAACTTCCCCCTCTTTCTTTGCAAAGGGAGGGAGTGTGGGATCAGGATTTCATGAATGGGACTAGAACTCTAGGAGTGTGAAGTGTAGCTTGGACTCCACTGCTGTCTTGGGTAAGTTATTTAACATCTATCTGCCTTAGTTTCTCTTTTTGGAAAAAAAATAATTGTAATCTCTTCTTCAGGCAACTGATGTGACGCCTAATTTGTGTGTGTAGAAGTTCTTATAAATCCCTAAATTAGGAAAAGAACAGAAGAATATATAGCCATTAATACTAGTCTCACTAGAATAGATGTGTTAGCTGCTCCTAGAATTCCCTGAAATGCTGGATTTTCCATATGTTGCAGTTTTATTGAATGGCCAATCCTCCTCTCCTTTCCTTTAGCTTCATTAACCTGTTCTGAAAGAAGAGAACAAAGAATCAATTGAAATATGTAAGACTGGAAAGTTTAACATACTACAGTACTTAACTACAGTCTGCAGAATATTTAAAGTGTGGTTCCACTCCGAAGTTGGCAAGCTGAGGCAATACCTATGTGGAGCATTAAAGCCATTGGATGCTGCATTTATTCTGTAGAAACAGAATTTTCAAGACTTGATATTTATTGCCTCTTCTTGATTTTTGTATGAAATTTGCACAGCTGACAAATAAAAGGAGGTAAGTGCCCAAATGTCCGCTATGTCAGCTTGTCCTGAGACTCCAAGCATGAGCTGAGTTTCTGTGTTGACAGCACGGGTGGAAATTCTGATATTTGTGTTCATCCCTTTCCCAGAGATTCTCTGCCTATCCATCTTCAAATGAAGTTCCTCTTCACTGGGTAAATGAACACAGCATAGTGAGCAGTTTTGTGGATGAGACATAAGTGGAAGTTGTGTTAAAAATGCCCATTTCTGGTCAGACCAAACAGAAACTGTGCCTTACCTATTGCAACAGAAATTTATTTTATTTTATTTTATTTTATTTTATTTTATTTTATTTTATTTTATTTTATTTTATTTTATTTTATTTTATTTTATTTTATTTTATTTTATTTTATTGTTACCTGCTTCACCCTGCAAGTTTAATGAAAGTGTCATGCTTCTGCTATTTTCTACCCAGCTCAATTTTATCTGAATTTTGTCCCGATCATCTGCAGGGCTGTTTCCTTTGTTTTTTTACTGCTTGTAATTCATAAACCCTCCCAGAGGTTTCGCCTGCAGAGAAAGGACCAGACATACTTGCACTGGGGAAATACTGGGTTTCAGTCAGTCTTCCAAAGTGCTTTCATTGTTCAGCTACTGTTAGCTGTAGGTAACAACAGTGGAAGGGGCACATTCATAAAAACTATTAGAATAATTCTCTTATTGCCTTTCTTTTCTTCTTAGTTTGTACAGTTTAAAAACCGTTATAAGCCACTCTACATGTTTATATACCTACACATTCACATTTTCTATTTAATACATAAAACCTTTCTCTCCTATGCGCATGAATCCATAAAAGCAGCATAAGGAGTGGAAAACATGACAGGTCTGGAGAATTTATGCATATAAGAATGCTGCAGCCTGGGAAAGGGAAAGAATATACAAATTCTTCTTTCCCAATACATTCCATCTATTCAGTGATCTTGATTATGGCACACACAAGAATTGGGTGACAGCTGCTTGTCTCCCATCATTCTTCAAATAATCCACCCCATCCTCTGCCACATGGTGTGTTTATCTTGGCCACCTACCCACCTCTTCAGTATTATTAGCAGTGTGATAATTTATACCATAAACTGAAAACATTTCAATCAAAGGCAGGATCCAGTGCTATTGAAACATGTTTTGACATCCATAACCAGGTCAGGCCAAAATATATATTCTATTTTTTCCTTGAAAATAATCTAGAGCTCTTTTTTTTTTTTTTTTTTCCTTTCTGATTGACAATAACTTACATGACACAGTTGTCTGTGGCTTAATAGCATTGCATTTCACTGAAAACCTGACATCATCTGCTGCCAAACCTGGGATTTTCAGTAGATAACAAATGTTTTTAAACCAAAAATTCATTTCTTTGGTGGTAGAAAGAAAAAGGAAAGAAAAAATAGAGCCTCTGTGTTGCTCATGACTGTTAGAACTGTAATATAGTCAGTTATGTTTCTATAGGTTACAGCAATAGAGAGAGGTATTGTTTAGTATTGAATAATTTCAAAATTACGTACTGTAGAAGACACCAATTACACTCAGGATTTTGTTTACAGTGGTGGAAATAATTCTGTTTATAATCTCAGAAAAAGAAGGAGATGAGTTGGGAAGTTAGGTGTCCATCCTTTCAGACTCCAGCTCTTGCCACTGAGGAGATCTCTGGTATGAAATATTGGATGAATCACTTTGGCTGTCACTGGGCTGCCCCATGGCTGTTCAGCAGTGTAGAAAATGGTACATTTTGGGCATGAAGAAGAGGCAAAGGTTTATTTTCTGGGCATGACTGTAGCCTAATACGAGGTTTGGATATTTTACAGGTTCCTCCTCTGGTCTTATTTAGTGTCGTTTGGTCTGTAGTCTTAAAAAATTAGTCAGCCTTACTACTTTGAAATTTCTTTTCCAGTGACAAAATAAGAGCAGCAACTATTGCCCTAAATGTATTTGAAATGCTCGTGCAGTCCTCTCAAGGAGATAGTCACATTCAACATTGCTTTATTGCTGCTGTAAATTCTGTGCAAATATGCCTCAATGTTCATGAATAAAACATATTTGATAGATTTAGGTTTAGTTATCTTGATTGACAAAGTGAAACAAGATCCTCATAGATGCAAAAATGCTGTGAGTATGCTACAGGGTCCTGTGGGGTAAATCCCTTCCTTAAAATGCTAATTGTTCTCCTGGTATGGGGCTATACAAAGAACAATAGCTTATCTTCTGATGGAAAAAACAGCTTTTGTATCAAATAACATCTCGGAAGCAGAATACAGAGCCCAGGACAAACCCTTTGGCGAGAACTCACATGTTCTTGTATTCTTCCTCAAGGAAGTCGGGTTTTCTGGTTTCAATACTTTGTCCTTCCAAATTTCCAGACTCAATACATTTATGGTTCTGAATATTCCAGATCATCTGGAATAGGTTTAAAGAACAGATTGGGGAATGGAGCAGATTAGGACAAGCAATCTCTTATTCCACAGAACAACCTCTCAGCATTCTCTGTTTCTGAAGCCATTCAACATACAAAGAATTGCATCAGTTTAACTGTTTTCAGCCTAACACAGTCAAAAAAGTTGTAATGTTGTAAATTGCCTTGTTGTGTTGCCTTGGCAGACAGATTCTAAGAATTTCAAGAATGGTTCATATTAATATAAGTAATATAAATAAAATCTAGTTGGTTTTGCTTACCTATAAGAAAAAAGGAAATTAAGCACACAATGAGTGCATATGTGTGTGTATGTTTTGAAATTATTAATGCTTTTGCTCTTTTAGATTGTCTAAAATAAAGTGGCTTATTTGGTTTAGATGTTACATAAATAAACTAAATTTTTTAGGTAGACAAGTTTTAAAATAAGACAAATAAAAACTCTTAAAGAAGTGCCCAAACCATTTAAAAACTTTTTTGCTTCTTCCATGTTTTTTTTTCTGTTTCTGCTTTTTACAGGATCTTAAATGTGAAAGGTATCTTGTTTTGCAGTAATCTTTGCTGAATAGAGACATTATCTTCTTGGAAGATTTTAATTGAAAGATGGGTTAATCATAAGTTTTTCAAATGATCCATTCAAACTTTGTTCTACTGTCAGATGTGGTTTGGAAAATTCACACTTTTGCTTATGATATATTTCTGAACCAGAGGCAAACAAACCAAACATAGGAAATTCAAATTAACTAGAGTATTAATTTAATGCTTCTGAGAGATGGCTTGAGATTGGAAAGAAGAAAATTTTCTTTTAGTGTTGCATCTCTTATTGTTCTATCAAGTATTTTGATTTCGAAGTGAGGAATGGATGGAGGAACACATGTCTTTGCACTTGAGCTCCAATAATAATAATAATAATAGTAGCAATATTTAAGCTCCCTTTCATTACATACCAGTGAAGGTGGAATTAAAAATACAAGTATAAACACTGTGCTGTATGTATCTGATGCAGATTTGCTGAGAGAACTGTTGAGTAGTCACTCCCTTGCTGGCACCAGCCAAGGTGGTACTGGCTGCAGGAGTATGGAACATGGTTTTAGCCATATAAGCCCCATGTCTCCCTTCCAATGCCATTTCTGAGCTTCTCATTTTTGCAATGGCTCTGTCTCAGCTCATCACGCATTGTGGGAGGAACTGCCTTGTGTCCCAGACCCCCACTCTGTATCGGGATTTTCATTGTGTGAGAGGACAGAGAGGAAAAAAATACATGTGCGTGTTCAGCCCATGTTGATTGATTGTTCCTTAGCTATGAAACAATTTTCTGTACCAATTATGTCTTTGCAGATGACAGAAGCCATTTAGTCTAATGACCATAATAATTATTTTCATTATAAATCAGATTAGTTAATGATGCCGAAGTCTACACTCTTCGCAGAACTAGAGCACAGTATCTTACATGAGCTCTCAGGACATATAACTTGCTATATAAGGCACTGCTTTAGGGATTTTTGAGTCAATAAGAGTAGCATTGACTGTCTTTGACCTCCAGGATTCAGTGGGAACATCTACTGTCCCAATGTCAGGTCCTTGTTAATAGCTTTCCATTTGCAGCCATGGGCACGAAGCACCCAAGGCTGAAGATTCACTGTTTTTATAGCATGTTCACGGGCAAAATTACTTAGGCCATTGTTTTTTTTTCCCTTCACTGTAAAAATTTATGATAGAGCAAATAGTATTCTGGGAACAAGGTGGTGCTTTTTGTTTTATTTCCAGAATAATATTCGTGCTGAATTTTTCTAAACTCTTGGTTTTGTGGTCACTTTAATACACATAAAGACCATCTGTAAAATATCTAAGTGGGTAGTGAGCAGACAATCAAAACTTAGTATAAGTTATATTTGTATTTTTATCATTTATTCTTTTGCAGTAGACAACCTATGAATTTTCTTCAGAAAATTCACAGGCTTCTTGAATGAAGAAAGGTAAGAGGTATTCTCTATAACATGCTTTTTTATTTTTTTTTTTCCAGAAAAGTTGTATTTATTATTTCAGGCCATAAAACTACTAAAACTAGTCAAATACTTCACTGATGTATTTAATTTTCCCCATTCTTAAAGTCTGTGTGTTGAGATGAATTGACTGTTTTTATTAATGGTAAGTATGCAATGAAGAATGTGGACGATCACTGTGCAGCTTGTGGCTTTTGATGATTTTAATTTAGGATACTAAACCATCCATTACTTCTGGTGTGACGTGGGCCACCATCTCATGTGGTGCTGTTCTCCAACTGAATGCTTCTAGTCATGCAAAGCATTGTCAAAGCATAGATTAACAAACTACAACTGGTGAGAAATAAACAGTGAATTATCTGGTTTGCACATAAGTTCAGGGGAAGCAAAGCCTTGTACATGCAGCCAAAGCCAGTGTGCCGGCGTTGCCTCTCTGGTGGGCTCAATAAACACGCTTTGGGGTGCCCTTCTGTTCACTGGCTTCACCAAAGGAATTGTATTGGGTCAAAATAAAACAAAAGCAAAAGAGTTAGAAAGGAGAGAGAGGAAATAGAAAGATCTGTAAGAAAGTTAACAGCACTTCTTTGATAGACTCGCATTTTTGACTACATCATACCAGAAAGGGAAAAAAAGAGAGGAAGAAGTAGATACTCAAACTGGAAATCTAGACAAGGAAGAACAAGGAGGTAGAGTGGGGATTGCATAGGTAATATGAAGAGGAGTTAAGAATCATTTTTACCAGAGAGGATGCAGCTATTCAGGGTATAGAGATCACCTGGCAAATCTGTGTCTGACCAAGGAAAGCTGGAAAGTATTATTTCATTACATTGTGTCTCATTTCTATTCTGGTCATTTGCACATGACTGATTAAAATAATGTTATATGAGCTGGCACAGCCTTGTCAGTTTCTCTTTGTACAATATTGTTAAAAGTGCTGCTCTTCTCCAGCAATAACCTAGTCACATCCAGCTCCTAGGTTAATTTATAGACTTAATTTTTAATCCATATATTTCATTAAAATAGAATTTGTTAAAAGAACATCACTGTCAGGATGGTGGTATATTTCCTATGTTTTAGCACATCATTTAGACTGAAAATATTGGACTACTTAAGTGTCCTGCTCTCTCAGATGTCTTCAAAAAGGGAGAAGAGTTAAAACAATACCACACTCCCTGATCTGTAAAGGTCGATGGTACTGTGCCATGAGAGAGCTGCAGGGAATGCAAACATTTTCCAGGCTGGGCACAGTGTGACTGCAGCACTGCTGACTCGTCTCTGCAGAGCTCCTGCCTCTCCTGGGCCACCAGGAGCAGCACTAGGGCAGTGGGGAGGGAGCAGAGACTCCCACAGATGCAGCCAGCCCTGGGTGCTGGGCAGCTATGTGTCTGCTCAGGCAATCTGGAAAACCTTCTCTTACATTTTAACTAAATGCCTTTTTTATATATAAAAAAATTGGTTTCAGGTTGTTAATTTTAGCCCCCAAATATTTTGCTGGCCTGCAGTTGGGAAGAGGTTTCTTAATTAAAATTATAAAAAAGAAAGTGAGGAATGTAAGGACATAAAGTGAACTTCATTGATTTTACCAACATTTAGTTTCTAACACAGTAAAGGCCCTGCCATAACTACAAAAGAAGACACAGCTTTTGAGACATCTAACTTTAAATTTGTGTCTGAAGGAATTTTAAGTTTATTCAATAATATCATTCTATGTTCTAAATAAGGGACTTCTAAAGGGGATGGGATGGAATAACTGAATGCAGAGCATACATTTTCACTATAGGGTATAAGCAAAAACAGTAAAGCCCACTTTTATTTCTTCCATTTCAAAACTCTATATCTCATTTCTGTGTCTATTTGCTTCAAATACCAACTAAGGAGTTTTCAGTTTCCTTTCCCTTTCTTCAGTAAGAAGTCAAATGTATTTTTTCGTTTTTCTAAGAAAAAAATGCACTTATTCATAAAGAAAACTTACACAGTGTTTGCAAATAGGAAGAAGGTCCTTAATTCTGAGCACCATAAAATCAAAGGGAGGCTGAAGCTCATGTCAGTGCATTCAATATTTTGGGTTTATTTCATCTGTGGCCATTGAAGGGTTGAAATATTCCCTCTTCTCCCAGAATTTCCCCCTCTCTGCTGCACTCATTGAGGAATGCTGCAGCCACTCAAACATTCTTTACTGTGCTTTGGAAATGAGGCATACAGAAAAAGGATGTTTTAACTGACAAGGTGGATTCAAATTCTACAGGAACAAGTGACAGCTTGATCTGTCTGTAGCTTAGTTACCTCATCTGTAAAGTACTCTTTTATATTAACTTTATACCACAGCTATTGCTACTGGAACTGAATGTCTGCCAACCATACATGAAGTTATATGACTATGCATCATTGAGATTACTTGATTCTTTCATCCTTTTCTTATAGGAGAACACATGCATTTAGTATGGGGATTTGAGGTTACCATTTGCCAAAGTTTCCAGTTGACCAGTCTGATTTTGGTCTTGCTATTCCTATTAGGAATGCCAGGCCTGCTCAGGTGGATCTGCAACACAAAGCACCCACTGTATGTTCAGAGATGGCACCATCACCTGGATTTAATCAGGTTTTTAGAGATGTGGTTTTTTTCAGGTAGATATCTCTTTATATTTACTGGAGAGAAGGAAGGACAAAGACCTAAGGCTTGTGTTTGAAACAGGAGGTGGTTAGACTTGTCATGGTCTTTATTTTATTGGAGGATTTAATTTTTTTCCAATTTAACTTAAAAATATTAATTTCTTTTAAATTTTTTTTTAATGGTGGACCATTTCTGCCCCCAAAAAGTCCTTGCTTTCTGGAAGAGTTGTATTGTCCTTAAGGGAAAGAACTGTGTTGCTCGAGGAAGAAGAGAGTGACAATCTTGACCACACTTCACATCTTTAAGGTTCAGACAGTAATTCTGAGCTGCTGGGCTCAGAACAGCGTGCCCAGACCCATCTCAAGGCAATGCTGCATTGATAACATCCATTAGTGGCTGTAGGAGGTCCAGACACTGAAAAAATCATCTAAGATGGATATAGATGTTTTTATTTGAAGGGAGTTCCAAATACAAGCAACCTGTGATCAAACCATGCAGGATAAGTTTGATGAAGTACTAGGAGTCAGAGGAGAATTAGGAGTGAGGTGACAGCCAGAATATCTTTGCTTTTACTCATATGTGTTTCAACATTAATGTTATTTTAATATACGCACACACACTCACACAAACACACACATACACTCTAACTTACTCTTCCTGAATAAAAAAACTCTAGGCATTGCTCCAAACCGTTACACCACAGTCTACTCTGAGGCAAAATTGCCAATTTCTGAAATGGGTGCTTTTATGGAGCTGAATTTTAAGACTGAGCTGCTACACAGTATCTCTCTTTTTGGTTTTTCTTCTGTAACGGAACATCCTTATTTGCCTATCTGGCATAACTATTGTGAGTTATATTTACTGACTGGAAACTTGGCAAGTCCAATATTTGTTCTTGGTAACAAGATACTACCCACAGTTTTTACTTACTGGGCTCTGCAGCAGCCAGGTGGAACATACATCATTAGTTTACTGAAAAATGAATATACTTTAAATCATGATTCAAAAATGCTCAATTACAGTATATTAAATTAGTAAAAAAAAAAAAAAAAGTAAAACTGGCTTTCCACAGTAGAATTACCAAAATCAAAATAGGCTTTTTATCAACTTTATTGAAACTAATTCAACTTTCCAAGGACTAAAAATTGGTTTCCTGTCTTGACTGTTTTGGAATTACTTACTGTCATCTGTTTCAGACGTTAAAGGATATGATTTAATATCAGCAATAAGGCCTCTGTTCCTACTTTGGCAGGTGTTAATTATTTAAACACTACTCATTTAAATTTGTTTCCAATCACTCTTTTGAGTGATTTGCTTTACATGTTTCTTCATGTGTATTTTCTGCGCACACAAATAAAATAGGGAGGAAATTCCCCCAATCAGTAGCTCTATTTTTTCTTCTTTTGGCCTTTCTTTGGATAGGGAGGTAGAAACAGAGGGATATTTCATGGGTGATGGTTTTCAATGATGGAACATAATATATAATACATCATTTTTATCTGCTTTGTAATAATAAAAAGTTGTTCTCTTAGGGAGAGTGCTGTGGTTTCTGCATGCTAATGGCTATACTCTGTGTGAATGAATTGTGAAATGGGTCACAACTCCTGAAGCATTCATGGAGGCTGTAGCAATATAGACAGACTTCTTTGTGAAAAACTTGGGGAAAGAAGCCTCTAAAATAACTACAGTCTTTCCTCCACACCTACAATTCCACCAGTCTACGTGCTGTGACAAAAAAATTGCAATTGTAAGAATATTGCCTGGTTCTATACAGCTACTTATTAGTAAGATGAGAAACGTCTCCCTTGCTGTATGTGCCTGAATTATCATCTACCATCATGCTAGTCATCCTATCTTTTTTTTTTTTTTCTTTACCTTTGCCTTGCTTTACAGCAGTGCACCAGAGAGAAAGGAACTCTTAGCTCTGTACAACAGACCTCTGTCTGGTGTGAAGTGAAATTCTCATTCTGCAACAGATAACTTGTAATTTAATACATAATTCTTGTCAGTAGAATAACATACGGGAAAGCTAGACCAGAGGGAAAGGCAGCCATAAGAGATGGAATTTTATGTACCACTGGGAAATGAGAAGCTGACAACTATAGGTATTTCAGCTCTACAAGGCAAGTCATTTCATCCCAGTAATAAATGGAAAAGGTGGGTGTTTGTTTAGATTTAGGCCACTTGGTAATGATTTTAACACTCAGCTAAGCCTCTTGCCAAGACAAGCACTCCAAGGCCAAAATCTATAATGAACTCTCATCTTCTCAATTATAGATTCAGCCCCGACCAAAGTGATATCCAATATTCCCCTCCCCACTCCTCAAGTGCAGAGACGTGCTGATGGACGTGCGAGCAGCCAGGTTCTGCATGGCTCCTGCAGTTCCCCAGGACCCCACAGCCCACCCAGTTGCCACACCGGGGCACCAGCACCCGCCACTTCCCCTCTTCCCTCTTCCTTACCCCCACCCCAGCCGTCTGTTTCATGGAAAGAGTGAGCGCAGAGAGAAACAGTGCCAGTGATGCTGGGAGGAGGAGAAGGAGAGCATGAAGGGACTGTCCTCCCTCCACCTCCAGGATCCTCCCAGCCCCTTCCAATGGGTGGGAGACTGAATCAGTGGAAGCAGCTTGTGATTTTCTTGGCAGGTCTCTGCCGGCTGGCTGAGTGTGCCATGGTTTCTGAAGCACCGGGACAGTGAGCGAGGGATACATGGCTCTGCAGCACCCTGCTGCTCTTAGTCCGTGTCCATCTCCTTCTTGCTGCTACTTCAAGTGGTCTCTTGTACCTTCTCCTCACTTGCTCTTGTCGTCAAGCTCACTCTTTCTGATGCTTGTTCACCAAAAAAAACCACAGAAGGTAATTTTTTCCCTAAGACCTATACTTTGTAATTTATCCTAGCCTCATTCCCTAGCTTGTTTTCTTCTGCCTTTTCTAATTCCTTTGCTTGTTTTTCCTTGTATGTTTTCATGCATTATAGTGTATTTGTCTTTTTATCCATATTGAAATGAAGACTTCTTGACCTCACCTGCCTACTGACTGGCACAACTCTGTCTTAATTCTCTCTCATAATTCCATAAACAATCACCGGTCTCATACCAGCTCCCACTAGCCCTACACTCACCAAAGACCTTGTAAAACTGTGGTACATGTTTAAAAGGTGGAGACAATGATATTCAAAGGGATTTTTTGTTTGGAGGAATGTGTATATATCTACACTGGGGATAAAAATGTACCTATAACTGTGGGGTTTAAAAAGCGGAAGAAACTGATGCATTCTTTGCAGGGTGATCTGCTTTGTGCAAAGATGCACAGCCAGGGGCTCTATACTGCTGCTGTGGATGCTTGCTTTTTCCAGCAACTTATGGTGTGCTGCTGAGTTAAATGGATCCCTAGCCCCTGTTCAGTAGACTTTTCAGCTCACTGTCCAACTTCTTGACAGAAGGTGAGGAGTAAAGAGAAGGATTACAAGATATGTAGGAAAGAGCAAATTATTTGCCATGCAGAAGGACCAAAAGAATGTCTTCCCACCGTGGAGGCAGAGACTGTGATTAATTCAGAAAATAACTGTGGAAAATAATAAATAAATGAGGAAATCAAAGTCAAAAAAACCACAATCCCAGACTAGGTCTGTGTTATTCAGTTCTGACTTTTGCTCAGAACAATGAGTCTGTTTCAGCGAGAAAGCCTTCCTTAGTCCTTTGTGCTTCCTTAAATAGTAAAACCTCCCTTTATATGGTTTTGTGTTCTTCATTTATACTGTGTTACATTTTTTCTTTTTTTTTTTCCCTCTTCAGCAGCTGGCAGGGGGTGACAGGGTTTTAGAGGGTAAGTGCTATACACAAAACATAACCCAGTCAGTCTAGTCTTCCAGTTGTCAATCATGGATACTCAGGCTTCATATCTCTACTCATGAGTTCAGTGTGACTTCTGAGCAACTAAGAACCAGAAGTTTTGTTCTCCTGTTCATTCAAAAAATGAAAAATATATTGAGCATAAGCCTAGCTGAAAAATTAAAAGAATTATTATGTTAACTGTTATTCATATTCTCAGATTAAATCTGGTTTTAGTTCTTTTTTCTTCCAGTGACTTGCTTGTTTACAGCAATCTTGGCAGAAGGCATTAAATTACATGTAGGTTAATCACTTAATGTTTCTGAATTGCTTTGAACATGAAGTGTGTGCCAAGTGCTACTGATATTATGTGAGGCAACATTACGATAAGCTAGGGGTTTCGTCTTCAGTCTCTTTTATCAATCAGTAATACTTGAGCTTTGTTTAGTGCTATAAATAGATTGTAAATATAAATTTTTGAATTCCCTGCCAATTGAATTTCATTCCCTCCCTTCATTGTAAAAGAAGAGAGGCATAATATATAAAGAAAGCAACATTCAGAGAGAGGAATTTTCTTATCATGAACCAGGACTGAAAGGGATGTACTCGGATCCCTAAGGCCAGGGAAGAGTAGTGCAGTCATCTAAGCAGGAAACAAATTAATCTGTTTTAGAAAAAAATTGTAATTATGATAAATTATGTTTTATTTTTTCTAGAAATATCAAGTTCTCCTCCTAGCAAGCTGATCAACAATTTGATAGTGTCATTGCTTGGAAGTTGTGTTTCCATTTTTTGTAAGCTCAAGTTCTGAATGTTGTGTTCACAGAAGTAAAGTCAAATTTATCTTGTTACTTACTTTGTCTAATTAATTCCGTGTATTACTTAAATAACACTTTGAAGACTCCTAGATATGAATCACTAAGGCCTGCATTTTGGAAAAAAAATCAATTTTCTGGGTAATCAAGTATCCTCAGTAATACAGACAGCAATTTTCCCTTCCAAAGCAATATATGGCAGTGACTTAAGACTTAAAGCTTAATTACGGATGGAACATGTTAAAATAGTTTGCCTTTTCCACATAATTTACAGATTAATCAACAACCACTAGTAGTAGACCTGTACTTGCCTGTGGATTTTCAACTCCTAATGCCTTGGGTGAGTTTAGAACTTCTACAGATCTTTGGAGATGCGTAAGATGCTTTTATTGTGGCATTGGTCAGACTGCTATAAGGATATGCCCCATTTATTTAGTAGTAGGAAATAGAAGTGGTCATTCTAATTTCATTGAACCTGTTTTGAGGCTTGGATAGGTTCCATTTCAGTAGTGTGCATTTTATAACCTAAATAAATATTATTTCTCTTTTTACTCCCAGGTCTTACACCTTTCATGTGACAAACCTGCCTACGGATCTTCAGACTACAGAGTGAGGCCATTTCCCGGTAGGCTGGAATTCAGGGTACACATCCTCTGTCCAAATGTACTGGTTGCATATCCTCATGGTCTGCTTCATGCAATAAAATTGGTTTGGGTTTTTTCCAAGTAAACCATATTTTTAATCAGTCGTGTTTTCTTTCCACGAAAACACTGACTTTTTGTCAGAATTAAGGAAAATAACTCTCTGAAAAACTTTTTGAAAACCTATTAATTTTTTTCAGAATGTTTACATAGGCGTGGTCCTTCTTTTTGATCAATATTAATATTAAGCTTAATGTCTAGTTTCAGGAGACCAAAAGCTAGAGCATGTCTAGCAGACTAATAGTGTCTGTGCTAGTATAATCGCTTCCCTAATCAAGCTCTGAAAATGAAGGCCTATGAGTTTTCTGCATCTCACTCAAGGAGAAACTTAAGAACTGAAAAAGAAAACAAAATATATAGTAGGTTGACCAAGTGTATTGAAACAAAAATATAAATGTGAAACCCCAACACATCATAAATAAACTGAAATATATACAAAACCAATTAAAATTCAAATCATGAATTAAAAAAAACCACAACAAAACCAAAACACAACCCCCCCACATTTATCTTATTAACTTAAAACCTAGCTCGGGCAAAGTAGTTTCTATTCCTTTGATTTCCATGAAAATAAAATTTTATGAGTACTGATATCGAATTACTACATATTATCTGAAGGTGCAACATAAGATCTGTCTGGGCAGTCAGTAAGATGTCATTCATTATTGTTTCACCTTGGGGACTGGGTATTCAATCTGAAAAAATAAGCACTCAATGTATGCTCCATCCACGTGACAGGGCCTTCTGTTACAGCTTCCTTTCTGATACAGAGCTCTACCTGATACCAGTAATGGAAACCCTATCAGATTCATCTATGTTGTAACTTACTTCTAAAATATCCAAAATATTTAATTCTCTTGAGCTGCTCATTAAAAAGAAAAAGGTTAAAAGCATGTTTTTCTGTCAAGTATTGATGTGTGAAGTCCTGCTCCTATTTTGAAAGCTCAATAAATGTTTAATGTCAGTTTTGTCTGATCTTGTGTGTTTATAAATTGAGTTCTGGTGATTCATTTCCTCTGGCAGCACTGCAAAGTTTTGCTACCAATGGGATGAAAGAGGTCAAATTTTAATTCCTTGGCAATTTCCCTTCTTGCCTATCACTTTCACAGGCTTTTGCAATGTCACGAATCGCTCATGTTTTAACTGACTTTCTGCTTATGTATGAAGAGATTCAGGCAGCTCTCAAAGCTTTACTGATTGGTTCATGTTAGGAAGGTGTTTCCAGAATAGCAGCTACAGCTGAAAAGGTCACATCAACTTTCTTCTTATCCCTGCTGCTGGAGAGCAGGTAGTCCAGACCAGAAGAAATCTCTTTTTCTCTTGCTTGTTTGAGAACGATGCATGTTTGCTCCCCTTTACTGCAGACTGCTGGAGAAGAGGAAATATTTACCTAAGGAGAACAAAGCCATACACCTGGTCTTTACTTTCAGCCCTATGAAGGAGTGCTCTGATCCATGGAAAAGGAATGGTGATGCAGTTGAGCTGCCTGCAGCCCTGCCATTCCCATGCCAGAAATGACAGACTAGGCCACTCTCTTTCCTGAACAGAACTGCTGTCCTGAAACCAAACAATGTGAAACATGGCAGAGATCTCATCCAGAAAACTCTGCCTTGCATATACAGTCATTTAGCCAAAAAATGCCCTTAATATTTACAGGAACATTTGTGTTATACTTCAAACAAACTGGTGCTGTTAATTTGAAGTTGGACTCACACCCAAAGAAGTATTTAGGTTCTGAACTTCTTGGCAGGTTCTTTGCTTGGTCATGTCAATCCTCCCCCCCATACCTTTCTTCTCCACTCAGGTACCAACAACATGGATAAATACTGTGTCCAGGAAAGAGACTTCATAAAGGAAAAGGTTAAAACTCCAGGGCTGTTTGAGACAAATAGAAAAGAACTTAAACCAATGTGATTGGCTAAGCATTAATGGAACTTACTGAGACTTTTTAGAGAAGCTGATTAAATTGCATAAAATATGAGTGACAGTAATCTTAAAGAGTATTTAAACATTTTAATTTATTTTTGTTTTAGAAATACTAACATGCCAAATAATTGAGCCAAATAAAGTGAGTGATCGAAAAATAACAGAAAAATGCTTATTATTCTCCAATCAGGTATTGCTTCACACTATCCAGGCAATAAAGTTTAGGAGTCCTAACAAAGAGTCTCTTATCAGTGTGCTTGGGAGTGTGAAACATGGCAATAAAATAAACTAAACAGCTTAGCCTGGTTTTGCTTTAAATCTAGTACAAAATGCAGAAATTTTCCATGAGATTTTTTTTAAATTGAGCAGAGAAAGTCCTCCAAAAACAGATTAGTATTTTAGATTTTGTACTACTAAGCAGGGTGAGAGTCACCATGTTTGTACACAAACCTCAGTGTGATTTCTAGTGCAAGTGAGAAACTCCACATGAAAATGCCTTGAATTAAAATTCCCGTTAAATTAGCTATTAATTTAATACAGCAAATTAAAAGCCAATATAAGCCAGTAGAAAACCCCAATGGCATTGCATCTGCACACAGTTTACTTCTGCCTATTATATTGCCTGAAAATTTTAGAGTGAGTTACTAGCAACAAATTTTTGAGATTTTGAAATAGTTGCAGCCAGTTGCCTGACCCAGGAAAAGACAGACACTGGACTAGAAGGGCTTTTGGAATATAAAGTCAGAAAGGAGGCTGATAAAATGATTGTAAACGGTCTGTTTAGTAAGGTGAGCAAAACCAGGGATGGAGTGATGAAAAGCACATCTTGTTCTTGCTCTTTTTTTTCCCTCTCATGACTGAAAAAGGTATAAACATATCTATCAAAATAAGGAGAGGGAGTTCATTAAGAAAAATTAACCAAAATTTCAAAATATAGCCTTGGCCATTTTCTTTGAAATATGCTAAATATGATCAAGTATTTAATATTTGATCTTTGGCTTATATTTCAGGTGAGGGTAGCATAAGTACGAATGTAAACTAACATCTTCTCCTGACATGCTCTGACAGTATCTCCCTTCCAACCAGTGCTTTGACGGGCACTTTTCTGCAAAAGGAGAAAAAAAGGGGTGCAGGAGCATTAAATTCCAAATGTAATTTTTCTTATTTACATATACACGGTAGTTCTGGGAGAGAAGTTACACGATACGGGGGCAAATGCCTCTTCCAGAGCAACCTGCTAGTGTGAACACTAGATATCTTAAGAGCCAAGACTTTGTCAGAGTATCCCATGCTGCCTTCATTGCTGTGCCTGCAAATATCACCAAGGACTGATATTTTAATTAGAAAAGCATAACCATAATGCAGAATATTCAATTGTACTCCTAGGTGATCATGCCATTTGGCGATATTTTTGATAAGTATCTTCGTGCAGTACTTCAGTTCGCAACGTTCCTCTGAATTTCCAGGAAATGTTTTCACCAGAATATTAAAGAAAGAAAGAACAAAAGAGAGACACAAATGTAAAGTGTAAAGTTGTTTGTTTTTTTTTTCTTTTTTTCTTAGATTTCAGGTGCTTTATGAGAAGAAATGAGCAGTAAAGAAATGTTTGGTGAAAAGAAGTTGCAGTGTATTAGAGGGAAGGATGTGGTTAAAGCAAATGCCTAGAAGGCAGCAGATAACAGTTCTGTTCCCAAATCTAGCACAAATACACTTTTTGACCTTTCACCAAAGTATTTCTGTTCTTTGGAACCAATTTCTCTGTAAAATGGGGGTGAAAAAAGTGCTTAACTATTCTCTCTGACAGAGCAACTGGGAAGTTTTTTATTTATGCTTGTTGTGAGATTTGAGAACCTGAGAACAATCAAAATAGGATCAGTTTAGACATGCAGGTTTAAGTCTTTCCTTCAAATAAAACATTTAATTTATAGTATTAGGCTCATTTTATGCTAATTATGTGTATTATAAAAAAAAAATAATCATCTGACGGGGATTTGCTCAGTCCTGCAAATAATTAGCTAACAACATTACTTGAAAATTCAATTTTCTTTTCCTACAGTCAACCAAAAATAAAAAAAAGAAGAAAAAGAGTAATAATTCTTGTATCTTGTATATGACCAAGAAGTTTAATTTCTGATAGAAGATTTTAGCACTAACAGTGTGATCTTGATTGGCTGTTAGAGAGAATTAGAGGAAAACAAAGACTTTTTTTGCACCTTCTAAAATAACTTAGAGGAATGCTTTGATTGTTTTTTAGAATTAAACACACATAAAAAGTGGCATTTCCCTATTTCTTTTCTAATGAGTTCTGGAGCTGAGAAATCCCCTGGGCAAGACTTTCAACTTGCTTTCCTTCTATTGTGGAGCAGAGAAGCATTGCTGAGGCCTGCAGAGCCTTCCTGCTTGTTTGAAGAAGGAGAAGATTATTTTCTACTGTGATTTAGCACACACTGAACAAACTATCTCACCTCTTTCTGGCTTTTTAATATGGGAAGTTTTAGCCCTTATCCCTGAAGCCATGTCCCAAACAGGTCACAGACTTGAGAGCCTGGCCCAGCAATACCCACCCTTAACTGAAGCAATGTTTACACATAATACCCTTTAAATTATGAAATGCTGATTGTGAAAACAATAGACATATCCAACCACCATATCCCAGAAAAAATGAGAGAAATATTCCAGAGCTCCTATCAGAGCTTACTAGGTATAATTTTGCTTGCAATACGGTAATACACAGCAGCTTTCCCTGGACGGCTGTGTAAAACAAAGAAGTGGTTGTCAGCCTTTCAGAATCAGATGTTAATGATATTTCATGTCTTTGTTGAGTCTATGGAAAGCAGCTACTGCACCTAAAAGGGAAATGACTTCCATACCAATCTCCCCCAGCCAAAGTCGTTCAGATTGGGAAAACTGGATGAAGTCCATCTTTATACTTCACAAAGAGGTGTAAAAGAAGATTTCAAGACAGTATGGACTGAGCTGTCCCCAGACTCTTTACCCAAAGTTATATCTTATCATTGTGATGAAAGTTTTTAGTTCAATGTATTACAATCTCTTTCCCCCTCTCCTTCCTTTTTTTTTTTTTTTTTCTCAAGCATATACAAGGAAAGAATGTAATGTAAGCAAAACTGCAATGTGTTTCTGGCAAATGAGGAGTGTTTTCTACATCTCATATATTTTTGGAAGTGTTTGAATCCAGAAGTAATACATCTTCCAAATTGAGAAGAAGTCTTTTTATTAGACTGATGCCGGCACACAGCAGAGAAGGACTGTCTGCCCCAGCACTGCAGCAGGCAGGGACTGATGCTTTGTCTGAACTAGTCTGGAAGATTGGAGCCGGTCAAAAGAAGGGTTTCTGTAGCTTTATTGCTGCAACATCATTTTGCTCTACTACTGTATGTCTTCGCTTCTGCAAACTTTCTTTCATTTCTTTTAAGAAGAGATCTTAATTCCAGTGCAAAATCCATCCAGAAAGGAGGGCCCCTCAGCACTGTATTCCAGCTGGTGGGGATTAGCTCAGTCCTTTTACCGGATACGTATCATTTTTATCTTAAGCCTTTAGACACTGTACAACATACTATTAAGTCTGTTACCAAATAAAACACTAAAAGGCTGATTCACTAAGGGTTACACACCCTTTGCAGGGAAAAAGCTAACATTTACAAAGGGATAACTGCCAAAAATCACTTAAATTTCATGTCTTTCCTATTTATTAAATCCCACATACACCATATGTACAGTAATTTCCTTGGGATATGCCCCTGGGAGAAGTACAAGTCAAAATAAAGGAGCAAATGCTCCCATAAAACATGTCCCTGATTCTAAAGAGTCATTTACATTGGTTCACATCAGAAAATCTGAAAAATTAAAATTATATTATTCAAGAATAAAATGAAACCTTCCAGAAAGTGTGAATCATGTACTCAACTGTGATGAGTAATATATTTCCTACAGGAATTAGTGGTTAGGGTATGAACCCAGGGCATTAGCAGACCAGGGGAGTCATTTGCTAATGGTTTTGTGCCAGCAACTTTGACTGCAGTTTGTGACTTGGGTGCTTAAACTGCAGCAATATTGCAGTGCTTGGTTATTTAGGGAAATGTTGGGGGCAGAGTCACTGGACCTTGAACCACTCACTTGTATTGTTAATAGCAAATGCAGATGCCTGACTTTGCTCCCTGTGGAGCTTCTTAAACCATGCTTTATCTGTCTGTCTGGGGTGAGACAAAAAAATCTCTGATATTTATAATGTGCTCTGGATAAAGGGAGTGATCTAAATGCAAACTATGATAGCCAGTGTTTATTGGCTAGCCTGTTCTGACACAGGCTCAGAAGCACCTCATCATGTTATTTCAGCCAGCCATTTGAAGTTAATCACTATAGTTCCTCATACTAAATTAATGCCTATGCTTATGGTATAGTCTCAGGGCATGAAGATCATCTCAGGAGGTCATTAGGTGTGGCTCTGGCAACAGCACTGTGTATGAAACTGTACTGATAGTCTGTGTCCTGCTGTTCGGGTAATACAAATGATTTAAATTTTCTTCCAGGGGATTGGGTTGTTATTGTTGTTTTCAGTAAGAAATAACTCATCTGTTTTGGAAAACATTGTTTAATGTATAATGGAATATTCCACTAGCACTGACAGGCAGAGCTGCACCATGCCAGCCAGCCAGCCCTGGGAGTGACTGCAAATCAGGGAGCAGGCACCCCACCGAGGCTGGGCTCTGTCCTTCTGTCACTGTTATTTTCTACAGAAAAAAACCCCTCTGTTCTAAGGCATGCTGGTCAGAAAAATTAAAAACTTGAATGTATGTTATGACCGATTTTTTTGTTAGGGGATAAACCAGCATAGAATAATGCTATATAGAATTTGCAAAGTCTTTTTGCATTCAAGATATTTGAGTAAGATAAATGGTAAAATCACCATATTCATTAAGCCCTGGGATAAAGTACTATTAGTCCTGCTGTGCAGATGTAGAAGTTGAACTAGAGGCAAAGATTTTTGTCTGGGAACTGAGGTAAAGGTTTTTGTCTGGGAATTGAGGTAAAGATTTTTGTCTTAGACAGGTTTATAATTCAAAGTTTTTATTCAGTTGCCCTATGCAAAGACCATGTAATTCTCCCTAGCTCCATTTTATTGCAAGGATCTTGGTATCTTCATTAAAGACCTAGTTAGAATGTTCATACAATTTTTGTTAAAAATGTCAGTGTTCATATATCAAAGAAAAATGTTTCTAGGCCATATATTGTGGGAAAAGTCTGGAAAAAAAAAGTATCACTCATATGTAGCCTGAAGGCTGAAAGACCACTAGACAATGTAAAAAAACAATCAAAACCAAAATGTGCTTGTTTATGTAACGGTCATGATTTTAAAGAGAATTTTGTGATTTTTAAGGGATCCAACTCATGATTTTTCAGTACTTGGCTAGCCTGTAGTGGAGGATTTACATCTGATGACCAAGTTCCCTGTCCCTTCACATACAGTCAGTTTATTTTGGGGGATCATCAGACAAAAACTCTGTTACACGTTAACAGCATTGCCAAGCTCAAGGATTCAAAAAATCATGAGTTAGTTTATTTTACATGGCAAAGCGATTAGTGAGAGAAAATGCAACAACAACAAAAGCCCAACAAATGCTCTTAATATTTGCTCCGTTGTCTCCTCTCTATGAGGCCTTCAGCAGTGCCATGGTTCAGTACCACCACCAGAACCAGCCTATTTATCTTTAGGGATGAGAGGGATTTCTGACATTTAATGACAAAAATATGGGCCTTGCTCGGTATTATCCATAAGCTGTTTTCAGGGGAATGCGGTAGGAGGCTTTCACAGACCAAGCTGGTCTGAGCAGCCTTTGTTGCTGCAGAAATTAGAGGGGCAGCACCTGGGACCCCTGTCCATGCATCTGCATTTGCAGCACACCATCAGGGGGAGCTCCGTCACAGACCTAGCCCCGGGGCTCCACAGCTGCCTCACCTGGAAAAACACCTCCACCTCCACCTCTTCCTACTTGCAGTAAACAGATGCATCGAGTACTTTAGTCTTTATGGTACTTCCACCACCCTCATCTCACTATCATCAAGGCTTGCAGACAGTCAGTGTAGAGGTGAAAATTTCCATAAGGACCAATGAAGAGCAGAATGACCATTGTCCGTATTTTTATTTTTATTTTTATTTTTATTTTTATTTTTAGTTTTAGTTTTAGTTTTAGTTTTAGCTTTAGTTTTAGTTTTTTTGTTCTTATTTTTATTTTTATGTGGCCAATGGCCAAAATAAATAGGGTCAATTGTGGAGTCTCAGATAGAAGCTGCTGTGATTATTTGTGTGGTTCTGCTACTTTCTTTGATAGTCCCATTCAATTGCAGAGTCTTGCTGTAAGTTTTTGTGACCCTTAAATGAGGTACCATATCGAGGAAACCTTGCCTTTATCACCAAAATCTGCTTCTATAGAGGTCCTGACTTTCTCAAGGAGCCATCCATTCAGCTGAAGCCCCTCTGCTCTGAAATGTCTTATGTTGAATCCTATCATATGAAAGAGAGTGGGCCAAGGAATTGCACCAAATATGTGTGATACATTGTGTGATCCAGCATGCAATATGGTACACCAGTCACAGAGACAGTAGTTAGATGCTTTATTTTTTTTCATATAAGAAATATATGTTCTTATTTTTTAGAAAGTTAGATTGTTTTCTTTTTTTTTTTTTTTTTAATTCTGCAAAGTACAGAACTTAGAGATCTCCATGACCTGAAAATCTTCAATAAGGCTGAGTACCCATAGTGTCTTTCTTCAGTAAGATGCAGTGATGGATGACAATAAAATAGAGGGTTAGCACGATGTCCATTTCATCTATATGTGGGAATAAATACCACATAGCTATGCAAGATGCTATGAGTAATGGAAAACATTGAGTTTTTCTTAAGGATAACTAGGGAATAATTAGTTAAGGAAAAGAAAACTTTATCCTAAAATCCAAACAACAGTTTGTCAAAGTAAACCCAAATTTGTTGCTAAGATTAATTCTAACTTAAAAATTGCTTTCATTTTTAATTTGGCCTATCATTCTTATAGCTGAGAATATATGAACACCTATATGAACTCTTCATACTTTTTTTCATGCTGATTGAGTCACTTAAGTACTTTTAAAAATTTGCAGAAAATTTCCTCCATTGCTCAAATTATGCTGTGAGTGAACCCTGATGAATTAATTCCCAAAGAAATAGATTCAAGTCATTGCTGTACTATTGCCAGCATCTGTAAAACTTCCTGGCAAAAGGCATGGAAACAGTTCATGCAACATTGCTCTGGCCATTTTTACAACAATGACATATTTAAAATAGTAACCTTATTCTCCTTTGTAATGGGACAAGGCAGAATGAATAAAGTTACAATCATGTGAATATTACCAGAACACCTTCTGAGAAACGTATTTTTACCATGGTAAGGCTTTAAGGGTTGGACAGCCTCCACTCTATTGATCCCAGGACATCAAGGTCCCACATAAAAAATGAATTTCCATGAGATTTTACAAGAAGGTGGTTACTAGAACCTTTCCTTTCTGTCATTTCCAAAATGTAAAAAGCAGCATAAGCATTCTACCTGGTCTTTTTGCTGGGGTGTGAATTTATTCCCGGTGTGTAACTGCTTCATTTTGTTGATGTCTCTTTTTCTTTCTCTCCAGCCCATCATCACCTTCAGCACAATTTTTGAAAGACTAGGTCATGTCCTTGTGACAAATGCGGTCCATTTGTATTTTAGCTGCTAAGGGAGCCCAAGGATGCCACACAAAAGTGGTAATGAACATTGTAAGACTACTAAAACACTTTTTGCATTGTGAAGAGAATGACATTTTCTTGCTTCTAATAAATCTTGAATCATTTATGGTGGCATTAAATATGTTGCATCCCACCTACAGGAGAACAGCTGCAGGAAGCATCTCCAGCCCAGCAGAAGTTCTGGTATTTCTCTCTTGAACTTTCTCTTTGCCTCATGCAGACAATAATGTACAATAAAACTGTTGCAGAACTGTGAAATCCCAAAAAACTGACCCAAACTACCAGAGCAAACAGACTTCTATTCCAGTGATGCCAAGGCTCTCTGCAGCCCCAAGGATGGGACAGACTGCATTGAATAGGGTAGGAACTGGATCCTGACTGCAGCTCTGGTGCACAAAATCATGTTCTTACATTAAATGTGCTGAAAGCAATCACTTCTTGGTACTTTGAACTGTCATGTTTCAAGGCTTCACCAAAGTCCAATGCCTTTATTTCTTTGGACTAGAGGATATTGTCAGATGATCAAGAATTCCTTAGAATGTTAGCTGTTTGTCAACACACAAATCCAAAAGATAAGGATGTCTGAAATATTTGTCTAGTTATTTGTAAGATTTCAGGGCATGAGACCTGGCAGTACTCTTCAACGTATAGCAGAAAGCGATGCCTAGATGAATCTTACCTACATGGAGTAGCGTGTGGATTTATCCAGAAAAATTTCAGTATGCAACTATTTGGTTTTGTGCAATGCAGATAATCTTGGAGATGCAACATCCAGACTGTTATGCATAACCTAGCATGCTCAAGACCTTACTTGCCTACTTTACTTTGAGGTTAAGGTAAATGTTAGAATAGATCAGATGTTCTGATTTCAGAAGTATATGGGACCTGAAACTGAGCCAATCATGATTCTTCCTGAAAGGCATGAGGACCTCTTTGAAAACCATGGGAGATTGAATTGAAGTCTTGTCTGGAATGATCTTGGAGTCCATTCCTCACCACAACTAAAATAATGAGAAAGAACAGCAAAATAGGTGAAGTTATTGAGCAGAGTTTCCTTTCCTACTGTTGGAACCATGAACCATCAGAGAAGAAAGACAGAGGGAGTGACAGAGAGAGATAACTGATGCAGTGAGCAAGTCTTGGGACACACAGCCTTCTTATGTCACTAATGCAGAATGCTGGGGAGAAGCACTCCTAAAGTATTAAACAGGCAGCAGCTTACATGCTGACCCAGAAGGTAAAAGACATGAGAGAAGGGTGTGATGATGAAAACTTCAGGGACTGTGGTTAAGAGGTGAAAGTGACTCAAGCTGAATTAGGATGTGCAGTAAGAGGGTTGAATACAGGAACCTCTCGGGATCTAGATCATTGAATGCTGTCAGTAAAGAATTTGTGGCCAGCAGAACTGGGAGAGCATTTCGGAAGGTGCATGATGGTCCTGCCAGACCCAGTCCCTCAAAAATTGACCTTAGGGAGTATCTGCCTTAGGTCTTGCAAGGTAGGTATGACCATCTGTGAAAAGGTCTGTAACAAAATTCAGTAGCTATTAGTTACAACAAAATAAATGAAATAACTTCTGTGCTTTCTGCCTCTGTCCAAAATACACTTGAGAGTTTTGAATAACTTTTTCTATTCCGCTTCCAGACTCTTCTGGGAGGACCTCTGAACTGCCTGATTATAACTGTTTTGTTCCTTAAACGCACTGTGGTAAAGAGTTTCATGACTAAATGATCTCTAAGTTAATAGGAACCCCTGTTCCTCCAATTTTATCCTATTCTTCCAACTTTTTCCTGCTGCTGTCTATTGCCAATCAAAAGTCTTGAATCCATGTTGATTTATCTCTGCTTATGAAAAAAAAGGAATATTTTGAAGCTAAAATTTAAAAAGATGAAACATGGTAAGTGGAATCTCTGATTATTCATACCTTAATCACCAACAAAACCTTGGCAAACAGAACTTCAGAAAAACACAGAATATGGATTCAGGCTAGAATTTAACCTAGCTGCTGGTAGAGGGTAAAATGAAGCCGATGAAGGACACAAAAAGAGGGGGCTGAATGATTAGAAAATTATTATGACAAACTTTCTTCTTTGAGGAATGAGTGATGAATAAAGAGTACAAAAAATGTGTGATCAAGGTTGACCAAGAAGTGAAGGACTTATTTTGAGGGGAAAAAAATTACATCAGCAGAATTCCTATAGAACTCTTTAATGGAAATCAAAATTGCTGTAATGTCAACACCACCCACCTTCCCCTGGGAGATTTCCACTCCACAGAATGGGCTGGAAGGTTCTTTTTTATGTGTCCTTGTACTATGTACAATGAATCTGGTTTCTGTTGTATAAAGACTACAATACTTATTTCAAAAAGAGACAGCCTTTGAGGTAGTTATGGGAGCAATTCTGCAAAACTAGCTCAGATGAGATATATTGATGCTCTTAGAAAGATCCTTTCACTAGGTTTTGAAAGTATGATCAGTGTTTCTATGAACAGAAGCAATTAATTCATTGAAAGCAGTGGCTAAACATCTTTATTTTTGTGGAATTTGACATGGGATTTTTGTGGGATTCATAGCTAGTCTAAATCTCACTGCATGCAAATGGGTTTCTTTTGCATATGATTTGCAAGTGGCAGAACTGCTATGTGCAGACATGCTTAAAATTCACCAGTCCTAACATTCCTTCTAGACAGTAAAAATCCCAAACAATTCCAACCACAGTTGCCTCATCAATGTTAGTTTAAAATTCAGTACTTTCTACAGACAGTAGAAAAACTGTTTCTTAGTATATTTTTTCAGACATAAATCTATAAACTTCTCTTAAAATTCAAAGACTTTCATTAATTTCAAGTATTTATTAAAAAAAATTTCCACCAAATAGCGTGGAACAACATTGGTGAAAATTTGAAGACTTTCAATGTGATCCATTAATTACACTTATTTTAATATTTTCTATCAAATTTTAAACAATTAGAATTATCAGAAAATTCTTGCCAAGCTCTGAGTGTATCTTGCAGTTATGAATCCAATGAGTAAAGTTGTTTTTTTTATTTACGAAACTTAAAATGCAAAACTTCATCATGCTTCCACAGGACTGCTTCTTCTAATTTGTAAAATCACATTGTTCAGTGATATGCTTCTAAAGATAATTACATTTGTAATAAATGTAATGAAACTTGCCAGAAACCTCCAGTGATGTCAGTAAAAATATATGTTCTTTGACTAAACCACCAGTCGCATTCATTTTTAACTTCAAATGTCAAATTAAGAGTGTATTATGAGCTGGGAATAACATGTTTTTCATGTATTTTTATACCACAATGTTTACTGCTTGAATAAAATAATGCAAAAATATTTCACAAAATGCAATTTCAAAGTTTTGTGTTCTCTGTTCCTTGTGTGTGAAGCTGTATGCTTTTCCATTCCACTGCACCCTCAGTAGGGGTAAATAAATCAAGAAAACTTTGAATGTCTGCAAACCTTTAGGGGAGACAGCGGTTGTAATCCATTTATTGGTAGGTACCGGCAGCAGGATCCTAACTTTTAGAATTGTTTGACTTGTGATTTGTATGTGGCTGTCCTCTGTCTTTCAGAGAGGAGAATTCTTTGTCAGGGGAGAATAATTTGTCAGGGGAGAGAGATGTCAGACATGGCTTTCTGTATCATCATCATCAGAAAGGTTTGATGCGTTATTGATGGAATTTTTATGGGATTTACTGGGAAGTGAAGCTTTATTCACCTGCCAAAAGCACAACAGCAGATGATCTTCGTTGTCTAAGTCATGACTGGCAGAAAGTCACCTTCCTTAATTCTTGGACTATTGCAGGCATGTTTCTAATTTGTGGCAAAGAAAAAGGTCCAGAGCCATGCAATACTAAGGACCCCACTCATACTCAGACATACTTTCATGGAAAAATACTCCAAAAAAAATTCACTGGTATTAAATCTAAGACAAATGTCTGCTGGTAGATGGATAGAGATATTGATAAAAGTAGACTGCTAGAAGCCAGGTCTGAAATGATTTTGACATTATTTTAATATCCTGCCCTGGCCAAAAAAATTTCTTCTTTTCCTTTCTCTTTTTCTTTTGTCCCAAATATCTCATGTACATGGATTTTACATCAATGTAATTGACTTTGGTGGCCGTAAATTTAGTTCAAGATTTATGAGGTTGCAACTAAGATTAGAAACTGGATTTGGGAACAGCATATATCATGCAGAGATATGAATGGATTAATTTCTCAAGAAAATTAGATGGGTGAATTGAAAATGTTTTTTTCTGCTAGAGTAATAGAGAAAGGGGGTTGGTATGCTCAGTCAAAATTATGGCCTCTGAATCAAATCTTTAATATATTTTTCAATACATGATAATTTTATCTGTCATCACTATCAAATAGCTGTAATGTTATTCACTTAACATCATTCTAGAAACAACTTAACTAATGTCTCTGACAGAGAATTCATCTTCTGTTATTTCTCCAGCTGTATTTTCCTTCTTACAATCCCCAAAATGACTCTAGCACTGACTCCTCCTCCTAAATTACAATATCCAAACAATTTAAATTAGTAAGTCATGAGATTGGAGTCATTTTGTGTTTGACCTAATTATTAAAATTACTTTCTGAGAACTAATGGCATAATTACTCTTATAATTAGTAAAATAAAGAACCTGTAACTACTCAGACTGGGAGCAGCTGATATGATCAAGCTTTAAATTGAAAAAATCCAAATTTTTCTTGCCCGTTGTCTGTAGCTCAGTACATTTCAAAGGGAAGGCTGATACATGCCTGCAATGACTGTGTTTAAACAACTAAATCTTGTCTCCACCTTAGCATTTGATTCATTACTCACAGATGAACCTTTGTCCCTACTTGCCTGTTACTGGGAAAACATACAGCAGTGTCTACTACAGATACCAAAACATACTTGCCAGGGCACTGGTGATACTGCCCTGTGATAAAACAGGAATGGGAGGCTGAGTGAAGCTGAAAAGGGCTTGAGTTAGAGGCTGACCTTCCCAGAGTACCCCTCTGCTAAACTCACTGCCCAGAGGACCCCTGAAACCATGTCAGGCATCACTTCCATCACCATTGCAATTTGCTATGGTATAAAGCTGTGACCAGTGGGATTAGGAATCTTTGCTGGTTATTCTTTTTCTCTCTCCTTTTTTCTTCCACTTTTTTTGCCATCAGAGGGCTGTCCACCTTGCTGATCCTCACTGAGACATTCTTGAACAAAGACACACTGGGATACATAGTTTGGAATATGATCTACATATATCCAGTGCACATGATGCCTGTTTGTACAATTTCTCTCCTGAGAAAATATATATATCCCTGCTATAATTTTTTTGGCTATTTTGACTATAGATGACACAGTCATGTTTGTCTCTCAGATTAGACCCCCTAAGGAAAAGTACATATTCATTTTACTTACTGTGTATGACACTGGTTCTAGAAAATCTTTAATGATTATTTGTATTACAATGCAATACAAGGACTTTTTATTATTGGATGAATGGTAGAACCTCCTTCTGCCTGGATTGCACTTCTAACCTTTCATTTTGTTAAGCAATAAGCCAGTGAGACGTTTATATTTCTCATTTTGATGCAAAAGATCCAAAGAGCTTCACGTGGATGGTATTGTGTTTTACTGAAGTAAATTCTCAGCACAGAACAAGGCAGTGACACAGGTTGCTTGTCTTCCAAGGTTCTGTGTAGCCATCAGAAGAGTAATGTGGCCTAAAGAACTATTTATGGTTAGTGCTAATGGGTCATCTTCAGCTATGAGGACTTGGATATTAACCATGCGCGACTTCTAAAATTTGCCCTTTGTTCACATAGTTTTCTATCTTTACAAAAACCACTAAGATAGCTCCCTGAACTTCACCATGGAATTCCATTAATTTTAGCCTTTTCTGTAAAATGGTTCATCTCTGAGATGAGGAGGGGCCATTCATACATTGGCCTGAATCTAACCATTTTGAGTTGATATATCTGCTGCATTGTCATTAATTTACTGTGTATACGGCATATTTTAAATGGAAAATATGACAGAAATAGGTGCTAAATTTCTACACAGAGAGAGATTTGTATTTTAGGATCAAATTATACTTGGAAAGGAGAGCTTTGTCATATCTGCTGTTTTGATTAACACCTTAAGCACATTTGGTTTTGCTGCATAAAATCTCACATAAATCCATAATCATATAATACAGTTGTGAACTTAAAAAGTACCAGTTTTATTTCATGTTTTTGCGTACTGTTAAAAATTACCATTGTTATTAGGTGTTGGATTGTAACACACTACAGGGTCCAAGGAGAATTCACTTGGGACTTCAGTACAGCATTAGCTTATCAGAGACATGTACAAATATTTTCACTAAGCCCTTAAAGTCAGGCATGGAAACAGAACTTAATAAGCAAAATAAAGCAAGGACTACAGCAGTCTCATTTTTTTAACAAAATCCAGGTAGCCTTTTCAAGAGGCCATCAAAGCTATAGGTATTCCTTTTTAAACCATCTTGAACTTTAGACTTTTAATTAAGATCAATCTCACTGATTGCAGTAATAAAGTGAAAGGAAGACAAACAGCACTTAAATAACAGTGCTTCCGACTTCCAACTGGAGCAGTAAATACATATAAACGGCATATTAAAACTGCAGATACTAGACATGCATTGATGTCAGATAATACTTCAGACTTACTCCTTCAAGAACTTGCTGTGAAGGTTAGGAAACATGCCACTGCCCATCCTGTTCCATGCCACCTCCATTCTCTGCTCCAGGCTATATGTTTCCAGGAATATGTACCTATATGAATAAGATGCACCAGTACTTATCCCCAAAAGACTTGTGGGTTTTAGCTTTAAACAAGATTTAAGCAATTGTTATACTGCAGGCATGTAGCATCCGTCTTTTTGAGGTTCACCAGCAATAAGAAGGATTAAGTGAGCTTTTATAACTAGGATAATAATGTTTGTTTTAGGTACATCTTTTTACAGTATCTTTCCTTTGACAGCTGAACACTTCCAATGATTTAACATGGATCTCATGTTTCATTTCCTTCCTATCCTCTTTCATTTTCAACAAAGAAGTCCCTTGTTGTTCCTGTTCCCGTTTCTCTCTGCATGAAAGGGAGTGGAAATGTTGTCTGCCTCAAACCTGTCAGAAAAGTTCATGTCATCAAAAAGATTTTGACATTTTGATCCTAAAGAGACTGCATCTCCAGTCATGCCTTGCAGAAAGGAGGCCCATTGTCTATGACTGGCTCCTGCACATCTCCCCACTCAGGGTATTCCTTCTGTTCCTCTAAAGTTGAATTTAGAACTGTTCACCTGGGAAAATACAGTCACAAAAAGGTGAGCTACCCTAGCTGCCCCGAGTCATTAAAAGGGAACATTTCAGTATCTTCCTCAACAATGCTTCAAGCTTCCCATGCACGACTCTGCTGTGTAAAAAAGAGGACTTATGGACCCTATTAAGTAAAAGAGTGGTATTATGACCTATGTGATAGCCAGATACAGCAGCACAATTTGCTTCCAGGGGAGCCAAAGAGCCATGCAGAGCTTCTGTTACTAGCAAAGGGTGGTAAGGATAGGTAGGCCAGGGAGAAGAGCCAGGGAGAATTACTGACAGCTCTCTTTCAGGTGTTATTAATGAGAAATTAATTGGTGGCTTCAGGTATAGTATAGCACACTTTTTTTCCACCCAGTGGAGTCCCTGGTGTAGATTACATTTTAAACTCAGTACCTTGAATCCTCTTCAGGGTATAGAATAGAATTTCAGAGGCTATTGAAACAAAGTTTGCTAGTTTCAAAAGTATTCTGTTTTGTAATCACTAGGGAAGAAACCAACTGTTTCCAAATGGAAAAGGTATGCAACTTTCCATTTGGAAAGTTATTTCAAATAAATTGGAATTATTCAGAGCATCAGAAAGAAAACAAAGAGTTAAAAATCCAGAAGATTTATCCACAATGAAAGATAAAGAAAACCAAGGAATATGGTCAGGGAGTAGGGCACAGTGCTCCTCTCCCTGCAGACATAAAAGACTTTAGGTAGAAAAGGCTGATGGCCTCAGCGCTCATCTTTCTTAATCAAATCAGAATGAGTTTTTTGTACTTCTTTCCATCTTCAGATTTGTCTAAAAGCCACACATGGAAGATTTTGCATGGGAGCTTGTTGGTAACTTAGAGCTTCTATCGGTCTTGGAGAAGTGAAAGCTTCCAAACATGGCAGAGGAGATAGGATGAGTTTAGTATCAGTGTGAATGCTTCCAGAGCATTCTTATCAAACACAACCTGACAGGTCTCATAAGCTGCAGGATGCAGGACACCAGAATTGTTATCATGTGGTTCTGAAACAGAGACAAACCAAGCTCTCTTATTATACCTTTTCCCTTTTGAATTTCTCATTAGTTTTGCATGTAGAAAAACATGTTAAAAAAAGAGAATATATTTAATTGTAGATGTATTTAGCTAATACTTAATATTATTGCATGGTCAGATTACATATTTTTTGTATAAACAGGACACTTCCACCGCAATCTAAAAGCTATGTTGGATCACAGTTCACTTCCAGTGCTTCAAAATCTGCTGACAATTGAGTGTTTAAAATGTACTTTTGTCACCCATACAGATGGAAGTTTGCATTAGCCATGATGTATTTAAAAATACATAGGCAGCTCTGACTCTACATAAGTTTGCCAGGAACTGATGGTTTGGACGTATGAACTTTCCTCCCTATCCACGTGGAGAGCAAATCCCATCTTCCCAATGGAAGGATCAGGCAAAAATTCCATAAGCACAATCTCACGTATACCCTGTGCAGAAATAATCCACAGAGAGGACTGTTTGGCTCTTGCTGCATTCTTAGCTGGTCAATCACAATAGCGCCAAAGATTCTTTGCCAACTCTCACACACTTCTCTGACACAGTTTCTTTCACATTCTTGCTCATTTTTCCTCTTATCTTCTATCTAAAAAACCTTAAAGAAACTCACAGAAGGGAAAAAAGTTTTCTATATTTATTTAAATAACATTAAAGCAAGGGTGCAAAATGCCAAGCCTGAACTGCAGCTTCAACAAAGCAAAGACTATTTAAGACAGCTGGGAAAGCCTCAGCAGTTCTCCAATTCAGTTCCTGGCTGTCTTACAATGTCCCTTCCAAACTGACTGTGATTCACCCCTCATTTACTCGCTCCTCAGAAGTCCTCTGCCACAGTAACACAGGTTCATAGAGAGATCTATTAAAATGTGCATTTTAAACATATTTTCATAGATTTGTTGATTCATATTTAATTATTATTCAAAGTAGCAGCTAAATTATCCTTGACTACTTCTATCTTGTAATCAACCCATGCTTTGCAGACTCTGGTTGTAAGCTTGACTGAAAAAGGAATCATTTCAAAAGATTTCTTGTCTTGATTTGAGACTGGATTGCCTTTATTTGGTTTCATATCACATCTGAAAGAGTCCTTTGAAATCTGTGGTGCAAACTTCCTTTAAACTGGTATGAGAGCTCTTGGGAGCCACCTCTGATGATCAGAACCCTTCCTCCTGCTCCTTGCAGGTGCCAGTGGTCTGATCTCAGGCATTTGACTACCTTGGCCATCCTTCTCCTCAGACTGAAAGCTCAGCTCAGGTATGGTGTTTCATGTGGCTGTGGTGTGTCCACTGAGCTGCATTCCAGGGCAGTGGAGTGCTTCCATACAATGATGATGAGGATAGGAAGGGTGGGTCCTAAAGATCGGATCATCGCAGTCTATAAACAATGCACACAAGGCTCTCAGCGCCCCAACCCATGCATAAACTCTTGCTTCTGGAACAAATGACTCCTTCAGGGAATGATGCTGTGCAGGAGGGATATGAAGTGTGCAGGGCCTGGGCTGGCTGGGACCTAGGCTTGTAATAAAGATGCTTTTGCAACATTAGTATATTCCTGTTTTCTTGCCAGCTTTGCAGAGTGCCAAAATTTGGCCCTAAACATTTAATGAAACCATTGAGATTTAGAATCAGACAAAGCAGAAAAGAAAATAGGAAAGAGAGGAGGGAAGAGGAAGAGAGAAAACTGTACAAAAGGCATCTGATTAAACCAGTAATAATTACTGATATTGTTCCTTACTGAGCTAGGATCACACTTCAAAATAAAAAATGGAAGATAATTTTGTTAATAATTTTAATCAGCCGCCTTTTCATGAAGGATCAGAGAACACTAATAGGCAGCTTTCCAAAAGACAGATGATTTGTAACACCATCAACTCAATAACTGAAACAAGAGATCTATTCTCTCTTCCATTTATCTGAAGTAATGGGTTCCTCCATTGGAGGAAAAATAGAGAGAGATTGAAAAGCCTTAATTTGACCTAAATGAAATATATTCTATTCTAGCAGATGCTTTATCCTGTAGTTTATTTTTCTCTCTCCCTGCAATGAGCACAACTGTGTTGTTCTGTTTATTTTCAATCTTTGTTCCCTTTCCTGATACCAGGTTGAAGCCTGGCTGGCTTAAGCAGTTCAGGGTTTTATCTGAGAAGAATTTGCTCAAGTTTCCTTGGCAACAGAAGCCGAAAGAAGCTCAGTAAGGTACATTTTTGAGTGAGGCTTGTTTTCCCTTTAACTATTCTTGGTGGACATCAAGGAGAGAGGAGCTGGTTTGGTTTGGATTAATCAGGTAAATGGTGGTAAATGGAAAGGGGTAATGTCTGGCTCAGCTCTGAATCTGGCAAACAATGTGGAGCTGCCCCTGCTATTAGCATCCCAACCATTTGCCTAGCAAGGATCAATAATCTTTATACCCAACAAGATTTGAAAAACGAGTGATTACAGTAATTACATGATCCACATGATTTGATTTAACTTTTATATAGGAACTAATGCCTCCTAGTTTTAAAGGCTACATGACTTATATTAGTGGGCCTTTCTATATAATTGCTTCCTGTCACTGTTTTCTGTTATTGAGAAAGTCATGTAATGCCATTGCAGATGTGCTACCAGCTTGGGGTAAACATGGTACTCTAAATCATGCATAGTACAATAAATCATACTCCTGCCATTTTGTTAATGCTTTGCAAATCTTTGCATTTGTTTTTCTCTGGATTTAGAGGAAACACAGTAGGAAGCAATGTTGTGAAATCCTGAAGAATTTCATTGTCAGTAGAGATGCTTGAGAAGTTATGTTCCTCCCTTTCAGAATAATTCAGTACAAAAGGAAACATTAATTTGTTTAAATTATGGTTTTTAAAAAGTTTTCACTGGAAACCGGAATGTTCCATTTTCTCATTGAAAGTTCCTATGTGGAAAACAGGTTTTTTTTTTCTTTCATCTCATTTTTCAATTCAAACACCTTGGAAAAAACCCCAAACAATAATACACTAAAACCCCTATAATAATCAACCAATGGTAGCTTCTGTTTGTAAGAAGAGTTCCCTCCCTCTCTTCCTGCTACTGCCATCCCAGTAATTTCTCTGTTTTCTGCTACAGCAAATTCTGGAAAACAGTGATTTTCTAGTTGCTGAATACAGTTTGGAATACTAGTTGTTATTCTCCTCCTTCAACCGTATGCAAATTTGCTTTCCAGATTCCACAAGATAATCCTTTTCTTGTTTGTTTGTTTGTTTTGGTGAGGTGGGGGGAGCTATGTTTGTAATCGAAAACTTTATGGAACAAAATCCTTTTGTGTAAACTTTCTGTCACTGGTGTCAGACAGAGGCAGGGGTTCTTTTGTTTATCTTAAAAGCACGAGCAAAGTTTCATCCATCTTTCTAGAGGTTCTCATAGTTTATAAGCAGAACTAAAATAAAGAAATAAACCAATCCAGCTTTTCCTTTAAATTCTCATCAGAACTATTTTACTTGACACTAAGGCAAAATTTTGGCTTTGCAGTCTGTGCTTTTCTATCTCGGAATGTGAGGACTGGGAGACGAAATTCCTATTCCTTCTTGGCTCCTCAGTGAAATATGACTGTTTTCACACAGTTTAAATGCTTTAGCATTTGAAGAATCTTACTAATATTGTTGTATTATGAAATTGGGAACGCTGGTGAATGGGTTAACTGTCTTGTGCCTTGCAGAGTGTCCCACCACTGAGTGCACTTCCCAGAACATGCTGCTTCCTGGCATTGTCACTCCTGCTGTGGATATGAGGAGATGAGCTTCATGATTATTAGCAAAGGCTGCACAATGTATTTTGTGTGTGTCTAATAATAGTAGGTAATTGCTGTTATATAATTTTTAGTTTTCTATTTTTCCAGTGATCCTTTATCCAAATGCAAAAAATTGACATATTTTGTAGTTGCTGAGACATAGCTCAATTGTAGCTCATTCAGCAGTAGAGATCACTTAGATGATGCCCTGATGCCTATTTTTATAGCAAATGTTTTTATTACAGTTCAGATCCCTGTCCCAGGAGTTTTTGCTGGACTTAAAAACTGATCTGCCTCAGGTCAGAGCCTGATATATCCTATTAAGGACACTCAGCTAAAGAGAATACTTCTCGCTGACACAGAGGCTTAACAGATTAATGAATTAGTCTGTAATACCTTCTCCTTCTAAGGGCTGGTTCAAGTTCTGCTGCTGTTACTTTGATTAGCACTATCTCCTCTGGTGCTGAGCCAGGCAATTCTGTATATTGACTGTGCTGGTATTTCTTAGTGCTTTGAGAGAAGCAGAGAAAAAATCCTGCCCTATGAAGTTTGCATCGATCCAAAGTAAAATTGTAAACATAACCAAAAGAGCTGTATTTTCTGAAGGAAAAATGGGGTTATTAATGGTGTGGAACAACAGATGTATCCAACCCATTCTTCTTCCTTTAAATATATAACATTTCTAGTATAAATTTTGAATATACTTTATATCAGCAATAATCCTTCAAAAGTTGGTCATTTCATGTCATTATTGATATTACAATCCACAGTGTTTTGTGTTATTAACTGCCTTCTGTTTACCTCAGGTTGTTAATCAGAGAGCCAGCCATTAAGCCCTGGCAACACATGATTTCTCTAGGATTATTGCTAACAATTCTGCTGCAGTCAGGAGGGTTTTTCTGGCTTACCTCAGCAATGAGGAAGTCTGTAGCTGTTCAAATGTGCTCTTGCATGCAATTGTCACTGCAACTGATAGGAATTAATATGAAAGGCAAAATCTAATAAAGAAAACCCTGCTTTAAATCCACTCTTCAATCCAATACTAAATATTAAAAGAAAAACCAAAAAACCACCCCAGGATTCTAGAGTACACAGCTCTGATTATGACTGACCTACTCAAGATTATAAATGGCAAGCTGGGCAGTATAATATCCCCTTCTGCCTCACTTGAATTGTCATCTTTAATTAAAGAAGTTCTATGTGCCACGTGACACTTCTCAACAAAATGTCCCTCAGAGTCTTGAGGAGGGGGCGGAGAGAATGACTGGGAGCAGTGTTTTGGCTGTCTATTTGTTGGTTTCTCCATACTGATTTAAGTAGTCAGTGTTGCAGTATTTAGAGATTGGCCCAAGAAATTCTCTTGTGCATTAACTGATAGCTCAAATACCAGGGTTTTGTGAACGCTTTAAGCAGACTTCCACTCTAAGGAGGCAGTCTGTGCCCTGTACTGTCACTCTGAAAAACAGTCATTCTGGCCCTGAAAGCAGGATGATATTGAGAGATTTTGTATTTAGTTGCTAGGACGTAATTTACTGTTATTCCCATTCTGCAGATTTATTTTGGGCCATAATAACCATCATTCAATACAATAACTCAGAATCACAGAATCACAGATTATGCTTAGCTAGAAGGAACCGCAATGATCATCAAGTCCAACTCCTGCCCTGCACAGCACCACATGCCTGAGAGCATTGTCCAAACAGTTCTTGAGGTCTGTCAGGCTTGGTGCTGTGACCACTTCCCTGGTGAACCATTTCCAGTGCTCCTCTGGGTAAGGAGCCTTTTCCTAATATCCAGCCTAAACCTCCCCTGGCACAATATCAGGCCATTCCCTCAGGTTCTGTTACTGGTCTCCAGGCACAGAAGAGCATGCCCTTGCTCTTCCTCTCACAAGAAAGTCGCTTTGCATGCCTAGAGTTCTCTTAAGCAAAGTATCAGGAGCCTTAAACCTAAGTAGGGTTTTTTGGAAACCCTGTCTCATATGTGGAGGCATCTCAAATGTCTCTGGCATTTTCCAGTTTCAGGTGGAAATGCTGTAATGAAGTGTGTGCTCCTGGTAATTTCTTGCCTCCGATCAGAAACTTTTTGAAGGTCAGAGAAGAAATATCTTTGTATTTCAGTCCTCTGTGGAGCTAGCAGTGCTGAATATGCTCAGAGCAAACCTTTCTTACTCATGTTGTGTAGGACCGATCTGGTTCCTACTGCCACATCCATGAATCAATAATTGGATGAGTCATCTACAACTTTGGTTGCCTGGAGCCTGTTTGGCCTGAAGGGCCCTCCAGACACACCACACATGATTCTATTTCCCACAGCAAGGCTGCTCTCAGTGCAGGTGAAGTAGAGTCTACCCCTCATGTTGAATATCAGCCACTATATAAGAATGCATTAGATATGAGCATTCACAAAACAAATCATGCAGATGTAATGAACTTTCACCAGGTGCTCACTTACCTCTGAATTCTTCTATTTCTTTACTATTAATTAAGACAGCAAAAAAAAAAATCAAAACTAAAACCCCCAATTGCATCAGCATTAAATATGGAAGAATCTCTTCCATTGCATCAGTCAATCCATGTCACTAAAATTTTCTTATAGAAATTAGTCAAGTCACAATCTGAAAGAAGATGATGAAAGACAACAGAATATGACTGGTCTCTGATGTAAAACATGCCACTGAGAAGAACCTTGTTTTTTTCTCAGGAGTAGTGTGACTGATGACAGTGTAAGGTCGTACTCTTTGCTTCCTTGGAGGAAGACATGACTGCATTTTAAAAGGATCAAGCTTTGGTCTAACTTTGCTTCAGTAGAAGTCAAATCACACTTATATCTGTGATGCACAAGGGTGAGTAAGGGATGGGAACATCTGTCATGTGAGGAGAGGCTGAAGGAGCTGAGACTGTACAGCACTGAGAAAAGATGGCTCAGGGGATCTTACCAATGTGTAAAAAGACCTATCTGGGAATGGAGGCAGGCTGAAGATGGAGACAAGCTCTTTCCAGTGATGCACAGTGATAGGACAAGGGGTAATTTGGCACAGCTGAAAAAAACCAAGAAACTACATTTAAATGAATGAAAAAGCTTTTTCTGTGTGGGTTATTGAAAACAGGAGCAAGTTATCCAGAGAGATTGTAAAGGTATTCCAAAGCCATCTGGGGATGGTCCATGAGCCCCCTGCCCTAGCTGACACTACTCTGAGCAAGGATGTTGAATTAAGTGATCTCCTGAAATACTTAACCAGACTCAAAGATTCTATAATTCTATCATCTAAAAATATGATTCTAGGATATAAGTTCATATTTTCAATTATTTTACACATTTGTACATTGCTATATTGCATTAAACTGCATACAGATAGACTTTTGCTTTCCAAAAATGACTCTCAATGTTTATGTATTCATATATACTTTATTTACAGTTAGTTACCTTTTCTTTAGTTATACTTAGTACTTACTTTTATATGTAATTACTTATTATTTATTACTTATTATTTACTTATTACATACCTTTATATGTAAGCTCCAATTTTTTAGACATATCTAAATGTATAAAACCACAGCATAAAATTAGTCTTACTTAATAAAAAAGTTCCCTAAAATTTTGATCTCTTTCTTTCATCAGCCCTTTAAAATCAGTCTTTCAAATAGCCAAAACATTATGTTCCCCTCCTAAGAAACCATTCTTTTATACTTCGCTTGCTTTTCTTTTTCATCTTGTTTCTTCATCTTTGACATTCATCTAATTTCATCCAATAGCTTTGATTTTCATATCCTGCATTTTCCTGATACACCTTTAAGTTTTCCCTTCTTGACTAGGCTACTGCATTTCTGCATTTGTAGACCATACTGAAAAACTGGGATTTTAGCATACAACATTTAATCACAACTGGATTAGAATAAAAAGTGAAGACATTTTTCTGGTTCCAGAACAAAATAGTGGTAGGGGACCAAATTAATGTCCTGGCACACACTTTGGAAGGGCAAAAGTGATCACCCTCTTCTCCTCTATATGAAAAGAGCAACTGCAATGCAGAACCCATGTGGAAAAAGTCCCTATCTGAGCTTTATCTTGCACTGCTGCCAGTCCCAGGGCCTGTGTGAATCTCGGGGGTTTTGGCATTGCACCTTCTCTTTACCTGGGAGCACATACAACTCTCTAACAGTCTGTGCAGTATGAGAAAGATTTGATAAGGTTTGGGTTTTTTCTTGTCCTTGCTTTTTTTCCCCTTCCTTTTTATAGTTAGGGGCAGTAAAACCTTGAATAAAAATCAACTCAAAAAGAGGCTCAGAGGATATTTATGATAAGGCTTTGTTTTATCCGTATCGTTAATCTTACCTGTTATAATAGAGTGTTTTAGAACACAAACATTTTTGCTTCACAGCTGTATTGTTTTCCCTCTATATTATAGCAGCAGTTCAACACTTGTTTATATTTCTAGTTTCTGTGAGGTAGTTTCTGTTCATCTCATTCACCTGTTGTGGAGATAGCCATATTTGGTTTCTTCTGTCTTACCACAGTCTGCTTCCTCTGCATTGCTTAATATAGTTTTCTAGCTTGTCATCATATTTCCTGTCTTCTGCCATGAGTATTTGAATGGTCTTTACTTCTCATCGGTCTCAAACCCATCAACTAGAAATGGAAGGTGTTGACAACATTTTCAGTCACCCTCTTAAAGAATATTAAATCTTTTCATAAGCTGATCTGCTTTAAAAGCAGGCTGTTGGAAAACAAGCAATTACACACCTAGAACTTGGCTTTAATTTTCTTCCCATAATTTTTCTGGGTAAGGCATTCTCTTCATTAATGCACTCAAATAAAATTGGAAATAAAATAAATTACACAGCAGATAAAATCACTGCTATAGACCTCATCTGTTCTCCAAAAGGATCATTCAGTAAATAGTGATTTTTTTTTTACTTTCTTGTGCATTTTAGAAAAAAAATACCTACTAAAAGTTTCTAAAATGCTGTTGAAAAACATGCTCATTCACCATTCAAAATAAAAAATATCAGCAGATTGTATATTTGGTATTCATATTTTGAATCTTCAATATATGTCTAAAGGCATAGACTGTTAAACACAGGCCCTTTGGAAATTATGGATATTGTCAGTATAATTCTCCTTTTTAAGGACCTGTTCTGCCAAGCTCAGTTCATCTCTGATATTTATCTGCTTTTACTCCTGCACATTTCTGTTTCATCCATTCCTATAATTTCCAAGTTATGTATGTTTCAAATTTTTCACTGTCTTTATTTCAGAAAATGTTTAAGGCCAAGATTACTGTCCTTAGTCAGAGGCTGTTCAGACAAGTGCAAAAGATGTCTCTGCAAGTGTGTTTTAAAATAGAATTTTGTTAACAAGCACTCTGGTGTTTGCTGCCTGGTATAGTGTGTCACATGCTTCTTACAGTGCCAGGCCAGGTCCATGCATATTATGCTCTCAGAACCAGCTCACCCAGCCATCATCTTCTAAAACTTACTGCTGTTCCATCACAGTTCTTACAACTCCTCATTTTTAAACTATGGAGACGTTTTGCGTAAATTGAAGTATAGGCGAGTCTGGATAAATTTTTTTCTCTTCTCTTTTGTCCCACTTTGATTTTGTCTGGTATTAAATAGAAGATGTTCAGAAGAGGGTGGTCTTTTTTGTATATTCCTTTACAGTTTCAGTTTCTCAGAAAAGCTGTGACAATTCCTTTCCGCTTTTTATCTAATTTTGCCGTTTTCAAACTGGACATGAGTATTGTTTGTTATTTTTCCATATGGGCTAAAGTTATATAAGGATTCATATGTTGACCTTATTGGCACCTGGAGAGACAGTAGGATGTCTCTGTGGTAGGAATGGAAGGATCCAGGCTGTTTAGGAAGGGCAGGCAGGGGAGATAAGAAGGGGTGTCAGTGACCAGCTGGAGTGCATGGAGCTCCATTTGGGAATGGATGAGGAGAATATATGGGTCAGAATTAAAGAAAAAGCAAGGACAGGGGACATTATAGGGGGATCTGCTACAGACCACACAACCAGGAGCACCAGGTAGATGAGGCCCTATAGAGACAGATGGGAGCAGCTTTACCCTCACAAGCCCAGACCCTCATGGGGGACTTCAAATACCCAGTATCTGTGGGAGGAACAATTCAGGAGGTTCCTGGAATGCATTGATGGTAAATTCCTTCTCCAAGGGATAGAGGAACCAGCAACGAGAGGTGCTATGCTGTACCTTCTTCTCACCAACAAGCAGGACCTGATGGGGAATATGTAGCTTAAGGGCAACCTGGGCTGCATTGACAACAAAATGGTGGAGTTCAAGATCTTAAGGGCAACAACAAGGATGCCCAACAAGCTCACTACCCTGGACTCCAGCAGAGAAGACTTTGGCCTCTTTGGTTATCTGCTTGGTGGGATGGAGCCCTGGAGGGAAGACGAGTCTTTAGAAGCTGGTAAATATTCAAGGATCACCTCCTCCAAGCTCAGGAGTGGCACAACACAACAAAGTCAGGATGCATGCACAGATGAACAAGGAGTTTTTGGACAAGTTCAAGCCTACAGAAGGTGGAAGCAAGTACTTGTATCTTGGGAGAAAAACAGACCATTGTCCAAGCAGTCAGGAATCAGGTTAGGAAATTTAAAGGTCTGATAGAATTATGTCTGGCTGGGGATATCAAGGCTAACACTAAAGCGTCAGTAAGTAAATCAGTGCTAAAAAGAAACACTAGCCCTTCTCCAGAAGGAAACAGGAGAAGTGATTACCGAGGACATGGAAAAGGCTGAGGTACTCACTGACTTTTTTGCTGGAGCACTTTCTGCTTTTTCTGGAGCAGGAAATGCTCCAGCCACACCATCCAAGTTGCAGAAGCAGAGGCAGAGACTGATAGGATGGAGAACCACTCCCACTGTAGGACATCAAGTTTGAGACCATCTAAGGAACCTGCAGCTGCATAAGTCTATGAGACATGGATTTGCCACAAACACCCTTTGTCAGCCTTTTCCAATGCCTGACTCTCTTCATGGGGAAAAAGATTATTCTTATATACAGCCTGAAGTTATTTAGCTTCAGTTCATGCTTACTCTCTCCTCCTCCAGCTGTTCAACCCTGTGTAATTCTGGTTTCACTTTCTTGGTAATGTCCTTGCAGGGACTGGAGGATATTGTTAAGCCCATCCCAAAGCCAGGCCCTCTCCAGGCAGCAGCAGCTCAGCTTGTTCAACCTCTCCTCAGAGGGCAAGTATGCCCACCCTAAATATCTTGCTGAATGAAATTGAAATGAAGCTGTTTCAATATTCCAATGTCTTAATCAAAATTGCTATTGTTTTTGTTCTCAAGTTTTGGTACCTTTATGGCTTCCAGGCTTTTTCTTGGGACAGCAGGAAGAAGAATGGCAGAGATGAAAGGCTGTAACCTCATGTGCTCCCTCCTGCTATCACTGCGCAGGTGTCCCATTGGTAACTCATTTGTGCTGTGGCCTCACTGAAGTACAGGCCTTTGTGTCTTCATAGGAATACCATGTTCCTCCAGGTTTATTGGTCTGACTAATGTCAGGCAGAGCTTCGGATATCAAGATACGCCATTCACTGTAGTTTCTTCTGGTGCTTTCCCACACAGGTATTTCCATTCATACTTCATTCACATCAGACTTTGTATTTCCATCACAGAGCTCTATATTATAAGCTTGGCACATATATCACCCAAGAATTAAGCAAAAAAAGGGACAATTTCTTAGTCCACAAAAGGTAAGGAAGAGTAAACTTGTGTCTTGTTTGTATGTATAAGTTCTTGATTCCCCCTTTTCCTCCTGATGCTTTTTTGAAGTGCTGGAACTTCCCCCTTGGCAATAATGGAGGACTGCCTCCTAGTGTGAGATCAGTCCACTGAGTGCAGGAGATTGAACCAGATTCATGACATTGATAGGACTGCAGAAAGGATGTGATAAAATAAAACACTCCTACTTGATGAGGTTCTACTACCACTGAGCTTAAGAAAGGGAATGACCTTGAGGTCAATTTTTTGAAAGAAGGGAGAACCTGAGCCTCTTCATAGAGACTCCAAAATGCTCTGCTTACCAGACTTTTCCAGGCAGTTTGTAATATTCATTACATTACTCTCTGACTTCTCAACTGTAAGTGAAAAAGTAATTTTTTATGTATATTAACTTTGTAAATCTGATCATATGGATATACAGAGAGAATAGTTCTAATTTGTTAATAATATTGCTGCATATCTGTTAGATTTCTTTATCTTTGCTTTGACTTTTTTCTTCCTCATACTGAGCTAGGCAGAAACAAGCTGAAAGTCTGAACTCGTGAGGCATCAGTTCCTATTTTGCTGATATGAATTTGGATAATTTTTAAAAACTGTGGCTCTTTGTGCAAAGTGAACTTTTAATTAATTTTTGTTTGATTTGGTGTTATTGTGTGTCATCTTCCTGATTTTGAGACTGTTTTCAATGCTTATGATAAAGTGTATTTGCCTGATGGAAATATTGGGAAATTTTAATCCTCTTTCAGTTAGAGACAAACAGGAATGAAACCCTGTATCTCAATATTTCCTCAGTTTTGAGGAAACCTAAATCAGAGCCAAAGTCTGAAGCTCTCTCCTTTTTTTGGAAACTTTACTGTGTAAATCATACAGCCCTGCTTTTCAAAGTGATGATTATCAGTGTGATTCCTATCAGTAGAAACAAGAGAGACAAATTCTGGTGTTTTCTCTTGAAAAATGAGTGTGATTTTTTTAAAATGCTTTTATTTTTAATTTTTGGTTAGGAAGTCATCATACAGAGAGAGTTTCTAAGTAAGTAACATCTGAACTAATTTCCAGAATTTTTAGAAGAGATGAAGTGCGTGAAAAGTAGTTAGTTTTGTTCATTGTCACACCTACCCTTTCTGCAAAAATATTGATTACTTTTCATCATACTCAGTAACAGGGAAGGGTTAGTGTAGTGGAAATGGTACAGGTACAAATTCTCCTTTAGATTAATTGTAACTGTATATTGAAATAGGTGAGCCAGTTTTGAAGGGGTCAGTCAGAAATGGAAAATCAAAGTCAGATACAGAGAACATTTTCCAGCCTAGTAGGAGAACATGAACTTAATATTTCCACAGAGTTCTCTTGGACCTGGCCACCAGCATACACAAAATTGCTTTTCACATTTGTCTATAGACTTTCCTTACTAGGAAAACAAGTGGAAACTGTGTAATAGGGTTATTTCCAGAGCACACAAATACACACTTATATAAAGAAGAAACCATTTTCAGTGTACAACTATCCTACAAAAATTAGGAATTATGCCATGTATTTTTTAGTATTGTCTCCTGGTATGCAAGTTATTGCCTGACTGTTCACATATAAGCTCTACAGTACTCTTGTAACCTTAAAGATATCTGAAGAAAAGACTCATATCCTACAATTCCTCTCTTTTTGAAATTGTAAGGAAAATGGATTATTAGAAAAATGGCTATAACTCTTCCATGTCAACTCAAAATCTGTGGGATTTAAAATTTTGTAATTTTTAAGGCCTGGTTAAATCAAAGGTTATGCAAATTAAACCTCATGTCTACTTTCACAAATCAGAGCAAGATATATTCTGCCCAAAACTTACTGTTTTTAAACCTACAGAATTTGATTGCAGCTGAAGATATTGACTGTAAAATCTTCAGCTTCCTTCTTTTCTAAAGTGTTTAATGTCAAAGGAATGGATGATAGATAGTGTCCCTCAGACAAGGAGGTCATTTTGGGGTACAAATTCATTGACATAGTAAAAAGAGCTTTAAATGAGTTTCAAAAGCCCACAGGGCAAAAGTCCAAAGGCAAATTAAAACCCAAACAGCATCAACAGCAATTATTGATCTAGTCATTTGGATGGAATCTGAAGATGAGCAGAAATCAGATGTGCTGCTGAAGAGACAAGAATGAAAATACCAGGGCAAACTGCTGAGAGAATCTATACACAAGATTCAAGTATTCAGTGGCTCAAAGATTCAAACAAAGATGAAATAAAGTGTGGCAGAAGATGAAACACAACATCAAATTACAATGTTGGTGGCAGAAGACCACAGCTTGTATACAAATCAAGAGAGGGAAAAAAATTAATAGGTGTATTGTGTATTATATACATTAAAGACAGTAATGGAGATTGCATTGTATGGTCATTTAAAGTTTTTCCAGCTATATTAATTTTTGGATTTTGTGCTTGTGTAAATCTGCTTGAGCCATTAGAATTTGGTGAAAGAATAAATTAATGTGCTTTTTATATCTAACAATGTGAGCCTTTCTGGTTTATTTTTTAATTTTTTTTTAAATTTTATTTTATTTGAGGAAAAAATTCTTCAAGTAATTTTATCAGCCCCAAGAGATAAATGACCAGGGTGTTTTGATGTGGTCCAGTAGAGGGCAATGACACCTATACCCAGTAGCTGTGCTGGTACATGCTGAATAAACACTCTTTAAGTTATAGTGAGAATAATGACACCACTCCCCACCTTAACCTTTCAGATAGCAAGTTAATTAGGCAGAACTCCAGTTCATACATACAATCCCAAGGGAAAATGTTACTACATATTTTCCTTTTTGATATACAGCTGCAGTACTAAGTCAGGCATGATTTACATATATGATAGGTGATAATTAGGTCTAGGAGCTTCAATGAGCCCATATACTGTGGATAACTGGTTTAGATCCAATAAGATAAGCTTGAAAGTATTACCTGAATATCACTTCTATGACTGAAATCATTATAAATATTGCATATTGCTGTTGCCCTGTGACTGAGTCAGTGGCAGCCTCCATCATCTAATTCTCTCCAGTGAAGATTTATTTTTCTCCAAAGACAGACTGAGAGACTTGTGGTTGCTCAGCATGGAAAAGACAAGTCTCCAAGAAAACATTAGAGCACTTTCCAGTACCTTAAAGTGGTTACAAGAAAGCTAGAGAGGGATTTTTGACAAAGGTATGAAGTGATTGGACAAGGGGTAATGGTTTCAAAGTGAAAGAGGGCAGATTCAGGCTACCTGTGAGGAAGCAGTGATTTTCTGTGAGGGTGGTGAGGCACTGGCACAGGTTGCCCAGACAAGCTGTGGGTGCCCCACCCCTGGAAGTGTTCAAGGTTGAGTTGGATGGAGCTTTGAGCAACCTGGTCAAGTGCCAGGTGTCTCTGCCCATGGCAGGGGGATTAGAACTGGAGGATCTTCAAGGTCCTTTCTACCATAAACCATTCTATGATTTTAGGATTTTATCACCTTTTTTTTCAGCCCTTATTTAGCATGGTCTGTCTCCTAAAGATTTCACCATCTAAATCAGTCATAGATAGGTGAGTATTTGGTGGGAACAATTTGAAGTAAGGCAGACTGATAGTATTTGTCTAGGTAGGTCATAAATGGTTCATTTTGGAAATATTTCCTATAATATTTAAAAAAACTTCCATTCATATTCATCCATATCTAACCAACTTGTTGATGTAGGCTAGGTTCATTCTCTCTACTACTCTCTCTACTGTCTATTAAGGCAATAAATAAGATATTGCCCGAATCAAAGGTGCATTTTGTAATTAAAGCCATCATCCTCTAATGTGCCTTCACTTTGTCTTTCCTTGCTGTGCTAAATCCAAGATAAAGTATGATCATATCAGAGTATATCCGAGTAGATCCTTCTATCATACCTTGATGTAAGTCATTATGGCAATTTATGTACTTTATGTTGCTTGAAAATTTAACAAAGTTATCAAGAGATTTTATATAGGAAGCTTAAAGTTCATCCAAATTCTCAAAGATGTAAATTATGTATTGATGTTTACATTATGATATACATGGATTATTATTCACGATCTGTGTTTAGAAGCTTGTACTTCATTCCACCGGACATACAAGTTTAGGATGCCTCATTATTCAGGGATTATGGTTGATGAGTGTGCTTAACTCTTAACTCTGTACAGAAATGGATAAAAGGACAAAATCCCTGACCTGAAGACTTTGCAACCTGCTATGAAGATCAGATGGAAAAAGGGATTAGACAGAGGGGTTATGGGGGAAACTATAGAGGGATTGTTAACAATCTGATCATATGATGCCACATTCTAATCATGTGCATGACTTGACGCTTCTTAGTAAAAAAGTGTTTATATTTGGGAGGGATCTTGTGGTGTTTCAACTGAAAGGGGTTTTGGCGAGGATTGAAGAAAGTCAGATTCTGAGAGAATGAACAGTTCAAGATGTAGGTGAAAGAGATCTGAGGAGGCATAAATTAATGGAATGGGCATCATTTGCCAAGTAGAAAGGAAAATGGAAAGTTAATATAAAGGAAGACTATGGATTTACCTAAGATTCATTCACAGTATGTCAGGTTATCTTTGCACTGGGACAAACCTACCTCTCCTCCATCTCACAGAATTTGAATTATAATACTTACACAAAAAAAAATGAGAAAAAATAGAGGCATTAAAATGGGTTTTACTTGAGGTTACCTCAATAAAGAATGATTTGTCATACTTAACAAATAATTTCTTATTATTAGCTGTGTGGTAATTTTAATGCTATTCAAGTAACTTGGGACTTTGGTGGAGGTGGTGGTGGTGTTTTATTTTGCTTGCTTTTCTACTGTGAATACATTGATCATTTTTGATCAGTCTTTGAAAGGTTGAAGATGCCTGTGAAACTCAGTTTCTAGTGTAGTCTGCTTTTGTTTGAAATGGGTAATATATACTTTAGTGTTTAAAATAGAAATGAGTCAAGCAAATCATATGTTTACTATTTCCAGAAACTTTTTTAAAGGTTTGAGGTTTTTTTTTGTTCTGTCTAAAGTTATATTGGACAGAATTTCCACATAGCTACTGCAAACCTGAATAAAATCTGTGACTTCTCATCTAAATTTGTCATGAGTTTTTAACCATTTCATAGAAATCCAGACATATTTTTAGCAATGAAAACTGAGTTATAGCTTGGGATTTAAAGTGCTCCAAGAAATTATTAAATTATTTATGAACTGAAGATGTTGTGAATGTAGAATGTACCTATATGCTATTCAAAACCCAACCTTTTGAAAAAAGTCCATAATGCTCCATGACTAACTGTGATTAGAGTTCAGAAGATGATAGATTCCTGACCATGGAATGCTCCAGTCCTGATGCAATAGGCTGGCTTTTGTGTCATGCGCAATATAACACACTGGGACTAGTTAGTCATGTTCAGATATGGAAAATTATGGCAACTGAGATGTGGTCCATTTTTTCTAAATTAGATATTGTTCTTTAGATTTCTGCTTCGTGTCCTGCCAATAAAGCAAGCCTAGTTGTCTCTGATTTAAGTAGTGACATACTCAAAACCTTGTGGGCTTGTGATAAAGACAATACTGGCTTTTTGGCACACTGGATTTGCTTTTATTCTTATTTTAGCATGCATTTTTTATGTCATGACTGTGCATATTCCTCTTCAGTTTAGGTGTGGAGCATCTCTCTAAGTGTCTTAATGTGCTGGGATAAAGAAATGTGTTCCAAAAATGGCATTTTGAGTCATGTTTGACTCATTTTAAGTATGAAAATGAGTACTTTGGTGCCTGAAAATCTGTTGATTTATTCAGACTTGCCGAGGTAGTGATAACATAAATGTTTGTTTCATGTTGGATTTATGTTTTCTTAAAACAACCACATTGCTCTGTCAATCCAAGTACCGTGTGGGTCATATTGACATGATTTATCTTTTCTGATCTATCTTTAGACTTTCACAGATTACAATATGAGATGAATGACACGAAACAAAAAGCGTACACTCCATCCTAGCTTAGTTTATACCTTCTCATGTTGTTTTCTGAGAAATATCCCTATTGTCTCAAGTGTTATCCTATATGACTTCCAGTTTTGGAAACTCCGTTCTCATTCTCTTTGTTTTGCTGTGCATTAAGGGTTCCAAAGACATGGCTCAGATTTCTAAGTCTTGCAAGACAAATATTGAATTCAGATTTTTCCAAGTAAAAAGCCCTTAACATTTATTTATTTGTATGTTTAAATAAACACATATTTTGTTAATCATCTGGGATTTTGGTTTTTTATTTGCAAAATTTGTACAATTGAACCTTCATACAAAATGCCAAAATATGTGACTGTTTTTAAAAATTATTAGTTTTTTATAAATCTATAAAACTTTTTGTTATAAACTTTATTAACAAAAGCAGTAGTTAACAGATATAAAAATAAGCAAGTTACATAACCATGGCAGGCTCCTGCAGTCTTTAGCTTTTCCCCACAAATGACATACACAACATTCTTGGCTGGAACTTTATTCAAAACACATTTCAAAGACACAACTGTAAAACATTAGACTCTTCCAAAAAGCAAATTGATTAATGGGAAGAAACAAGACAGACCTGCTATGTAAAGCAAAAGAAGTCTCCACCTAACCAAAATTCTAGTTTCCAAGAACGCTATCACCTATAGAAGTCAGGAAGAGACAATTCCCTGAAATTCTCTTTCCAGCTTGAGATAACCACAAACAGCTTTATACAGTCTGCAGTCCCCCTGCTTATAACCCTCTTTTCATTTGTTGCATTCGTGTCTCTGCTGAATATCTTCCTAAGCTATGACATCAAGGAAGATTATAGTCAACCTACAATTTGACTTCTGAATGAAATCATGGTCATCTTCCAGTCTAAAGATCATTTTCACACTCACGAATACTGGCAAATTGATGTTCTAGCATGAGGCAGACCCCCAGTTTCTCAGGTTTTAATGCCTTCATATTTACTTTTGATATGAGGTTAAATATTGGTGCACACATATTCATTCAGAATTGAAAGAGACTGCATAATAATTCCTAATGTTTTCCTCTTTCCCGCCTCTTAATTCTGAGTGATAACTTTTTGTCCAGCTTGTTAACTTTTTATTTGACAGAGCTAATACAAATAGTAAAGAATTTGTGAGAAACTCACAAATCAATCAGTTTCCCAAAATACTGAATCTTCTCTACTTGTGTCAAATTTTTCAGACCTTCCACTTGAACTTAATTAGCTTACTGTATTTTTAATTACATTGTGGCCTTGCTAGAATTCATAAGCATTATCTGAATGGATAAATTTGTAATAGGAAGATTTTCAAAGGAGACATGGGTATTAAAGTGAGATTTCTGTCTTGGTGATTAAAAACAATCTCTTTAAGGAAGTATTGAACTTTTGCCACTAGAAGACAATTGAGGGAATATGGTGCTACCGTCTTTGTACTCATGTCCATTTACACGAGCGTGACCACAAACAGCAAACTTCAAGCTGCACTGAATTCAACTCAGTAGCAATTCTAGCTAAATAACTGCTTTGCTATTGATTATGATGCTGATTTACTTAAATAAATTACTTAAACTCACATTCAAATGTTTGTCAAATGCTGTTGGGAATTTTTCCCTTCCTTTCAAACACTATGGGCAACTTTGGTTTACAAAACCTCTGGGTTTAAAATCAAGCTCAAGACTGATGAACCATTGAAGAAAACACATTTATTTGGTAAATATTGTAGAATTGTTGGAGTGTTCTGTATAATCACAGAATGATCTTTGTCTGCACAGCTACATTCTCTCTTTTGACCTGTTAGTTACCTAACACTGGTATACACAATGATGCAAATGTTCAAAGAATCACAAGCATAAAAGCCACCTTATGATTACCATCTTATTCTAATGATTGTGTCTACTCACATGGAGACAATTAATAACAGTAGGCCATGTGGATCATTGTGCTGGGAAGACGCATTAATGGAAAATTTCATAAGCCTCAAAGTTTTTGTTTGTTTATTTTTGGGGTGGAATGGAGCAAGACAGGAAACAAGGGGGTATTGTAAAGACAAAAGGCTTTTTATAAAATAAAATACTTTAAATATCTACAAATCCTGTCAGAAAAAGGTGTAGGACTTATGCTTGTGTAGAACTGACCATAAAATTAAACAGTTTTGAGGTTTGTTTCTGTCAGATGAAAATGCTAAATGAAGTGTTATCTCTTAAAATATTTTGGTTGTGGTGGTGACATTGTATAAATGAAATACTTCTCAGATATATATTGGAATGTCTTCTCAAATTTAATACTGAAGCGCTGGCTTCAGCCTATCTCAATCTCTGTGATATAGTTCCCAGAATCAACATTTTTGGACTATAATTATAAATAATAAGTATAATCTGTCTGGTCTCCTTTTTTCTATTGTGTGCTGTTAGATAGTGAGATTAAGCAGGAAGATCAAGGTTCCCTCACATCTTCCAGGACGACACTGAGACAGTACCATACATTTGTCCACTTTTATAGAGACAACATTTATTTGCCGAAATAATGAGAAAATGGAAATATCAGAATAGAAGGGAATAATGCATGTAATTTACTTCAGCTGTTATCAAATAGTTTTACTGCTTTTCCTAGCTGCAGTAGGCACCAAGTTCATGCACAGTTCACAGCAGCTCTTTCCTGATTGTAGATGACATTGCATCAGAAAGCATATCTAGTCATTTATGTTAAATTCTCTTTAATTCTCTTATAAAAATGCTTCCTATCATTCTCTTAAACAGAGAAAGAATCTGTGACTTGAAGAAGTAGAAGAAAAGTAGTACTCACTCTAGAAATGCATATGAAAATATTCTATGTTAAATTTGCTACTCAAGCAAGTATAAATAAAGGTAGGTCTCTGTCTTACTGATGCTACCTCATTTAAGATATAGAATAATTGGTATTCACAGATGTGAACAACATTTCCATCCACTGAGTAATGAGCAAACTAACAAGACACATACTGAGTTGTCTTAAGACGCTACATGTAAAAAGAATTAATTATTATTCTCTTTGGAATACAAATCCTTATTCATGGCAAGCTGTGTTGCTGACTGTGTAGAAAATGGAGGACAATACTGAGCAGGTGTATTTTTATGAAATATAGCATTCTTCTTAAAGCCTTTGACAGTGGCAGTCCTTTAGTGAAGAAGGAAAAGTAGCCTGAAGAGTCTCTGCATGTCCCTTCATGTTTGTTGGTGAAGTTTCAGTTCCCTTAAAGGTTCATTTATACCATACCCATCAGCATAGCATCTGATCTTATTCCAGTAGTGCATTAGGCAATATGACAAATATCTGTCACATTTTAGTTCCCTCTTCCTCTCCCTGGGGGAGAAAGACTAAATGAATATAGATGCACAGGGATAAATTCAGACCTGCTGTAAGTAATTGTGATTCCATTGATGTCAGTGGAGCTGCACCCTACCACTTTTGATTTGAAACTGGAACAGAGAGTTGCATTGTTCTTTGCAAAATAAAAATAAACAGTATGTGAAGATGTTTCCAAACATTTCAATAATATTATCTAGGACACATTCTGCTCCCAGTTAAAACTATACAAATCCATTTGAGCTAATGATGTTGCACAATTATAAATGGAATCAACCGTAGACAAACATACAGTTTACAAATGGCTATGACTGTTAGATATGCATTTATAGATGTACGGAGATCAGCGTGCAAAACTGCAAGTTTGGCCTTCTCTCTTTTAACAGATAAGTCAGTGGTTGAAATGCCTTTGGATAAACCATCCTTCACAGTTTTTGTGTACTCTGTATTTCCAACAGAAAATAGAGATTAAAAAAAAAAGTTAAAATAATTTTTCAAGTGAGCTGCTTAGGATTGACTGTGGTCTTACGAGCCACATGTATGCCACTGAACACAGTCTGAAGATTACCACAGGATATCACTTTTATTCTGTCCACATCTTGATGTGATAGACCCTATTTCTAATTTATCCAGGGAAATAATAGATTGAAAATATAGATAATCTTTAGCAATAATTCTTTGAAGGTAGGGTACATATGAAAGTGAAACAGCCTAAGTTTCTGTAAAGTAAGCTTGCGGAAATTCCCTGTTGTTTGACTGTTAGCTTCTCAAAAATGATGGGTATGATGATTGCTTACTTTGCTAAGAAGAAAAGTGATGGTATTTTTCATCCCTCTTTTGTGAAGTTCTAACTGAACTGACCAACGTCCTCCATTAATGTACTGTATTTAACAAGTAAAAATGGTTTTCTGTCGTGTGTAATGCAGTCAGTCAAGTAGAACTCTAAGATTTAGAAATATCAATCTTTTAAGTTTTTGATGAGAAGAATCACACATTTACACTTGTTTTTATCTCTACTTTTTAAGGAGTGCATAAATTATGATTTTGGTTAATTCTCTAAAAGAAAAGAGCAGGCAGTTTCTTTTCTCTGTTTCTGTTCTTTCTCTTAGATTCATACACAGAGTCTTCATCAAGCCATCTTCCTTTTTATCATGACCACTCACAGCTGGCAGGTCTGACTACTTATTGGTGGCCAGCATATGAAACATCTCTTTACCATGGCACTTGCTGCCCTAAGATGTCCCTCATTCCAGCAGAGGAAGAAGCTTCCCAGCACTTCTGCATCTGAAGAAGAATTCTTGGTATGGGCCTGGCTATTGATGAGAGCTCTATTTTTGGCTGGACTAAAACACACACAAAACCAGCTATTATCACTCTTTTATGGAGTCAAGACCTTTTGACCAGAGCTCTCAAATGCAAATATGTGTTGTTGTTGGGTTTTCTGTTGTGTTCCATCTCTGTGTAATGGCAAGGTCTAACTATATTACGCTGTTTCTATTGCCTTTCAAGGTTTCAGAAACTCAGGAACAAGGTCTAGATAGAGGTGCTCCCACAGGTTGGGAATGTTATGGATTTATTGTGGGTAGATCCAGCCACGGCATAAAGATCTAATTAAATTTTCACTGCAGTAAGTGAAAATTTCTGTAATTTTAAAGGCCTTTGGTTTATGAACAGCACTAATTTAACTAGATGCAACTGGAACACTGAAAAGGCTATTTGTAATTGCTTTAACACAAAGAACTCATAAGATCCAAGCCCCATTTCTGAGAATGACTTGTGGAGATTCAAAAGATTTCTATAGAGGTCTTTTGCAAGTGAAGAAAAATTTTTTTTCAGAGCAATACTACATGGACCAATTATAAATAGGTTTATGTAGGAGAAGAAAACCACGAATGGCATCAATATAATTGCTGCCTTTTTCATCTTGACTCCTGAAATCTTGGTGATTTGCAAGCAACAAGTTCCTGATTCATATGTCTTGAGGTCATGATTAATGCTACCATATTTTCTAGGGTTAGAAATTTGACATACTTTTCCCTCACTTGTAGTCTTAGCCATACGAATTTTTTTTTTGGTGTCTAATATGTTTTTAGTTACCTACCATGGAGGAATTCTTTGAGTCCTATGTTGACCTATTATTGATCATAAGGGGTGGTCCTTTCTCCAGATCCTGGCTCTAGTCCTCTTAGCTGGAAGCAAGGCTTAATAAAACTGAAACAATAAATATCTTATATCTACATAACACTTGAATCCAAAAACAGTTTAAAAAGCAAGGATGAATTCATTTACCACTGAAATGCCAGCCACCTCTGGGGTAGAACACATGGTTCTTATTTTCACAGAGCTAAGCAGCTGTTTAACAGTATGAAACAACAGTACATTATAGTTTAAGTCATGAAATGAAGAATAACCCTGTATCCAACTGAAATGCAAGATTAAACTTAGATGGGGGGAAATAATTACCGAAATTGGTAAAATGATCAGAACACAAAGACTAACCCTGCTATTTTGGCACAGCAGACCTTCCAAACACTAAGAACTGAGTGTGGTAAGAAACATAATTTTTCATTACATCTAAGAGCTGTTATCTTAAGTTAGATTGAATTTTCTGCAGCAAAATGATTTCAGGTTTAAAAATGTTGGTCCATCAATATCCAGACTTTCTGTGGAAAATACATGTCATTAAGACAGAAAATGTTTTTTTGGAGTCTGTTGTGGAATTTCTGATCAAACAGAGATTGAGCCAGTACCACTAGTAGCCTGACTGTTATGCACATCTCCCAGGATGTGGGAGAATGAAACTCAAGTTCCTGTTAAGATTACTTCACAGCGTAGAGTTGGACCTGAGTTTCCTACGTCCCAGAGGAAAGCCCTTAATCCTGGACTTTCAGCTATTCTGACCATGTTTTCTTCTTATTTTCCCAGGGAAAAAAATAAAAAAATAAAAAAATTTGAAAGGTCTTGGGTTTGGCTCAGTGTAGAATGTGAATTTTGCAATTTCAAAAACTTTCCTGGAACAGGAAAGTTATTTTCCACCCAGTTTACCTCCTGCTGCAATGTATTCGTTTGCAACATGATGAAAAGTTACTGAATTTACTGCAATATTATCTTAGAGGGAAGACAATTTTTCTGTAGGATTCATATGGGTTTATATTATACTGTAATGTTTCTATACATTCAATTATATAGCCTAGACATCAGGCTAGGTCATCAGAAAATTTAATCTCCAAGTGGCAATATATGTAGCAATTGCAGCAATCAACTTTTAAAATATACTGCCAGTAATGCTAAAATGAACACACACCTACCTGCTCTTAAGCTGGAGTTAATAATCCTCTCAAGGACCTCTTTCCAATAACCAGTAGGTGAACACCACTAGAGGGTCTTCTATGTCCCTGCTCCTTCAAGGATTAGTAATGTGACCATGCCTGGCAGAGAGACCTGTTCACATTCTTCTCTGTTGACCAGGTTAAGGAGTCAGAAGATATTTTTGTAGTTGAGTGCTATCATTTTTCTTTTTGGCAATCACGTCCAGTAATATTTACGTTCTTATTGATGCCACTCCTGATACTGGTAAAAACCAATATCTTTTGTCTATCAGGAGTCAAAAAAATAGATTTAACACCGGTTACATGTTTCAAATCCCTCCAGGTCCGGTGTCAACAAAGTTCTACCACTAATGAACAATGTTTGGTTTGATTCCATGATGATTCTTTCATTCTATATCAATGCACTGAGCTTTCAGGTCTAATGAGGTCAATTGATTCCTGCAGATTTCTAGTATTTATTAATCTGTCAAATTCATTAATCATGTTACTGAAAGAAACATCATTTTAAAGAAACATCTATTACTTTCAGCAACATAATTTCTGCCTGGTATATGGACAATAAAGGTGTTGAGCCCAAGAACTGTGAAGTCAAAGAAAACATTTCACTGAGATTTGGATGAGCTTAAAATATTTATGCAACCCCATTGGCATGGAAGTCTAGCATTGAAGAAACTTGAGTCTAAAGATTCCTAAGTCTCTTGTTCTCTTAAGGCCAACTTTTATGAAAGTCAATGGAAGGCTAGTTTCCAACAAAATTAATGGCTGTATATTAATGGTTATTCAGAAAATTGAATTGTTTGGTCTTTGAGGAAACACTAACCCTTTCTATTGTATTTGGACCACAGGAGGAGTGGTAGTGTTTTTAAACAAGGTAGGAATGATAGCTCGGGGTTTGGGAGAGAAGGACCAACTCCAGTATAAGAAAACAAATTATCAGAAAGATTAGTCAAAGAACAACAAAAAGGAAAGGATAGCATACAGATCTTGTCAACGTAAATTTTATTTCTACTCTGATGGACTAGATACTGAGGCCTTTACAGTTAAATCAAATTAAACTTCAGTTGTCATGTATATAGTCACATGTATACATAAATGTAATGTGTATAAAAAGTCAACAACAACATAAAAATATATTAGAAGTTCTTGTTAAGAATTAACAAACATTGCCTTGTTTGGCAGAATTTTCAAATGCATATTGCTTCCTTTATTTATTTTTTTATTACAATAAAAATGTGTTTTGCATTAAATCCATTGTTATAAAGAAATTAAGCCCTGAAATCTGCCAGCATGGCTTTTTTTCTATAAAGTGGGAAAAAAAGTCCTCCTGTTTTAGATACTTGAAAACATTAGAAATCTGAAAATGAAAAGACCAGCCTTTGCGTAGCAAATTACTCCATAAAAATAAAAAGAATTCTTCTGTGTGAACTTAAATGGTTTGAAGGCAGAACATAGCAGAAGAGAATAGCGTGCATGGTCATAAAGGAAAACAGAGGGTCTAAGTCAATCTTTACAGATGTATCAGAGACATTCAGAAAGAAAAATAATAAAAAAATATATAAATCAGAGGCCATTTCACTGAGGTTTGGGTCTCATTCTTACTCTGCTGGGGTAAAGATTATTTTCTTAAGCCTGCACTTGTAAAGAAAATTCCAAGAAAATCCTTACAGAAAAGTCTTTTCCTTGATCTGTTCCTTAACTTTCAGCAATATGGACAAAATTTTACAGCCTTTCATCTGTATTAAGGTGTATGACTTGCAAGGCCTAAGCTTTCAAACTTTACTATTCAGGGTACTTCGGTCCACCTTTCACCCTCTGCTATGATTTAACCTGCACTTCATACTACACCTTACAACGCCCTTGTGTCCATCTACATTTTTTTACTGTCACTAATTCTGTGTAGCAGGTTACATATAACTCAATGATATCAAGCTGTGCTTGGGCTCTGTTCTGCAATGTGCTTTAAAAATTCTTAATACAAGACAATCCTTGCTCCAGCGAGTAAAGCATTAAAAGCAATAGAAGATTGACTGGAAGCTTGCAGTCCTACAATTTCTTCTGTCCAAGATCTCAGGATCAGCCAGTGGGAAAACTGGAAATAATATCTTATCTCAAAGTCCCTGAACACAGCTTGCTATCTCTTCTTGACTGATTAATCCTTTCTCCCACAGGAACCTTCTTAGAAGCTGTTGCAGCTGCCTCTGAATTCAGCAAGAGTAAAATATCCAGGTATTATGATCCAGGTCGCTTGTCAAGGTAGAAATGGTCTGAGTGTTCAGAGAGTAAAGGGTTACTGAGGGTAAAAAATTGAATATGTTTTGCATTTTTTTTCATTTGGAGAGGTAATCACTGACTTGGCTGATAACAAAAGGGGACTATCTTGAGCATAATTCATTCAGACTTTAGCACAACCTTCAACAAAATGCTGATCAGGGATCATGGCGAGCTCCATGATGGCGTCTGATAGGGGAAAAGACTTAATAGTTAGATGTGTGGCAACATACAGATAGTATAAATCTAAGTGAAGGAAATGCTTCTGTCAGAAATAAAAAAATTAACGGCCTCTATTACTTTGGATTGGGACCAGTTCTGCTTAAGAGCTATGTATAGACCTCGTGCTTGTATGCATTTCCTGATTGTGAGTTGAATTGCTACAGTGTCCTGTTTCATCATGAGGCAGCTGCACTCAAGTTTAAACAAAACTGCCAGCCTTTTAATGGATATTATGAAGAAAATTTAAAAGAAACTCCAACCAGTATGAGCGCCTACCATATTTAAGGTATTATGTGGCAGCTGTGGTCTGTCACATGGCTTTTTCTTGTATATTCTGGTAGCTTGAAATGGCTAGAGGTACCACTCAGCAGAGGGGTTATACAATTTTTTATGTTTCAAAAGGTCCTGGAGAGGACCCCACCAAAATTTGGGTAGTCCTGGTTGGTGTAATGAAACTATAGATATCTGAGTAAAATTGTAAGAGACCTGTGGTTGCTTCAGACTGCCAAACCCAAGCTCTGCTTTCAGTCTATGATATTTAGTAAGGCAGCATAGTCAAGCTACCACCCATGTCTGCAGCAGACATCACATTGTGAAGAGATATTGGCAGTCATTGTATATTATTCTGCTTTCTTAGTAAGTTTGGAAGTCTGTCTGCTTTCAGCTGGTTGTCATCTCATAGCTGAAAGCAGTCTTTGATGTGAGTCTGAAACGATGCTTGTGGTCACAGCCCTTCATCTGCTGCAAAATGTTTATCTGTGTCCACACTACAACTGTGCAAATATTGACTTGGCGTTTCTACTGTTAGACTGGACCATGCTATGAAAGGAACACCCACAGGTCCTTATGTTTGAGGAAGTATAGAGATATGGGATCTATAGAGATATGGGAACCTATTAAGGATTTTTTCCCACAATAAGGTAAAAGTAGGGACTTTTAGAGTCTGTTGACTATGCTGGTGGAAGGTGGAGACACCATTGAGATGAACTTAGATGAATGTCTTTCAGGGAAGGAAGCATCAGTGATAGAGAACTTATTGAACACAGATTTACCAAATAAGATGAAGGGACTTCTGGCATACCCTTGCAAATCTGATTATGGGATAACACAAATTTGGCATAGAATGAAAATTTCCTTTCGTTCTGGGCAGAGCGTGAGACTATCCCAGCAGTGAGGAGACCATTCCTGAACAGGATTATCCTGACTCTGTTCTCGAACAATTTTTTCCCAGCTAATTCATAGGGTGCTCTTTTTTCGTCTCACATAAGATGTCCACATGTATTATCCTTTGCAAGACAGAAGAGACAGAACTTAAATGAAATCCAGTCTCAAACACAATGGGGATGTTCTAGCGAGCATGGTGGCCCACCCAGATTTTGGAACTTTTTACTTTACAGTCTGAAGAACATGCATTGGTGTGGGAAATGTAAATTTTGATTAAATAACTAAAGCCAAAGACTTGCTTCTATCCAAGTTGATGTAAGGAGCCTGGTAAACTCTGTATCATTTTCATGCAGAAATTGCAAACCCAAAGGTTCAATCTAGCTTCATAGCCATCAAAACAGATGAGAAAAAATCAAAGAGAACAAATTATCTGTTAATTAGGTTAGCTGCTTTGGACTCTGGAAATGGGTTGTATATAATTTTCTACACATCCAATGAATTGATTTTCAACCTCTTGTCAGTCATGTAAGGTGTCCTAAATCACCTTTAGATCATTTATATGTATACATTCATTAAAGATGTCAAAATGTCTTTAGACACATTTTTCCTTCCTGGTAGGTTAATTCCTAATATTTGCACTAATTTTGGCATCCTGATATTGCCACACTCAGAGTGTGTGACTCTCTACTTCTTTTCCATCTTTGCATATAGGTCAAGACTATGCTGATTTGGTATAGAATTGTTACACTGCAGGAGATGTAGAATTGATTACTTGCTTGCATGCATTGAACAGAATTTAGGAGGAAAGTGGCTACTTTGCTATGGGATCCTGATGTGAAGCAACAGAAATATAGAGTAATTTTTAATTAAAGAGTACACAGTAAAAAGGTGCTGCTATGATGAACACCACTTCCCCATTTGAGGGTCAAACAACAGGAAGATACATGACTTACTAAAATATGACACTGGGCACTATCACTGTAGAATTTTAAGCTGTCATTCCTTCTCTTTTGGGACAGGATCCAGACAGCAGAGGTAGTACTGTCTTTTGTCTGAAGATTTCCAAATTTCTTTTAAAAAATCTTCCAAAACAGCAATTTCACAAATCATCTTAGAAGTGCCACAGATGAACAGAATTATTGACTGTTAGGAATATGATACTTACTTGCTAGGAAAATAACAAAGTGAGAGTACTAGCAACTCCAGTTGAATATTTCTAGTGTATGCTGCCGCCTTCATCAAAACCAGAGATAGTACTTTGTGGGAAAGAAAAGGATAAGAAACATCAGAACAAAAAGTTTGGATGTTAATGTGCAGTTTTTCTAGTTTGTTTTCCAAAAGGCTCAAGCATGATTAAGCTGAGCAGACATTCCTTGGACAAAAGGCAAACTTTTATTACCAGACAGGATCCTGACATTCTGAAAGAAGACAATACTTTTGAAAAAGAAGCTTTGAGTCTGCGTATGACATAACAAATGACATTCAACCCGCCATTGTGACTTTTCCAAGACTGTAACAGCTTATATTTTGAGTTTTGAAAAATCAGTTTGCCATATATATGCACACACAAATACATAAAACCACCTCAACATTCTGGTTTGTGGTACTGTTTGTCCTGGCATTGTTAAGTTCTCTGTGCACTTTGCTTTGTGCCAGACTAAGAATTCTTCACCCTGAGTATTGAAAATAATTTAAAAAAAATCTATGTGCCTTGAGTAAGTAAAATTCAAGTATGTTTTTTTTTGTAAAACTGCAAGTATTTTGTAAATCCTATTTTAAAAGGGAGACGAGTCTGTTGAAAAAATTGTAAAACTATCTGTCTTTGCTTATACTACAGCTTCAATTCTTTATTCAAAACTAGAGTATACAGCTTCTACCAAAGTAGGCAAAACTGGTTCAGTCTATTCTCACATGAATGCTTTTATCTTTATCAACTCCATTGGCAGCAATTAACGTAACTAAAACTATTTGCATCCAGGTTATGTTTCATTTTCCCAGTCTTCCTGTAGTCAACAGAGAGACAGTTTTCTCTTGTGGGTGTTACAGATCATTTTCGTTTACTATAGTGACTATCAAGAAGTTTAGTGAAACTTACGTCTATATTTAAGCACAACAGGCATATATATGCCAGCAACTCCCCAGCATTTGTGATATCATTGCAACACATAGTTCTTCTTATTTTACTCCCTTTATTTCATACTAAAATATAATTCCTTAGTGGTTAGACAAAAGTAACAGGACCTCATTATGCCCAATTTTCAAGGATAAGGTATCCATGAAAAAGATGTATCTGGAGTATATAAGAGAGTGTCAGGTTATATTTCTAGAAGGTTCCTCATCAGGAGGAGAATAATTGGAGAGAAACAGTCAAAATTCATAGGTTTCATAGTAACTGGTCATATTTTTCTTTTTGTTTTTACTTTGCAAGGCATCAGCAGTCTCAGCAGCTATTCAAAAAATTTTTGAGGAGCCATCAAAGGCCATCAGACAACTAATCACATAATTCAGATTATATTCACAACAAGAAAAGAAACCCAGTAATTGCACCATAGAGCTGAGAGTAACTGAACAAGGATACTGAGGGCATGTAGACAAATTAAAACAACACAACTAATTGGTAGCATTGTGAAAAATCAACTTAAAATAAAACATTATTATTAGCTGAATGCAACTAAATACTTAACCATTTTAACAAATTATAGTGAAATAAATCATTGATTTAAAAGTTATGTAATATGTCTGTGTTAGAAATAATTTATTCATTATGTTATGCTTAAGAATGACAAGAAGAATTGATGATATGGCTTTTTTTCCTTCTTAACATTAAAAAGCTTTTATGGAGTGGTCAACTGTAAATGAAGCCAAAATATTACGTATAAATTCAGTTATCTTCAGCTTTTCCTAACAGGACCTGATATTCAGGTCTGTATTATCTGTGGGTAGGACTCAGGCAAATCTTCAAGCTCTGAAAATCCGGCTCCAAAAATATACTGAGACATTGAGACAGACAAAAACTGTGGATGCCAATTACAAAGAAGGCCAGGAACACTTGGAGTGCTTTGTGGACCCATCATTCAAGGAAAGCCAGAGCTCTAACTTTTTTTTTTGCCTAAAAAGTGCTTTAGGAGAAGCAGACACCTAGAACTAAGTCTGACATGTGGTTCCCCAAAATATCTGAGCTCACCTAATGTATGCTGGCACTTGAAACAGAAAGAATGGGACTCCCTGTACAGACACACCAGACAGAGATCACAGCAGGGTGACCTGAACACAGAAATGATGTGGATACATCAGCACTGTGCTGTCTGCACTAAATTATCTGTGCTCAAGAGTCAGTGCAGTTCTGCCAGCTGTGTTGAGACCCTTGACAGGTGAAAGCAGTTGTAGCCCAGGTGGATCTGTCTTCAACCGAAAATTATAACCTGAAATAACTCCTGTCTTGGAGTGAAGTCACTGTCCTTCCTTCCTTCCTTCCTTCCTTCCTTCCTTCCTTCCTCTCTCT